>CM053168.1:23678001-23776717 GCA_012977825.3 Pteromalus puparum | reverse complement strand
CGTACTCATGGCTTCTCTGTAGGAATTCGGATCATTCTCCACAGTTGCTATGAACGCCTTCAGTTCATCATTTTCCAGCAAATTTAATTCGGATCCAAGTACCTGTGACTCTGATGAACATTCGACTTCTTTTACTTTTCTTGGGCGACCTCTTCGCCGTTTTTCTCCCTCCGTTTCAGAGATCAAAACTGCATCGTCTTCATTGAACTTAACGAGCCATGTTTCTTTGTTTGTTTCTTCCATTGGATTTGCCCAATCCTTAATGCTCCTTTTATTGTATTTGTCTCCAAATACAAGCTTTTCATTGAATCGAACATCTCTGCTTTCGTAGTATTTTCCTTCTTCGGGTTTTAAGAATAAATACCCAGTTGGTTTATAGCCAATTAACACTACTCGTTTTCCCAGCTGATCAAACTTAGGTCCTGTTTTTCTTTGTACCTTGATATAGGCTATGCAACCAAATCTCTTTAGTTGTTCCAGATTAAGTTTAAAGTCTGGTTTGAACATCTGCAAGGGCGGTATCATTTCATTCGAGCTATGAGGAGTCCTATTATAGAATTAGATGGCTGCATTCAGGGCAAGGTCCCATATGTTCTCAGGTAGCCGAGTATCGTACATTAAAACTCTCGTGAGCTTTTGGATGGTCTGATTAAAACGTTCAGCCACTCCATTATGCTCAGGTGTATCTGGGCTAGCCAACTGTAGCTCTGCTTCAAACTTATCGAGAACTTCTTGTGTATACCCTCCAGTAAATTCTGTACCTTGATCGCATCTAAGGTAACAGAACTTAGCGTCATATCCTAATAAATTTCTCGAGCTTTTAATGAAAGATTTGAGACAATAACCCGTCTCGCTCTTGTGTTTCATTGGATATGCCATCGCAAATCGTGAATAGTCATCGATAAATACTGATATGAATCTGTATTTTTTCGGATGTGTTGCTGGACTGATCGGTCCCATTGTGTCTGCGTGAACAATTTGCAGAGGTTTACTCGCTCTCTGTCTAGTCGAACTGAAAGGCAGCTTATTGAATTTTGACACAATACAAACTTCGCAATCAAGTACAGACTCATCGAACTTAATTTTCTTCAAGCTTTTCCAATCTGGAAATTTTCTTTGGAATTCTTTTAACTTTTTCAACGAAGCATGTCCCAATCTGACATGCCATAACATAGCTTTATTAATGTAAAACAAGTTATTGATTTTACTGATATTAGATTCGCAATCTATACTTTCTGGAGCAATTGATTCAGTTAAGTTACTTATTTTTCTGTCTTTCAATGTGTTCTCAAAATTTGAATAGCTAGAGCATAGCTCGTTGCTATCTTTGTTTACTTCTACATCTAATTCAGTGTCAATTTCCATTGGTTCGTCAAGCTTATTATTTTTATCCATCTCAGTATTTTCAAGCTTGTCTTATTCACGAGTCATCTCTTTAAATGCAGATCCGCTCCTTTTATTGGGCGCAACACTTACGGTCGGATATTCACGACGCCTTGTGGCTATATATGCAACAACCCTATTTACCTTATCATTTTCATTTTTATCCGAGTTATTTGTCTCTAACTCTATTACCCAATAAGGTTGCTCATATATTCCAGAGACAAAGATCGTTTTCGACACCGGATCAAAAATATCGATTTTCTTGTTATCTAAATAAATACCTAAACTCTTATCAACAAATTTTCTTAATGATAGCAAATTTTTCGACAATAACTTAGCGTAGATTACATTGTTCAAGCTTAAGAAATTATCATTTTCGGTGTAACCAGAGATGTTACCTACTCCCTCCGATTTTATAATCACTGAATCATTGTCATTTGCGCATTTAATATCAAGCTTTTTAGTATTATCAAATGTTTTAAAAATTAATCTAGAATTAGTCATGTGCTCCGTAGCACCAGAGTCCGCCAGAAATCTAATCAGTTTGGTTTTATCGCTTTCTTCCGCGTTGAGAGGCGTACTGTCTACATACAGACCTGTACACTCACCAGATTCGGAGGCTTTGGTAGAGCTATTATTGCTTTGTCTGTTTTGTCTACCTCTCCCCCGTGATCTGCTTCAGTCATGGCCTCTATCGGACTTGTTTTTCTTAGGGTTGCTACCCTTAGGTGCTTCGTTATTGCGTCGCTTTACACCACGACTAAAGCCACCACGTCTACCACCCCTATTAGAGTTTGAGGATTCATACCTTCTTTGGCTTTCATTCTCCTTCAAAATCTTTTCCAGCTGATTCTCCGTGTATGGGCAGTTTGCACGGACATGCCCTTCATACCTCTTGCATCTGAAGCACATCTTCCCTGACCTCGTGCATTCGTCCTGATGGTGGCCTTTGTTACCGCACTTGTAGCAAAGTGCCGCAGGATCAGACACGTAGTAAACCTTAGCTCCAGCTTCGGTAGGCTTTCCAGCTAATTCGTTTGATCTGATTCGAGCTGTTTCCTGTCGTACAATATAATCTTTAAGTTGATTCAAAGTTAAAAGTTTGCCAGTCGTATTTTTATTCAAAAACTCGGACTCTTTGACTTGAGGTAAGTGTACGACAATGGCTTCAAAAAATGCATCGCATATCTCTTCCTCAGATAAGGAAGGTGTGTTGGGCAACTTATTATATAGTCGAACTTATCTGTCAAATCTGTCCCAGAAAGCTGATGCTTTCTCTTTATGTGGATTATATCGAATAGTATGCAACTCTTTCCTTATGCTTCTATTAGAAACGCTTAATTCATTTTCTTTAATACGTTTAATTTCATCGAGCAGTTCAACAGGATCCCGGATCTCTGATACCTTTTCGTAATAAGATATATCAATCCTATTGATGATAATGTCTCGAACTCGAACTTTATCTTTTTCCAGCTTTGTTTGATCAGGCACGCGTGCTGGCTGAACCGTCGAATCAATTACATACAGCAAGTCAGCAAGAGTTAATTCCGAAGTCAAGAAATCTAAGAATGTGTTAATATTTAAGTTTTGCGCTAACTTATATTCTCTCCGAAAGGAACTATCTCTATTTGTCACTTCAATTTGAATCTTTTCATTTACACTAGTGCTTTTATTCAAATCTATTTTATTAACTTCCTCTTGACCCAACTTTGCTAAGAATTCTTTACTCACGTGAGTGTTCGTGACTGTCTCAGCTGCAGTGTTCTGATTTGACGGTTTGCTGTGGTTTTGTGCAGTTTTTCCAGCTGATAGAATTTGTTGCTCCTCGTACAGTCGATCTTGTTCTACCCAAGACTGTATCTTTTCTTCCATCCAGCTGTAGTTTTCTTGCACATCGTACTTATGCCTGATCAATTCCTCGACTACATCATCGTGCACTCGATTACATTTAGTTTCGATCGTCCTTCTTAATTCTTTATTTTCCTTCTCCAGCTTATCCAGCTTGGCCATTACTTCTGAAATTTCAACAGTTTCATTAGTAGTGTTCAAAGAACATTTTTCATTAGTAGTGTTCAAAGAACATTTTTCATTAGTAGTATTCAATGAACATTTTTCATTAGTAGTGTTCAAAGAACATTTTTCATTAGTAGTGTTCAAGGAACATTTTTCATTAGTAGTGTTCAAAGAACATTTTTCAAGCTTAGTTGTCCCCTCTTCCTGACGGATTTTGCTCAGTCCCAAATCCAGTGTTATTGGTACGTTTGATTTAACAACTGGGATGGATTTACCTTTCAAGCTTATCTCAAACTTATTTTTCCAGCTGTCTTCCGCAGAATCAAACTTTTTAACACTTTCTTCTTCGAACTTATTGGCCAGCCCACCGTCAGCAGTCACTTCCTTGACATTCAGCTTTGGGGACGAGGTATTCCCACGTTGGCTTGGATCAACCGCTTCAACTGAGTCCACCGCTTCAGTTCGAATCCTATGATCTCCTTCTTCACGGATTCCAGTAATCGTTCCTCGACGAGAGAGTTATCTAGGAACATTTTGTAAATGAGTTGCTTGTTTTGACGAACGACAATCAAAATAAGCCCTCTATCACATGTAGCAATTTATTAAACATGTGCTTAGTTGACGAACAACAATCAAGAAAGCAATGCTAATTGCCTGTTTGTTTTTATTTTTAAAAGGAAACAAAACTGTGATTCTTCAGCACACACAGTGTAGCAGCAACAACATACACTACCCTGCATGTACTGGCCAACATTTAATTTTGGAACTGAACAGCATGCTATTTTTATTAAAACAAAAATTTAATTTAATATGTACATATTTGTTGTGGAAGATCGAGTTTTAGTTTTCGAGCTTATCAGACAAATTCAAACTTTACCTAAATCGAATCTTTTACCACTTGACGTCATTATATAGATATCTCCATCAATATCCATTTCCGGATAAAAGGAGTCATCTGGGTATGTTTCTGAAATTTCCAGCTCCTGGTCCTGAAGCAGCAGAAACAGCTGCACGTTTTTCTCATCTGTTAAATTCAAGCTAATCAGTTAACTGTTTCATGATATTTTAATCGGACTTAAAAAATTGCAATTTTTCATTTAAAAGTGTTAGTCGAACTTAAGTCTAATTTTAATAAACATATCTGCTTCCCGATTCGATCAACGCGTCGTAACACAGTTTAAAGCTATGTTCGAGAATTAATTTTCAATCAAAAATTCAAGCTGTTGTTTTCAGTTTGCAACATTGCATTCTCGAGCATTCACGTTTGTTTACGTATGTGCGGTCAAGCTTTGATTAGCGGAACTAACGCCATCGTTTGCGCGCACGAGAAACTAACTCGCCTCGGCGCTCTCATGTACACTGAGAGCAAGATGGCACTCGCGCTTGGCCGCGTCAACGACTTATCTTTCCCGCGCCAACAGCTTCTTTCTCCCGCGTTGCCGGGCGCCGCCATTTTGATTCGCCGCGCGCGCACAGGCATGCTCAAACACGTTACCGGCTTCGGGCTGATTCTCGGAATCGCCTCTGTCACATGCCGCGCCACGAATTTTTGCTTCACGAGGATTCTGCCGTCTTCTCGCAAAATTTTCACTCGCGCACTTTGTGACCGAAACACTGTGACTTACCTCGTGTCTTCGGCATCTGCAAGGATATTTTTCTTGCCTGATCGGCCATGGCACTCGAGCTGAAAATGCGCTTTCGGGAAACAAAAGGCAGCGGGTCGTCTCCTTGGTCCTTTCCTCTGCCGCAGGTGTTGACCGTCGCTGATCGAAACGGGAGCACGTCGAACTTGTTCTCGAGCTTTCCCTCCAGCTATGCACCTTCAATGGGTTTTATCTCCTTAAAAGGCAAACCCGTATTTGGCACTTCACTCGCGAGTTATTCTCAAGTACACGCGCAGGTCTAGATAATCCCAAGCAGCGCAGTGGAAGCGTGCTGGGCCCATAACCTGTTGAGGATATTATATCTGACCCGGCGTGACTTGGAATAGAAAAGTAAAACACTTTCTCATTACGTTTTATTTATTGAACACTCGAGCTTACCTTCAAGCTTATCTTATTACAAAAATAGGAACTACGTATCAAGCTAACGAACAACTGTTCAAAGGTTATATTCTAGCGCGGATGCGTCTATCACGGGCAAGAACACATAGATAAGTGAGCGCCGCCGCCGCAGGCGCGACGTCGACGCTGGCCGCAGTAGACAGAGAGGGGGAAGCAGTCCCATCTTGCTTCGTGCATAGCGTCTCTGCGGTCGTCAGAAGTCTGCTCGCTTATTCTCAACACTAATGTTCATCAAACCATGCATCTAATTAAACGTTTCATGGTAAACAACTACAATTTTCTTTTCATGTATTAGAACTTCATACAAACACCAAAAGTATACAATGAAACGAGCATGGCAAGTTACGTAGTAAGTATCTTGAGAGTTGTTCCTAAATGATTATTATATAACTGAACTTTAAGTTAAGTATGCCCTTCAATGAATAAAAATAATTTTATTGCTTCATTATGATTAAATATAATAAACTTGACTTTATGTTTGATTGATCTCAGTTCTTTTTTATCTGTGATTTTGTTGCGGAATATATCAAACTCGCCAAACCTTTTACTTTTTTAAAAGTTAATTTTTTAAAGAGATTTCAGTCCTTTTTAGTAAATTTCTTGAGTATTTCATATTTGTCGTAATAAAAATAAAATATAAGCATCTTTAGCACCTTTCGACCATGGCTTTTTTGTAACATTTTTATCACTAACATGAAATCACTGATACACCACCCTCAATTGATTTTTACACCTAGACACCGAAGTTCACGGTGCGAAGTACCTAGACCTCGTCATCGGCCACTCTGTACACCTAGAGGTTGACCTCGTATGATTTATTTACCTAGATACAAAAAATTATGAAGCGCACCACCTAGACGTCGTCATCGGCCACCCTGTGCATCTAGACACCGCCGCCGAATGATTTTTACACCTAAACACAAAAAACCACGGTGCGAACTATCTAGACCTCGTCTTCGGCCACCCTGTACACCTAGACGCCGTCCTCGAATGGTTTATTTACCTAGACACCAAAAACCACGGCGCGAACTACCTAGACCTCGTCATCGGCCACCCGGTACACCTACCCTCGAATGATTTTTACACCTAAACACACAAAAAAACACGGTGCGCCCCACCTAGATGTCGTCATCGGCTACCCTGGTTACCTAGATACTATTACTGTTCCGGAACGCAGAGTATGCACCGGCAACCTCTACCGCGCCACTTGATATTGCAGGCAGCATGAAGAAAAATGTGGGAAAGCAATGTTTCTCATCAAGCCAATACACCTTGTCAGCGGCCAACTTCACGGTCTAACCACTGGTCAGACCAAGCGTACTGTATATAAATATGAGACATAACACGAATAAAGTATGTTTTTTGTCAATATTTTTATGACAATCAAACATAAGCATCAAATAAATATGTGACCAAGTAAAAAAACCACAACTACATTATAATCAATTGTAAATAATGAATTAAAACACTTGCTGCAGCCAACTTCAAGGTCCTACCACTGGTTACACTGAACAAAAAAGAGATACGAAATCGAGCATTTCGAAATACCGACTCGATTATTTTGTAGAAAAACGACTTGTTGGCCAATATTTTAGTTAAAAATCAGTTTATCGCACGATATGCTAATATGCATAAAATAAGCGAGGTACAATAGACATAAGCATATTTTTCTTTACAATTAAAAATCGCAACATCAATATAGAAGTATATAGTTTCGCGTGCGCCGAAGTGTCGTCTGCTTGTCAAACTCGCCTTCGTGGCGCTCCCGCGCCATTTGATGTATATCATATCTTCTGTATGTTTCTTATCATGATAATCCCCAGCATCATGTAATCTGGACCACATCTCATAATTTTTATTCGACATTTTTATACTTATATTCTTGTACGATTAGTGTGTAAAAAAATATATTCTTCTACCTAAATCAAAAGATTCATTTTTGTATACGTACGTACGCTACTTAGCTACTGTTTACTGTTATAGTTTATAGAAACCAATCATTTAAAAATTCAATTTCTGTGATGAATCTATGTGTTGATATACAAAAATTACAATAAATTAACATAAATTTATTTTTATAAAATATATCTGCATAAGATAGAGATGTTTACAGAAGACATAGTTTTCCAAATCAAAGAATTTTAATATTATATAGAAGATATATTTCTCATATTTGACTATCATGGTTTATTTTGTAGGATTTCGTTGATCTAAAATAATCGTATTGTCACTACTAAATATCTAATACGCAAGTAAAGCAAATTTTTAGCTAGTTATTCACCCTACTGTTATTTTGAATACCATCAAGTTCAGTAAAATTAAATACGTATTAAAAATTTTTATAGGATCTGAGTGTCGGTGTCATGACTGGCATGGATGTATTATGGCTCAATCAATAGTTGGTTTGGAAAACGTACAGCCTTATAAGTTTTCGGAATGCAGTAAATCAGATTACATAGGTGCTTTTAAGGATGGAAAGGATGTTTGCCTACTAAATAAACCAAATGAGGTAATAATTACAATAAACTCAATGTTTGTTTATATTTAATGAACTTATATGAATTTTGATATAACTTACCTTATTAAAATTATCACAGAAAAATTAATTGCAATTACAAAATCTTATCTAACTCAGAAAAAAAATTTTCTTAAAGGTATATGGGAGCAATAGCTTTGCAAATCCGCCGCTACGTATTAAGTATTTTCAAACTTCAAAAGAAACTAAAAGACTGATTAAAATTTTCTTTGGTGGACAAATTTATTTAAATTAATACTACGGCGCTTACAGACTTGCTTTTTCAGTACAAGCTTTATATAAAAAGTTTTATGTCAAATTAGACTTTAAGGTTGGAGCTGATGTAATCGCGTGAGTACACGTAAAAATCGGTTCATATTTCTAAGATTTTAGAAAAACTAAAAGTCCGATAGAAATTTTCCTCAGCAGAATAATTTATTAAACCTAACACCATGGCCTAACTAAAGACTCGAATTTTCATTAAACGATTTATTTCAAAAGTTAAAAAACAGTGTTTATAGGTACTTACAACGCCTTAAAACAAAAATAAAATCAATATTAAGGGGATGTCGGAGCCAACGTGACCGATTGTAACCTCCACCTCGAGTCGTAGTTTACGTTGCTTGCTTATAATATACCTCGTACCATAAAAAATCAAATTGATAATTGTTTGTCATTGTGTAAGTTATCGCAGAATGCAGCGTTTTTGTTGATTCAATTAGTGAAAAATTTTACTTGATTCAATAATCTATATGAAAGTGACGGTCATTTCACTGATATCGCTTCAATTTGCGTCTTAGTTTTCGTTATTCGCAAAAATTATGCATTATTGTACTGCATAGGCAAGTGTATTTATATAAGCTAGTGTATTTATGTATTATTTATGATCTAAACAATTTATGAGTTGAGGTAACACTTGCACCTATTTGCATGGCTCCGACCTCCCCTTGAATAAATAATTAGGTAATGGTAAAAGACGAAATTCTAGTTCGCAAGGCTTGCATTCTGTTAAAAGATCATACCTTGAATTTGAAGTTACAAATATTGACGTAATTTTTTGGTGTATTAGAATTTTGCATTTATTCGTGTACTTTATATATGTGGTTTGTAATGTAAATTCGTTACCCTGGTAGAAAATTCATTAGTTTTTCTGGGCGCTTCACCAATTGGTGCCCAGAAATTTCTGGCGACAGATAGTGGGCAAAATTCTGGTGAAAATTCTAATTCATCATTCCACTTAACCGAACCAAGTCATTAACTTTAATTTCATTGTCATGCTATGTGATTAAACAAATTAATATGTAACGATTTGACTTTCCCCGTGTGTTGAGTAGTCGGCCGGACGCCAGCATTTAGTTAGAGGAAAGGTTAATTGAAGAGACTGTTTATGTAATTAATAACAAAATAGATATATTCTAGTAATTAAGATAACAAGTTGATCGTTCAATTATTAGTCTCCATTTGTAACGGAAATCAAGATCGCGGTTTGTTTAGAATATTTCGCCTTTACAATCGGTCTGGCTTAAACTAGTGCGGTTAACGGTACATCAACGCGACGTTGCCTGAGTTACGTAGTTTTGGTGCATTCGTCGGTTATACGGACGCGGTATCGGAGTTTCGGACGGTGACGTGGGTTCGGGATATTGTTGGGTTTTCGGAGGTTAGGGATCCCTCGGGTCCATAGAGTCGTGAGCGCGCAGCTCTGCAGATCGAGGTCGCTCGTCTCGTTCTTCCCCTTGTCCTGTCTGGTCACAGTGGCCAGGCGAATCTCTAGATGTCGGCGTGAGATCGATTTTGAACGGGCAGGAGTCGGCCGCTGCTTCATCAGGACGTGAGCGCACGACCTGAGGAATCGTCGGTGGGGCTTTAGTTATTTCGTCAGCCCCGTGTGCTCACGGTGGCGGAGAAAACAACAAGTCCCTTGGGACGAGGGTTCAGGAGCAGGTAGCGACGTCGGGTAACGGCTACGTGTGCTCACGTAGACGAGACTCGGCGCTGTTCGGCTGTTCCTGGTTGTCTCGGGTGCTCACGAGGCGAGTTCGTCGGCGTCGGTCTATCTCCGGCCGTTCCTTGCGGTAACCTGTGCTCACGATGCCGCCAGGAGTTAAGCTCGAGTAGAACTGCCCGCTGCGCTGTGCGGCCCGCTTTATATAGGTGTGTTCCCGCGCGCCACTCGTGCCGCCTGGTGCGTCGCCGCTGAGTTGCTAGTAGACTCTCGCGCTCGTGCGGACTGGCCTTTCGGTTGGTGCGCGCCGCGCTCCCTTCGCGTCGTGCGGACTCGCCTTTGTTCGCTGCGCGCGCACGCTCGCTGGCGTCAGCTGATTGATTCGGGGCCGCGCTTACTTGTTTCATGTGCGAGACTTGCGTCTCGTCACAAATAGATGTTTATATTAGCATGATAATAGTGCAAAATATCTTGCTTAACAAAAGTCAACCTAAAATGAACCCATTCGAACATTCATTGTGGTTTGTCGAGTACATTAGATAAAAATTTCACATTTTGCTTGGCATACGGTCATTTTTGTCAAAATTTCAAATCAGCTAATTAAAAAAATAACACAATGAATTTGCTGGTTGCGTGGAGGTTGGTACCAGCTATTATGTAAGAAGGATATGGGGACAGACAAGGAAGGGACCGACACAATTGTATTTAAACTTGTGTATGAGCTCTCGATAATACAAATATATATCAAAAACTTTTAATTTGCAGTTCAAAAGTTTGTAGTACATTCGTATCTTCGAAAATTGAAAACCACGAGCAAATGCTTAAAAGTCTTTTGAATTTTTTGAATATCTTCTAAACTATGAATTAAAAGTTATTGATGTATACTCTTTTTTGAATTGTCAAGAGCTCATACACAAGTATATATACAATTTATTGTGTTATTATTTTAATTAGCTGATTTGAAATTTTGACCAAAATCACCGATACCCTGAAAAACTTGCAATTTTAAACTAATGTACTCGACAAGCCACAGTAAATGATCAAATGGGTTCATTTTAGATTTACTTTTTTTAAGCAATATATTTTGCACTATTATCATGCTAATATAAACAATCCTCTTCCTCTATTATATTAAGAGGCGCCGTGCCGTAGCATAGACGCGAAAATTTTGATATTTCACTTCATCCCCTAAACTACCCCTTCTAAGGGTTGGAGTGGACCAGAAGTTGACCGGAAGTAAATCGCAAGTGGACCGGAAGTTGACCGGAAGTAGACCGGACGTAGAAGTTCTAGAATTTCGTTTGTATTTAGGTTTTTTTATATTTCACTTCATCCCCTAAACTACCCCTTCTAAAGGTTGGGGTGGACCGGAAGTTGACCGAAACTGAACCGGAAGTTGCCTACTAGTAAACCGGGAGTTGACCTGAGATGGACTGGAAGTTGACCAGAAGTTGACCGGAAGTTCTAGAATTTCGTTTGTAAGTCAGTTTTTTCATATTTTACTTCATCCCCTAAACTACCCTTTCTAATGGTTGGGGTGTACCGGAAGTTGACCAGAAGTTCTAGAATTTTGTTTGTAGATCGATTTTTTGATATTTCACTTCGTCCCCTAAACTACCCCTTCGAAAAGTTTTAAATTACAGCGCATTTTATTATTGCAGCCGCTTTTTAAATTACAGCGCATTTGCAGCTGTTTTATATTCCACAGCGCATATTCTTTTGCAGTCGCTTTTTAAATTACAGCGCATTTTATTATTGCAGCCGCTATTTAAATTACAGCGCATTTGCAGCCGCTTTCAATTTCACAGCGCAATTTATTTTGTAGCCGCTATTGATATCTACAGCGCATACTACTTTTGCAGCCGCTTTTTAAATGTACACTACATTTTATTTTTGCAGATTTTTTTTTTAATCCACAGGGCATATATTGTATTATTATTACAGCTGGTATTTAAAACTATACCATTAATTTTAAATTAATGTTTTGATTTGATTAAATAATCCTGAAAACTTTACTTTAAATGTGTTCTATAGAATTATAATATTTCATTAAATACGACGTTTTTAGTATATAATTTGTGCATACTATTTTTATCTTTTTCATTTTTTACTGTTGATTGATCTGTTAGAAACATTTTTAAATTAGCTTTTGATGTTACTCTTGAAAGGGCCACACATAATTGACCATGAATAAAAACTGGAGATGGAAGATATACTCCAACATTTTGGATGTTTGTCCTTGAGATTTATTTATTGTCATTGCAAAACCTAATCTAACTGGAAATTGGCGTCTTGTCATATTAAAAGGAATATCTTCTTTTGCTGGAGATAGTTCAATACGTGGTAAAAATACTTTTTTTTGTCCTCAGGCCGCGAAGTGAATTTTCGCGTCCCGTATAGAGGCCGCGAAATAGAGAATGTAAGGCCTGGTCGTGAAAGAAAACGATACCGAAGCGAATATACAAATCAAAACAAAACGAAAGAGAACACACTTGGGTCTCTTGCTATCGCGCTAGCCTGTTCCTATAGGTATATTGTATGGTGATAGATGTATATAGGTATACTGTGGTGTGCGCGATACTGATTTGGTATGCGGTTTAATCTCCTTTTGCTGTCATTCTTTCTTCGATGTTCAGTAGTATTCGTGTATATTACACGCAAGTAACGCGAGCAAAATTTATATATCGAGTAGCCAAGTAGTTGAATTGAGTGCGAGTTGAATGTCGTTGAGTTTATTCGCAGTTAAATTGAACGTGTTTATTAACAAGTTAAGTGTAAAAATGTCGGATAATTTAATAAATTTTTATTTTTTGATCTTTCATTAATTGCTTCTTGTGCGGGGGGCTTCGCCCCTGGACCCCTTCCTTCCGCCCACTCCTCGCCTCTTCCGCCAAATTGTATATTAAAAAATTCAAATTTAGCGGCCTTTGAAGACAAAAAAATAGTATATGCTACCGCATATACTATTGCATAATGTACTAATTTCCAATTTTACTTCACAAATAGTATATTCTAACATTTTATTAACTTTTAATCGTGTTCCGTTACAAAGACCATCATTTGAATTAATATTACGTAATAAAATAATCATTGCTTCATCTTTTAATTTCAATTTGTGTGGTGGTAAGCCATTTGGTGTTAAAGAATTAAAAAATTCTACTGGTAAAGAAGCTTCTAAATTTTGATTGTTATCATCTTCTCCTGAATCTATACTTTTGTATTCTTTCACTTTACCTTCCATTTTTGATAAAATTTAATTGTTAATACTAAGTACATCTGGGGGCGGTGAGTGCGTGAGGTCAGGTGCGATTTTGTGTGAAAGAAGAAATAGGCTGAGAGCAGGAAGGGAAGGTGAGAGGAGGGAGGAAAAAGGTAAGGAGGAAAGAGTGAAAGGATAGGATCATAGGGATCAATAAGGTGGAGGAGGCGAAGTAAGGATAAAAGGGCAAAAAGGCAAAGAAAAGGGTAACAGACGGAAGAGGTTAGGAAGCTCTAGAGAAGGGCAGAGAAAGGAGGTCGTATAACATGAGCTTTACGAACGCCGAAATTGAGGAGGCGATACTCGGAACGGAGAACAGAAACGGAGAAGAGGAGCGGGTTTTTAGAACACCGCAGCCGAGCATCGTAAAGGCCCTAGAAGAAGAGGAGAAAAATCCCAGAGAGCTAGAAGGAGAAGGAGAAGGAGGAGGAGGAGGTGCAGGGAGAGGAAGAGGTAGAGGAAGCACCGGGCTAAAGCAGAGGAAATTGGAGGCTAGCTTGTGGGATAGTTCATTAAAAAGAAAGGAAAGAAGCCCAGGAGAGATAGAGGACAAGCACAAAAGGGAAAAGACAAAGATGGATGGGATAGGTGACGAGAAGGACATATCAGATAGAAGTAGCATAGAGAAGAGAGCGCCACAAGTAGATAGCAAGTCGAAAAGAGGGGAAGATAAAGAAGAAGCGGAGAAGCGGAGAGGTGAGAAAAAGAGAGAGAGAGAGAGGGAGGGACAATGGAACAGATTCTGAAGAAACTGGATGAAATGAACGGAAAGATGGCTAAGGAACAGGAAGAGAGGAAGAAGATCATGGCAAGACGGGAGCAGAGATACGATGCACTAGAGGTCAAGCTGAACAAGAGAGTGGACGAAGGGCTGAAGAAGTTGGAGGGCAAACTAAAGGAAGAGGGTGAAGAAAGGAAAATGTTAAGGAAGGAATGGAAAGCAGCAATGGAGAGAGAAAAGTACAACAGGAAAGCGGACAAGGAAGAACTGGAAAATAAGGCAGAGGAGGAAAAGGCAGAGTGGAAAGAGGAGATAAAAGAGATTCTAGAAAAGCTGGAAAAACTAGAAAAGAAGGAGGAAAGACAGGGGGAGGAGAGTTCGCAAGCAGGACAACAAGTGGAGGAGGGAGAAAGAGGGACAACAGTGATGATAGATTTCGACAGGAAGAAGATGGCGGAGATGGAGTGGAGGATAGAGGAAGGAGAAAGGGACAGGAAGAAAAACAACCTGGTGTGCACAGGATAGCAGGAAGAAAAATGGAATAAAGAAACGGTAGAAGCGTGGGTCAAGAAGATGCTGGGTATAGAGGTCAGTATCAGAAAAACGTGGTTAACAAAAGGGAAGACACGCAGGGTAGGGAGAGAATGTGGGAAATGGGAAGAGAAAGGGGTCATTTTGAAGGAAATGTCAGCTAAAACATATTTATTGATCACGACCTAACTTGGAAAGAGAGGAGGAATAAAGAAAAAATAAGAGTCGGCGATAAAATTAAAAAAGGAGGGTAAAACGGTGAAGATAGGGCATAACAAACTGTGGGTAGATGGGGTAGAATACGCGTGTAATGAAAGGGACCAAGAATTTTTTCGGAGCAGAAGGGTGGTCGGAGAAGGTAACAAAGAAAAAAAGGAGGAGCTTATTGATAGTTAACTAGAATATAGCGGGCATAAAGGAACTGGACGAGGAGACCTGGAAATGCTTAAGAGGGTTTGACATCATCTGCCTACAAGAGACTTGGCTAGAAGATAGAGAGGGTACCTTTGGGAAAAAGAAGCTGGCCGGCTCGAGTTCAGGATAAGGGAACCAAAAAAGGAAGAAGAGAGAGGGAGAGTGAAAGGAGGTTTAGCAATGGCAGTAAAGATAGCTGAAAAGACAGAGGAGGTAGAATGGCCAGAGGAAAAAACTAGCGAATTTATAGGGGCAAAAATAAAAAAGAAGGGAGAGAGATGGAAGAATTGGTAGAGAGGGCCGGAGGAGGCAAGGTGCTCATCTGGTGAGACATGAATGCAAGAACGGGTACAGAAGAAGGAGGGATTGACGAGGTAGGAAGGATGGAGGTGAGAAGCTCTAAGGATGAAAAGAAGAACAGAGAAGGGAAAGAGCTGGTAGACAGGATAAGAGAGCTGGGCCTAAGTATCTTAAATAAATCATAGAGGGAGATGAACATGGTGAGTATACATGTATAGAAGGAGCTGGCTGCTCAGTAATCGACTACGTCATAGCAGATAGATGTAGCGCATAGACTAGACTCGGACCACAACGCAATAAAGATAGAGGCAAGCACCGAGGAATGGGAGAAAGAAAAGGAGCAGAGCCAGGATTCAACGATAACAGTGTGGACAGAGGAGACGATAAGGCTTTTTAGAAAGGAGCTGGAGGATGCTAAAGAAGCGACAGAATGGAAAGAGCTCAAACAAAAAGTAGAAAGGGCAACTAAGAAAAAAATAAGAAAGAAATGGAAGGAAAAAAAGAACACCTGGTGGGATGAAGAGTTCAGGAAGAAGAAAGCTGAAGTGAAGAAGCTAGGAAGAGCTTATAAGAGGAGGTAAAGGCAGGAGAGAATATGTGAAAGCGAAGAGGGAATATAGAAGAAGGAGGATATTAGTGGAGAAGAAGAAGGAGGCGGATATGGAGAAGAGGATAAGGGAAGCGGAAGGAGACAGGACAGGGTTGAAGTTCTGGGAAGTGGTGAAGAAAAGAAGAAGGAAGAGGAGACCTGGAGGTAACAACAACATAGGGGAAGAGACATGGATTGAACACTTCAAAGCCCAGCTAGGAAAAGAGGAAGAGAATTTAGCGATAGAAAGAGGAGCAGAGGGGAGGGGTGGGGACGTAGAAGAAGACGAACAGATAACGGAGGAGGAGGTGACGAGAGCCATAGGAAAAATAAAAAAGGGAAAGCACCAGGGGCAGACGGGCTGTTCCGGACGTAACGAGGGGTAATCAGGGAAAAGAGCAAGTGCGACGCGTTGATATTTATGAATATTTATTTATTCATTTTGCAATAGTTTAGCAAACGTTTCCCAGCCATTTGAACCTTATGAGCGCGAATTGGTGGTGCTTTTCGTGGTGACAGGCCAACACGGTTAGGAGTGATTTTTAATCGCTCCTAGACTGCCAGATCTCACATAGGGAGTTTTACTCCGCAGTTGTGAAGATCAACACGGTGCAGAGAAGCCGATGGGCTGATCTGTGACTGCCAGGCCAGAGGTTGAGTGGTGGGAGACGTTTGCACGGGGAATATGACTGCACTCGTAGATACAGATATAGAGGAGCGTTTGCCCTGCTTCGAGTCCCTTCGATGGTCTTCGGGAAAGCCCTTTGTTTTAGCGGCACGAGTTTTCGGCGGCGACTAATGCGCGTTACGTCAGTTCGCAGCGGCGACTCGACAGAGCCAGAGGTCGTGCAAGGACCTTTTTTTGTTAGACTTCATAAATAAAATTTGATTCAAGATCGACAATAGTTTTTATAGTTTATTTAAACCCTTGACATTAGTCTTGTCCCATACAAGGGCTACAAAACGAGGTATGGATATATGGGGAGGAATTGGTGATAGGTGAGTTAACGAACATCTTGAATGATATCTGGGCGGGAGCAGCAATCCCTATAAAATGGAAAACGGGCATAATTACACCACTACACAAGAAGGGAGATAAGGAGGACGCAAAAAACTATAGGGGGATAACGCTGATGGACACAGGGTACAAAATTTACACAGAGGTAATTAGAGAAAAAATAGAAAGGGTATTAGAGGGAAACGGGTGCTAGACGATACACAAATGGGATTCAGAAAAGGAAGAGGAACGGCGGACGCGATTTACATCCTGAGCAAGATGGTAGAAACAGAGCTCATGAAAAAGGGAGGGAAAGTATACGCATTTTTCGCGGATATGAGAGTGGCGTTCGATAAGGTGAGAAAAAATGAGTTATGGGAAATGATGGGAAAACGGGGACTGGGGAGTAGAGTTAGGGACAGGGTAAAGGAGATATATGAGAGCACGAGGAGCGAAATAAAAATCGGGAACAGAAAGATAGGAGGGCTCGAACTGCACAAGGGAGTAAGACAAGGGTGTCCTCTAAGCCCAACTCTCTTCAACGTGGCGATGGCGCATCTAGAAAGAGAATTTTCTAGAGAAGAGAAGAGTAAGGTGCAAGAAGGAGGTGTAGTACTAGGGAAAAATAAGTTTTGGTCACTTTCCTATGCGGACGATATGGTACTCCTAGCGACGGACGCAGGGGGTTTAAAGCAGATGTTGAAGAGGTTTAAGAGGATAATAAACAGGAAAGGGTTGGAACTGAACACGGAAAAATCTAAGAGTGGTTTTCAAAAATGGATAAAGAAGGAAAAAAGAAGAGAAGTTCTATTGGGAAAACGAAGAACTGGAAATTGTAAAGAGTTTCGACTACCTAAGTTATACGCTAAAAGAAACTGGTAAAGAAGAGGGTCATATAAAAAAGCTGAAGGAGAAAGCGAATACAGTGATGAGTTCGATGTGGGGGTTAGGAGAGGAGCTATTCAGGGATAACTTGGAACTGAGAATGAGGTTATTTGACGCGATGGTCAAAAGCGTAGCAGAGTATGAAGCAGAGGTATGTGGCTGGAAAGCCAAGGAAGATTTAGAGAAAATTCACAGGAAATATATAAAATGGGTACTGAAATTGAACAGAACAACCCCGGAGCACATACTACATCTAGAAACAAAAAAGTTTAAACTAGAATCAAGGACAAGGGAAAGGGTAATGAAGTATGAGGAAAAGCTATGCAAGGCGAAGGAGGGCACACTATGGAGGGAATGTTGGAGAGTGTTAGAAAGGGAGACAGAAGAAAGAAAAGGGAAAAGCGAGCGCAGAAAAGTAAGAGAAGAGGAGCTCAACAAGAGAGGCTAGTCACTAAAGGAATATCACAGAAGGTTGATTGAAGGAGAGCAGGTATGGGCAGCAATAGAAAGAGTGGACAAGGACATACAGACACAGACATGGGAAGGGGGCATGAGAGTTTCAAGACATGCAAGAGATGTGAAGAGATTAATAAATACATCGGGAGAGAGACCTGGGTACCCAAAGAGAAGAGGAAAAGCAGGGAAGAGAGGCTTGGCCATGACGGCAAGATTCAGGATGGGGAACGCAGCCAGAGGATACAGGGATACAGGTACTGGCTGAAGTAAGAGAAAAGGAGATGCAGGTTATGCGGAGAAGTGGAGGAAACATATGAGCACATCTTTAAACGATGTAGTACTACAGGAAGCAGTTATAAGGTCTCGGAAAATGCGCTAAATGGAGAGAGAACAAATTTAGGAAAACTATATAGAGTGCTCTGGAAGAGAGAAGAAAAATAAAACAGAAAGAGGATAGAGGAGGAGCAAACGAGAGGATAGAGGGAGCAATCAAAGCCGTAGAGGAGCAGTCGAAAGAAGAAGAGAATCTGCAATTTCGGCTAAAAGGGAAAAGCAGACAAGACAATGGAGGCAGGTACGAAATGAGCGGGGACTTTTTATGACCAGGGAGACAGAAGGACAGGAGGAAGAAGAAAAGTAACTAGGAAGAGGACTAGGTAGAGGGTGGTTACAGTAGGGGAATGAGGAAACGTAACGGGATGCGAAATAAGGAAATGGACCGACAGACAAGTAGCCACAAGTGGTCAGCAAGCTCATTTGAGGTTAAGAAAAGCAGCAGTAAAGAGAAAGTCAAAGTGAGCGGAAAAGAAAGTGTGATGTCGAGAGAAGACAGAACAATAGAAAGAGAGATGATGGACTTAAAGGAAGAGGTCGAGAACTGCAAAATCAAACTGAAGCTGGAAAAGGAGAGAAGGGAAAGCCTAGAGAAGAAAGTGCAGGAACTAAGAGAGGATATGGAGGTTATGAAAGCGAGGATGAGAAACTGGCAAAAAGAGATGGAAGAGGTGAAGGAAACCAAGACGGAGGTAGCGAAGACGAAGCAGGGAATAAGAGAAGGAAGAAGAGCAGGAGACGTCAACGATAACAGAAGCAGGAAGGAAGGAAAAAGAGAGAGACCGGAAAAAACGAGAGGTGCGAACAGGTGTATGGTATGGGAAAGAGGATTAATAGTGCATATGAACAATTGGAAAGAGGAAGATTCTTTGAAAGAGTGGATGAAGGACATTATGGAAGGGGTAGAATGGGAGCTGGAGGACACCAGAACGGAAGAGACTAAAAAAGTAATTTTCAAAAGGGAAGAAGATATGGAGAAGATCTGGGAGAAGAGGGCTGAGATAAAAGAGGGAGGAAAAATAAGATTGGAGCAGTGGCTCACCCACGAAGAGAGAAGGACCAAAGCTCTCATCGTAAGAGAGCTAAGAAAGATAGAGGAGGAAGAAGAGGAGGGAGAGGAGAAATGCCTGAAGGAGGCAATAACTGCAGAAGTGGAGGGAGTGAGGTACGCATGGGATGAGGAGAAGGAGTGGATTGTGAAGAGGGGAAAAAGGGTCAGGAACTAGGGAGAAGAGAAAGGATATAACAGATGGAGGTACGAGGACTCGGCGGGTGAAAAGGATGAGTGAAGGAGATGGACAGGCACTGAAGTAGGCACACACACAGCCGCATTCACAAGCACACACGCCCACACGCGCTTACACAAGAACACACACAGACACATCCGTACACGAAATAACAGAGCAAGCTTACACAGACACAAAAGCTAACCTCACACAAACACTCACACTAGACAGACAAACAAAACAGGAAACACGACGGAAAGCAAAGGAAAATGAAAGTCAAAGTGTATATAATTGTATATGCCAGAAAGGCGACACAATAAAGTTTAATAATAATAATAATAATAATAATACTAAGTACATCTGCATTTTTTGGTGCTAAAATAATTTTTTCATTAATATTGTTTTCATTGAAATTATTTCCATAAATTTAATTAATAATATTGTTAGTACATAACATTTCTTCTGGTATTTCTACTACTTCATTATTATTTTCGAATTTTGTTGAGAATATTTTATCACCAACATTTAATAGCCATTGTTTAATGCAAATGTCATTTTTATTTACTCTTAAATTATCTTTTAGAGTCATTTGTTGAAATTTAACCCAAATTGAACTATTTTTAACACAATTTTCAACGATGTTAGTCCTATTTCTATACTTAATAACAGTTAAGTTTGTCTAAAATCATCAGTAACTATGACTATTTTTCCTCCAAAAAGTTCATAATTTTTGCAAACATCACAAAAAAACCTATCTACTGCATTAAAAGCGCATTTTGGAGTCATAGATATTTCGTCCCCAAATAAGAACTTTTGTTTTTTGAAGCTTAACCCCATACTCAGATTGTAGTGTAATATTACAACATGTTTCTTCCGTTATATCTAATGGAAATTTAAAAGCTAAATGCGATGTTTTACCATCTATTAATAAATTTGCCGCTATACTCTCGTTGTAAAAGGAAAAGAAAAATAAACTCGTGTAACTTTACGATTCCCTGGTCCAATTATTTATTGGAAATCTTAATAAATGTATCCAATGATCCAATAATAAGAAGATGTGACTTTTATAATGATTCTAACTTTAGGAAAATGACTTTGAACGTAATCTCTTTATAACAATCTTTGAACAATAATCTATCTATCGGTATGTCTATCTGTAAATCTCTTGTCCGTTCGGAACCTTGGCCGAACGGACAAGCATGGCCTGGGGATGCTCGGAAGTCTACCGGACCTCCCGCGCTGTCCCAGGCTCTACTTTGCCGCCACTACGTCACAGCGTCGGTGCTTGTTACACTCATTAGGCCTTACGGGGCCTGACAACGGTCAAGCGCCGAAACTGCAAGCGCAGCATCGCACGCGCGCAAGTAGCCGTTGGCGGGGAAGGTGTTTAGCTTAGCGAGATTCTTGGCCACTTGATACTTTTGTGGCCTTGAATGTTCGCTATGCTTTTACTATGTGGAACTTTCTCGGAGCCATATTCGAAATAAATCTCGAATAATAGCGACGGGAAAGTTGTCACATAACAATGACCATTGTTTGTTATTTATATATTACTAACGCAGAATTTTCGCCAATTTCTTTTGTTAATGATGGATGATAAAAATTATTTTTCTATTTATCAAATAATTCCCTGGCATTAAGTGGATTATGAAATATACAAATGTAAGCAAAAAGATTACATAAAGCATTTGGAAATTGGAATTGTGTACTTTCATGTAAACATTTATCCCATTCCTCATCAGTTTTTATTAATCCTCTAGCAACTGCTGCTTCCAAGAAAGACGAATATGTAATATTATCAACTGTTCTTATATCTTCAAAAGATTTAGCTCCTTTTACGTGCAATAATAATAATCTTTAATAAAATCTTTCTCGATTTTTTGGATTAACGGAATACATGCTTGCAAAAACTGGTTTGCTGAATCTTTTTTTGCTGTCCATTCTTTCTTAATTTCATTAAATACATAATTATATAGAATATCGTGTGTATATGTACATAATTGTATGGAATATTGTCTTGCATTTGGGTCAATCTGATTAAGTATAAACCATGCAGTTAATGTTGTATTTAAATTTTTGTTATATAACTGATCTTCACATCCTTCTTTAAAAAATACATATTGTTCATTCATAAGGCGAACTGCTAATCTATATATAACGTGGGATAATTCATGCATTGGATATTCCAATAATCTATAAAATGACTCTGGTGGGCTGACGTATCGTGTATTAATATATTGTTTGATTTCATCATAATCGTAGATATCATTTTCCTTTTCAACGTTATTATCAATACTAAAAGTAACATCAATATTGCTCATTTTAATAAATACACAATCATAGCCTTTTTAACTATTAACTCTAAACATTCTTTTATTCTATGGCGAAAAACTCTAGCTACAATATCCGGTCTATCAATAGCATCTTCATGTAAAAATTAATTTTCGACAATTTCTTTTGAGACGGCAACACTACGAGGTCGGTAAGAGAGCAACAACGGATAATTTAACGACACCTATAAGTTACCGACTAAGCGGCGCTAGCAGTCACCATGTATTAATCTACCTAAGCGTGGCTAGAGTTCGTGCGAGCATATAACATTGGGGAGAGGGAAGGCTACGGGTATATAAGGAGCCCGAGCCAAGCAGCGATAGACTTGTGGTTTGACTCTCGCACATGGAGCTATAGAACGAATGGTAGTACTCGTCTATTGCTTCGGCTTCCAGTGTACCTAGTAGTCTATGAGCATAGCGCTCTTGAACAGTACATCTGCCGGCCTTCCCTCTCTCCTTAGTAATTAAGAGTCAGATCATGTAACTTCTATTGATCCAAATATAAAGTGATTAAGTATATATTTTTGAGATGGTAGTACCTCACATACCCGTCTAACGCTGCGTGGTTTACGCTACAGGGGGTAGGGAGGCTTGCGATTATCCAACCGATAGTGCGGGATAATCCCGGGTCCGGCAACGATCTTCGAGTGTACTTATATTCCCTTTGGCTAACCTCGAGTCTCGAATCTCACGCGGTTCTACTAACCTTCTTGGACCGTTTCACTTCCCATTTAGGATTACATGTCATCGTAATAAACAAATCTGGTTTACCAAGCTTTTGAACAATTGTCATTGAATCAAAGAAATTTTGTTTTAATGATCGTGGACTTCCTGAAAATGTTGATGGCAAAACAACAATTTTACCAGTTTTTAAATTTTTATTGTCATTCTTTTTTTACTTAAATAATCCATTACTCCTTTATATAAATCCGTCCATAAAATATGTTGATTCTGCTTGAAATAATAAAGTCTAGATCCTTCAACTTTTACCTAAACATCTACGATATATTGTTGTGTTAATTTTCCTAAATTTATGAATGGATTCAAAAAATTTCTAACACTAAATTTGTAGTTATAGAATTGGAGCGTTGATATATTACTTTTATTGTCAGTACATTTCATGTTCGGCATCCATCCAAACCCGCCGTTTGGAAAAATAAAAGGATAAGTCATAGGATCAACATGTTTGCTTGTGTACGGAATATTAGCGGGTTTCTCGAATTTATAATAGATGCATATATCACGATCAACTGGAGGTTCACCATCTTCACCTACAAATACTACGGCTATTTCATAACACGATGCTTTGTTCCATTATCATCCATTTTACGCTTCAAAATATTTCTTTCAATTTTGTTAGAATTATCGTGAAAAATTAGTCTCGATTAGATTTCGAATCTGATTTTAATTTTTTAAATGTTTGGTTTGGTAAATGATTGTTTTCAATTACCCGTTTAGGAGGCATTTTGTGCTATTTGTCAACGATTTTCAATAAATAATTTTCAACAAATAAGCATACAAAATTTAAAAATTTAAGTATAAAATAAAAAAATAACCTCAAGGGTAAAACAATCAAGAAAAAAAGTTTTTTTTCGTAAATCTCGAAACACGTCAATTTTAATTTCTTATTTTCTTGATGATAGTGCAATTTTCAACCAATCCTAGCCGACTTGATCAATTTTATATTGAAAAAATAGCGAAAAATTGCACATTTATCCCTACAAAAACAGGGGTTGACACCCATTGAGTGGGCCCCAAAAAGTTGGGCCTACAGTAGCGTCTTTTTATAATAAAGAATTTGGCGTTGGTTTTAATTAAAAATTCCAAATAGTTTTTGAGATATTAGACAAAACACGTAAGAAAAAACACGTCTTTAATATTTTCTCGAGTACTACAACATATCACAAAATTATCAAAATCGGTAAGGTACACCTGGGGACCCTTCCTTGTTAGTGGGAAAAAAGTCCGTTCTTAGATTTTGTGAATTTAGTAAATTGCTTAATATGTACCTTTCCTCAATATATACCTGAAAGAAAATAAAATCATTTATCTTTTTACCATAAGCTCCATAAACATACCATAAGCACCATAAAGCTAAAATTTTCTATGTTAAATCTTAAAAAAAAGTACCGTAATATTTCTGGAACCCCTCCGTCAATATCAAGAAAATTTTACACGCATTTCTAATTTTATATTCTGAATCAGGGAAAACAATTATTTTTCATTTTCTCAACAATTTTTCTTTTTATGGCCCTTTCTTTGATTTTTGAAAAACACTATTTCGCGTTATTTTTAATCATCTCATCGTTACAAACAATCCAGCTACAATGCATTTGAAAAATAATGAAATCACCTACTTTTCCTTGTTTGGTCCTCGGGATCAACCGCTCTGTTCAGCAGATAAAATGAAAAAGGTGATTTAAGAAAAAATAATCTCTAAAACTAAACATCAGAACCTTATGGAAAACCGCTGCCAATTCATTGGCACGTAGCTTCCTCCAACAAAATTTATTGTTCCAATAAATAACCTGTTTTATCGTCTAACTGTCTATGTAGACGTTGGATCTTCGATTCTACTGAAGGTTGGGGATAATTAAAGCTACTCAATTTTTGAGATAATAAAAGGCTCAAAGAGCAAAATATATTGACAAAAGAGTGTAAATACACTTGTGAAAGACCAAGGAAAAATGAGTGAAAATATTACTAAACGGTCGTTCTCCAACTGAGAAAGATACCTGTAGCTGACACTGCAGTGTGTTCAGCTCTGATTCTACAGCTCGACTGACTACAGTCGGGCAACAGGTACTGCTGAGAGAGCGAGAGAGAGCGAGAGAGAGATAGAGAGAGAGAGAGAGAGAGAGAGAGAGAGAGAGAGAGAGAGAGAGCGAGCGCTCGAGCGTTGTCATAGCAACCTCCTATTTGATCGAGCCGACCAGCAGCGTTCAGAAACTTACGTAACGGCTAGCTCCGACTCTGTCGCTTTCTCGGTGAATTCAAATTTAATGATTCTACTTGAACATAACCCTTATAGCAGGCAATATTTACTGAATATTGTCTCAATGTTGAACTTCAAGATTTACCAGATTCGACAATATTGTTGATGGGAAAAATAATATTGCTGCAAGCATTGTGAAATATTGCGGAATCTATTTATGCAACCTTGAGACAATGTTCTAACGATATTGGGTACTGTAGACAAGCCGGCCCAGACAAAGCGAACTTGCAAGTAGAGCAGACATAGCTGCCCACAGCAATATTGCCCCAGAAGCTGAGCAAGGTTTTATAATCTTCTAACAATATTATTAAATATAGCGAATCTGTTGACGCAATATTCAAGCAATATTGCTAAAAGATTTGGGTCTATATGGAGAGATATACATTTTAGATATCAACAGCCGCCTCCGCTAGGTCAAGGAATGTGACTAAGGTAGTAATACTCTTATTAATATTGTTATACAACGAGTTCATTAAATAATTTAGTGCATTTTTGGTACCCTTTTGTTTAACAAAGCCAAATTGGTGATCAGAGATAATGTTAGTTTGAGTCACAAAATCATAAAATCTACTGTGTATTATTATTTCAAAACTTTTTGCTACGTTTGATATTAATGAAATAGGCCAATAGTTTGTGATTTTACTTTTTGCTTCCTTCCTAAGAAAGCCTTGTAATAGTAATTTTTGAAGTTTGTGTAAAAACTTAGGAAATATGTTTTAAGGCATTTTAAGTCAAGAAATAGTATTTTTAGAAAATGTCTGTATGGATGTGTGTGTGTGTTTTTTTTTTTATGTGGCGTAGGCAGAGCAAGCTCTACACAAGTGGCCCTCCGACACCGAAACCCCATAGGCACCATTGTTAAACAATACTTCCGTGGGGACCGTTAATTAGCCTGGTTGGCTTCTTCTTTAGGGTTTGACAGTTTTATACATCCCCCATCCACCAAAGTGATTAGGGGTTCAGGATCAAACTCGTATTCTTCTTTCTGCATCTTTCAGCAGTCTGCTTCTTGCAGCATCGTCCGGTCGTATACTTATTGCAGCATCGTCGGTCATCCTCTGGACAGACGAAATCCCGACACCTACGTTCCTCTGCATCGGGTGAGGGAGTCTGGGCTCCGACTCAGTTACCTACGTTCCTCTGCATCGGTCTGAGGAGCACTTAAAGGTACTCGACCCTAGCTCCTACGTTCCTCTGCATCGGGCAGGGGAGTGAGAGCTCAACTTTGTGACCTACCTTCCTCTGCATCGGTCCAAGGAGCGTTTCATATTTACGGCTCAGTGGTTTTCATATAGCATATTTTACTCGGCTGTTTCGCCTTGTCTTTTTCTTCTCTTTTCTTCGTCATTTCTAACTTTCTTGAGGATGGTCCTTACGTAATTGTTCACTGCGCACCAACCATCCTCCGACCTTAGCATAGCTGTCATCATTGACTCAGGTGTCACTCTGGTCTGGAGGTAGCACTCGAGTACTTCTCGTTCACTTTCGTATCGCGAACAGTCACAGAAGACATGCTCTGCACCTTCGCTAGTTTCCAAGCAGACTGGGCAGTTCGGACTGTCGTCAAGTTTAAACCGGTGTAGGTACGCCCGGAAGCATCCATGCCCGGTCAAAAACTACGTGAGGTAGTAGTTAACCTCCCCATGCCTTCTTCCAATCCAGTCTTCTATCCTTGGTATAAGGCGATGAGTCCATCGCCCCTTGTCACTAGCTTCCCATCTTGTTTGCCATTCAGCCATTGTCTTCTTTCTTGAAGTATCCCAGATCTCATTCTGGCTTTTGTCATTCATTCTTCTCCTAACTTTGAATACATCCTTCCTTTCTAGTGCTAAAAGGTCAATGGGCGGCATGCCTGATATAATGCAGACCGCATCGTCCGATACCGTACGGTAAGCGGACGCCACTCTTAGCGCACTTCGCCTGTACACGGTAGTTAACTCTCGTGCATACGATTTCACCCGCATCGCCTCTGCCCAAATTGGGGCTCCATATAGCATGATCGACGTGGTTACACTGGCTAGGATTCACCTTCGCTTCTGAGTTGGCCCTTCTACATTTGGCATCAATCGTGATAGGACAGCGCCAACTTTTGCTGCTTTATCACTGACTATTTCCAGATGTTGTTTAAAACTTAGTCTTGCATCTATGGTGATGCCCAAGTATTTGATGGTTGGTTGAGAAGCGATCTCATGTCCACCCACCGTCAGTGTGATTTCCTCTATCTTCTTCCTACTAGTAATAAGAATAACTTCCGTTTTGTGACTGGCTAGTTCCAGACCCGTTTCCGTTAGCCATCCCCTATAGCACCCGATAATTTGGCAATATTGCCTCAACATTGCATTGCAAGACTGGCTAGATTCGGCAATATTGCCAGAGCTTAGAATAACATTGCTGCAACCATTAAGCAATGTTGCCACGCACCAAAATGTCCGCTTTTTCATTGCAAGGATGGTTGTCTCCTACACAGGTCCCAATATTTTGGGAACATTTCCTGAAGATTGCGTTACCAGATTGTGCAATATTGCATGAAGCCTTATCAATATTCCTGCAACTATTTAAGAAACATTTCTACTAGATTGTGTAATATTTAACTAATATTGCGCTAACCTTAAAATATTTTCGCATCATTATAACAATTTTTATAATGATGCGAAAATAATTTAAAGTTATCGCGATATAATTTAAATATTGTACAATCTAGTAGCAATGTTTCTTAAATAGTTGCAGGAATATTAATAAGGCTTCATGCAATATTGCACAATCTGGTAGGGCAATCTTTAGGCAATGTTCCCAAAATATTGGGATTTCTGTGGGAGATAACCAGCCTTGCAATGAAAAAGCGGACATTTTGGTGCGTGACAACATTGCCTAATGGTTGCAGCAATGTTGTTCTACGCGCTAGCAATATTGCCGAATCTAGCCAGTCTTGCAATGCAATGTTGAGGCAATGTTGCCAAATTATCGGGTGCTATAGGGGATTCGTGTATTATACGGGTAGCTTCTTCAGCTATGTCGATCACCTCCTATTTATGTTTCGCTACTATCACTACTGCTATGTCGTTAGCGAATCCCAGGACTGTTGATCGTTCCGGTAATTGTAGCCTTAATACCCCGTCGTACATGATGTTCCATGTCGGTGGGCCAAGTACTGACCCTTGCGGGACGCCTCCTGTATCTTTATAGGCCTTGGTACCGTCCTGAGTGTCATAAAATAGGATTCTGTCCTTCGAGTAGTCGGACATCATCCTTCTTATATATATATATATATATATATATATATATACTAGTGGGGCTTCGCCCCCCTGCTCGCTTCGCTCGCCAACCCCCCATTTTAGTTTTTGTGTGATTTTTATTTTTCAACTGTTATTTTCGTTATCTGATGATTAAGTTCTAGTTGGCCAAGAACAATCTTATTGTATTATATAAAATTTGTAGATCATAAAAAGGTCAAGAATTTAATGTTTGTCGAAATAGAGAAAATCGAAAGAAAAAAAGTAAAAGTACTGAATTAACGCCGAACTTCTACTGCTTATGGCATTTAAAATATATAGTTTTTTTTTCATTTTTTTGGAAATTGTTTTGAAATTAATTTTGATTCTTCCCACTTTCAATTATATGTTACAATTATACATAAATCTGGTCCACTACTTTTTCTTATAATAACCATTGCTGCGTTGTTGAATGACCTGTGGCCTCTAATACTATGTTTGTGATCGATCTTTCCGTTTTTACGTAGCATAATGAGGAAACAAAATAGTTTTTCATTGTATTAATGTTTTAGTTTCTAAAAACTCAATTATTAAAAAATAAAGTTTTTGTTTTCTACCTAGGGAAGCTTTGCATTTTACAGACCAAGTTAGTAAAGAAATAAGGCACAAATCATATAAAAAATTTGGATCGGACGTATTTTTTGTTATCTCAATTCTTATTTCTATATCGAATTATCGATCTCTGCAAGTTAAATATACTTCTTAAATCTTTACTCTGTAACTGCCATTAAGCTTTATTTATTATTTTTTGTCAACATTTTTTTCGAAATTACTAAGTTTAAATCTTGCACTTAAGTATGAGTTACAATTTTTACTCAATATAATTTTAAGGGCCTCGAGCAAATCGCTATATATATTAATATAATATATAGCGATATATAGGTCCGTGTAGCATTGTTTGATAGTTAATTTTTTAGTTTTTCGTTATTGTTGAATTATTTCAGCAGATATATATTTATCAAATATTGTCAGAAGTAACTATTTTGTTGTCAGGATGCAATGTATTAAAATGTGTGCATGTGGTAAACCTCGTTTTGAAACTCAATTGTTAAACATAAAGCTAATATTTTTCCAAAAATATTTTGTTTTTCGTTATATTCTATTATTAATTGATTGTAATTTTGTGTGAATATAGTCTAACAGTCGAATATTAGTGATATATCATTTGGATTGGTGTTCTTCGGAAATTGTTTTTAAAATTTAATTCTCAAGTTCTTCCCTTTTGGATGTGCATGTTACTGGATTATAAATAAATCTGGCTCTGCCACTTTCTTCATATAGCCCTTGCATCTTGATAGTGATTTTGCTATATCTAGGACCACCATATACTGATTTGCTGGTATATGAAAGATTCGCGACGATTTTCTTGTTTTGCAAATCTCTTAGAATATGCCAACCGCAGGCCCTACTACTCCAGAACTATCTGCAATTCTAATAACCTTGATACATTCTATTCTTAAATGTGTTTTAATGAGTACCATCCTAAATCACTGACGGGAACAACAATGGGAAACCATTGATCAACAAAATGCAGATATTTATTTAAATATGTATCTTGTGATGATTTTCTGGTAGTCTTTAGGATACACGCAAAGTGTATATATATACAAAAGCAAAAGACAGATGCAAGTATAAACACCATCAAAGTCACCATACAAAAGCAAAGTCACTGCGTAACGTATACCGCACATTCAAAGTGTTAACACTACAAAAGCAAAATAAAAACCTTATAAGAATATTTACTTCAAACTAAGTCAAACTTTAAGTCAAAAACTTTAACAAAAAATATAAAAAAACGCTCCTGTCTATTTACCGTCATAGGTGTGTGGAAAAATAGAAAAAAAATTTAGTTATATCTCTTATATAGTTTATCTCTACTGGTATATATAATTTTGATACTGATCGTGCTATGAGCTTGTTATGAGGCTTGGAAAAGTTTCTACAAAGGATGTAGGATCTTCCCGAGGCTAAAGACATTATTTTATGCCAAAAAGTATTGTATTGCTCGAGTCGTTCGGATTGGTAGAGCGGAGGAAAGTAACCTTTAAACATCATCTTATATAGTGCTGCTAATACCTAATATATTTTTAGAAACTCGAAATAATGATACCCGTCGCGAAGTGCAGCGATTAAAAATGTCGTTAAAGATGATTCAAAAAGTGTGTCATAAATTGATCCGATTTTATCCGATGTACTATTACAATTGTTGTAGTAAATTTTTTTTGCTAATAAAAAACTTAAATAAATAAAAATTGTACTAACAATTAATAAATTTTAGGAAAAGCGCTAATAGAGGTGCGGGAGGGTGGCTGGGGGGCTGGCGGGGGGGGGCTGTGCGGGGGGCTGCGGGGGGCTGCGGGGGGCTTTCAACATTATCCAAATCACATGAAACATGAAAGATTTTGGCTTATTTTGCGGGGGGCAGTGCGGGGGGGGGGTGGGGGGGGCTGGTTGCGCGGGGTGCGGGGGAGTATCTCCAAACAATATATAAAAATAGGTATAATATATAGATATATATATATTAAGGGACAATCCCGCTCCGGAGTACTTCGTGTATTTTACTCCATTTGGCCGATATGAATGCATTTCTGACATCCAATGTAACAATGGCGCAGTAGTTCTTTTTTCCTCCCTCCCATCTTTTCCCCTCTATCGCTGTTTGCGCAGTGTCGACTACTAAGCTAACTGCATCCAGGGTTGAACGATTCTTTCTGAAGCCATATTGATGTTCTGCTAATTCACCATTTCCTTCTATGAAATGATCCATTCTGGCGCAAATTATGTGTTCCAAGATCTTGCCCTGGGTATCCAACATGCAAAGCGGTCTGTATGATAAGGCCTCCTCGGTTGGCTTCTTTCCTTTTGGCAGAAGTACGAGTCGCTGTTTCTTCCAGTTTGTGGGGAATGTTCCCTCTTCTAGACATGCATTGTACAAGTCTACGAAGACCTCTGGGTGAACGTAAATGGCATGCTTCAATGCAATATTGGGAATACCATCCAGTCCTGGAGCCTTGTTTTTTCCGAACCCTTCTGCAAGCGGCTAGCAGTTCCTCAATCGTAATCGGTGGAACAGCCTCTTCATTCACACCTCCTTCGATGACACTTGGCTCTTCCAGTTTCCTGGGGAACAGTGTGGTCACCACCTGGTGTAAATAGTTCCGGGCATTTTGGAGGGGGCACGTAGCTTCCTTTAATCTTCTTCATTATTGTTTTATACGGTCGACCCCAAGGGTCCTATTCGACCTCGTCCTGTAGCTCCTTAAGGCACCGCCGTTTGTTTTCGAGGAATTTTCTCTTAAGACTCCTTTTAGCGTCCTTCATTTCTTGTCCGAGGGCATCTACTATTTCCTGGCCTATACCAGTTTTATACTATTTCTTTCTTGCCCGTTGTTCCCGTCTTCTGGTCCGGTGGCATTCTTTACGAGCACTCGCAACCTCTTTGTCCCACCAGTATACTGGTGGTCGTCTACTGTTTGCCACTCTTCGAGGCATAGCAGCGTCACATGCTCGGGTGATGTTTACCGTTAGCTGCGCCGCCTTGCTGCTCGCCGATGCAGACAGTTGCATTTCCTCTAATTACTCCTAAGTACTAAAAGGAACATCTTCTTATCATAATCCTTCGTTTTCCAGCTAACTCTATTGGTCGTTGTACACGTTCTGGGTACCTTTTTTGATATTCCTATCTCCATTATTATGGCCTGGTGATCACTATGTGTGTAGTGCTCACTTACTGTCCATGTGTCAACTGAGCCAATAAGGCTGCTGCTTACAAACGTCAGGTCGACAATAGACCCTGCGTCTCCTCTTCTAAAGGTGTGGGTACATCCTTGGTTCACCAGGACCAAATCCAAAAGGGCAAATGCTTCTAGGAGTACTCGTCCTGTGTGGTTAGTCCTTATGCTGCCCCACTCCACCGCCCACGCATTGAAATCGCCTGCAATTAGTACTGGTTTCTTCCCCGCTGCGTCTTGTACAGGTCGATCTAGCATTTGCTCGAACTGCTCGATTGGAGCGTTAGGGGAAGCGTAACAGCTGTAAATAGTGACACCCACTACCTTAGTCCATATAAATCCTTCTTCGCGGGTCTTCATTTTTCCACGGAAAGCAACGTCTCCACATGCCCAGATCACTGCCTTGCCCGTGATGTCCATTTCTCACGATGGTTCGTCTAGATCCTTATATTGTTCGCACACAGTGGCGATATCTACCTTTTTCTTACGGACGTACTGGTTCAGTAGGTCTTGTGCTGTCTCACAGTGGTCTAGGTTTAACTGCACTATCTTCATTTTTGTTGTTTCTTTCGCGATAGAGTATACAATTCGGCTCGTTGTTGCAGTCTTTCACTTTATGTTCACTGCTCTCACGCCTATAGCAGCACTTAGTTCGGTCCTGTGCTACTGTGCATTTCTTGGCGATATGACCAAAGCCTAGGCATCTATAGCACCTACATGGTCGCGTCCTCGTTGTACCTCCCGTATTCCTCAAACTACCCATCCTATCTTGATTTTTTGTTTTGCTATCATCTGTTTAGCCATTTGTGCTGGCATTTGGATGACCGCGGTCTGCGTATTGCCATATGCCTTCCGCATCGACTTTACTGCCGTCTCGTTCACAGCAGTTTTGCTGCAATCTCGGCACTCCCTTTGCAGTGCTTCTAAGATGCCCTCCTTAGTTGTTAATACATCGAGGTCCTTTATTTCGTAGACCTCGGTATCTTGCAGTGTTCTTATCATAGTACCTTCTTCTAGTACTTCTTGCGCCACTTGCCGAAGTTCCGTTGCCTTTCCTTCGGCAGAGCGCTGGAGTTCCAAAAGCAGGTCACCAGCCGCTGTCCTGCGTACTCTATTCACATTGTCTCCTAGTATCTTCAGCCTAGGCTCTGCCTTCATCTTTTTTAAGATTTCTGCATTGAGGTCCCTTGAGCAGCCTTATGATAAGGGCATCCGGTCGGGTTGGTCTCGCCCGTGATGGCTTTTTTTTTCCTTGCCTCTTCAGCATTGCCTTCTTCTTTGCCGTGTCGGCTTGGGCACTAGTAGTTGTGACTCGCTGGACTTAGCTGTCTTTCTCTCCTGTTAGGACGCAAGTCTCTGTTCCTCGCCCTTCTTCTTTTTTTAAGGAAAATTCTTGTTCAGGTGAACGTTCTTTCCTTTTGCTATCTGCGCTAGATGTCTGCGGATCCTGTACGCAGCCTGGAACTGTGCTTGTTCTGTACCATCAGCCCAAAGTTATCCATCATTTTTTTGTTCCTTCTCTTACGATACTAAGGCGCTTCATGCTCCGCTGAACCTGTTGCAGGTCCTTTTTCACGCACTTGTGAAAATTGTGTGCGGTGTACGCAACTTCATATGCGCTTTCCAAGTACCCTTCGATTGTCTTCAGCAGCTTTTACTCGATATCCGCTGCTGCCCGGATTCTATTTCAAGACTCAAGCATTCTCTTTTTCTCATCCACATCACCTGGCATATTGCTACTTCCTGCGACCTGCTGTTTGCCTTCCAATTTATTGCTCTCATCCTGGTAATCAGCAGCACTTACGGCGCTGCATATACTGATGTTGCTGCTTGTTTTGTGGATTGCAAATCCACCATCGTGTGATTTTGACACCTTTAGTGTGTACCCTTCCAGGTCCTCCTTTGTCTTCTCTTCGAGTTCGTTTTTCTTCTCCATGTTGCAAACAGTGTTCTTCATCCCGGCATGTGTCCGACATACATCACACCAGGATATAGCACGCGCTGTCACATTAGCCCACTTCTGCTCTCTCGAGGCCTTCGCCCCGAACTAATTTTGTAATTTTCTTGTAGAATTTAAAAAAATTATTTCTAGTACCTGTATAGCAGGCTTTGGATTACAGCTATGTGCCAATTTTGCAAGCTGGGTGATTTCATATGATATTTAATGTGCAACTGCTTTTTACATAGAAAAAGGATAGTACGTTATAATTGTCAGCATTTTTTATTGTTTCATATTAATTATCTTAGATTAAATTGCCATCCCAGGAAAATATTCATTATAGGTTATACTTGATCTTTTTATTCCAAATTACTTTTATTAAAATCTAATTAAATATGATTACACGAGTATTTAGGCATATGAACCTATACACTTATATGAAATAGCTAATTATTTATAGATATACGACTGCTGGACCAATTATATTAATAATATGGAATTTTTAATTTCTCTTTCTTTAATCCAATGATTGACTTCACATCTACTTTTTTTAAACTTTTATGATCTCACATTAGATGATACGTTGAATAAAACATGAGAGCCAAAACAAAGTTGTGAAATCCACGCAATTGTGAATGAAGTAATTACTTATTTGCAATGAAAAAATCAAGCATAACCTATAATAAATATTTTCTTGGGATGACAATTTAATCCAAGTGGGATAATTAATATGAAACAATGAATTTTGTGCAAAGATAGTTTATTGCATAATTTGAACAGAAAAAGTATTATTTTATTATCAGTTAAGCAAAGCCGAACAGCTGTTCATTGGTTCTGTCGAAGCAAGGCAGCGAGCTCGACCACTGCGCATACATTGTGCGCATCGATCTGGCGACCGGTTGGCGACATGCCCACGCAGCCGTCTGCCGTATGTATTTTGACGTTTCGATGCAGCCTCCCGGCCTCCGTTAACCGCAGTTTTGCTCTGGTTAACTTTTCGGTGATACCATAAGTGAGTGCGTAGTGAAAAATGGCAATAAACTGCAACTGAACTTTCAGGTAAAATATTTTCTATATAATTTGAATAATTTCATGTGATTGATATAATTTATATTTTTGCAGATGCACTGTTTATAAGATGCAGAACATGAATGGTTTAAATATTATTTAAGTACAGAGGTTTTTTGGTTTAAATTTTATTCTTTTTTCCAGGTACCAAATGAAACCAAGCCTAATGCCAAACAGTTGCAGCAATAAATTATATTTTGAAGAGGAGATTATTAATTTGAAACAGAAGAATTTTATTGATAAGCGTAGCCAAGATTTATATAGAGCGTTTAAGTCTCTAAAAAATCGTTTCTAGAGTTTTTGTATGTCAAAATGTGTTTTAAAAAATGTTTGCCACAATAAAAAGTTGTATTTTATAAATGTCTACAACTTTAACATTTAACATTTTCATGTAAAACGTAAATTCGCAAAGCTTTATGGCAAATAATTTTATTTTTTTTGCTTCCTCCTCAAGAGGAAACTTTGTGATAGTAAAATTTTCAGTTTTGCTAATACTTCGTGGAAACGCATTTGGAGGTGTTTGGAGTACGAATCATACGTTTTTAGAAAATGTCCGTGCGGATGGCTGTGTGTGTGTGTGTGTGTGTGTGTGTGTGTGGGTGTGTGTGTGTGTGTGTGCTTTACCTTTTATATACATTACCTTTTATATCATAAAAAATTAACAGATCAGTCAATCTAGAAAATCTTGCGGGAAAAAGTAGACAAATTTATGTTCTTTTAGATACACTATTGTTGAATATATTGTATAAATCATATCATTATAAAAAAGCAAAAATATTTTTTCAAAAATAGAAAAATGGCTATAATATGGCCATAAAATGGTCAGAATCATAAAACAAAAAATGACCTAAATTCAGAATTAGAAAAAATATATGCATGTCAAATTTTATTACGATCCGTCGCATGGTTCCAAAATTATGGTGGTATACGTACACACACACACACACACACACACACACACACACACACACACACACACGCACGCATACACAGCCATCCGCACGGACATTTTCTAAAAACGTATGATTCGTACTCCAAACACCTCCAAATGCGTTTCCACGAAGTATTAGCAAAACTTAAAATTTTACTATTACAAAGCTTTCTCTTGAGGAGGAAGCAAAAATTGTTTTTTCGTTTGTACAAGTGGAGACTTCTCCTAAAATTTCAGCCTGATCGGTCGACAATTGCGTGAGATATCGCATCTCACACATTTTTCGCACACAAAACTATAAGGCACTTCGTGTCGCGGTTGTGCCTAAAAACAGTTGCACATTAAATATCATATGAAATCACCCAGCTTGCAAAATTGGCGCATAGCTGTAATCATGAATAATGGGTTTGAAGTACTAAAAAGTGTATTATTCATCTCAGAAAGCTTGACCCATCTAAAACCAAGTCTAGATTTACAGGTTTTAGGATTTCTAGGAAAAATATGGAGAAAAGTTTTTTGCATTCTTTAACTGGTGGCGCGTAGCCAGAATTTGATTTTTAGTGTTAAACTACATGGAAACTAATCCAAAATATGCTATTTAGGAAATAGAAATAATTTTTTTAATAATTTTAATAATTCCACAAGAAAATCACAAAATAAAATGTATTTATTAGTTTTTTTCTAAAATTTTTCTATCGCTAATTTTTACATGATTTACAGTTGTTCTGGATTTCTTGTTGCCGATTCTACTCTTAATGTCTCCCCATAGCTTTTTTGGGTTATTGATATTGCTTCGAACTTATTGCTTCCTCCTAGAGGAAGCTTTGTAATAGTAAATTTTTCACTTTCGCTATAACTTCGTAGAAACGCATTTGGAGGTGTTTTGAGTTTGAATCACGTGTTTTTAGAAAATGTCCGTATGGGTGTGCGCGCGCGCGCGCGCGCGCGTGTGTGTGTATGTGTGTGTGCGCGCGTGTGTGTGTATGTGTGTGTGTGTGTATACCGCAATATTATCGAATCTAGGTTATGAATCTCTACAAAATTTGGCATGTTTATCCTTTTTTGGATACTGAATTGCGGAAAAAAAGTTATTTTCAATTGTGCTAATGTTACAAACAATACAGGTATAACGCATTTAAAAGAGAATAAAATTACCCGACTTTTCCCGCTTAGCCCTCAGATCGACCGCACTGTTCGGCAGCAGATTTTTGCTAAATAAGGCATATCTCCAAAATGAATTATCAGAACCTATAATCAAATTTTTGGTTCTACCCCTTTAACTGACATTCTACCCCTCAACCTGATTGACTCATATGGAGTGCATGCATCTAATCTCTTAAATCATCAAAGGAATATCATACATCCTTACAGACTTTTTAGAAACCATGTAATCATCTTCTACTAACGGAATAGGAGGAAGCTAAGTGCCAATGACTTGGCAGCGTTTTTTTTATCGTATTTAATTTTTGCATCTTAAATAACTTTGTCTATTATTTTAGCATATTTTTTGTACTGTAATTTAAGTTGGTCAGTATTTATATCCAGTTGCCATAAATCATACAAAAACTCTTTAGTTTCACATGATTTTATTATTACACTTGTGATCGAGTTCTTTCTTTTACCTTGTTTTCTCTAATAAAATCATTAAATTATCTATTTTTTTTGCATAAATCTACATAACTACAGGACCGAGAAAAGTCGTGACCGTTTCAATGGCGATCCTGCCAGGATACGAGGTTTTAAAGTGGAATTCATTATAATAAGTCAAAATAAAACCTTCCTGAATATACTCAGTACAGTCCATACAAACATAACACAAAAATAGATTTGCAATTATAAGCAATCTAGTCAGACGTGCAATTTATGCAGTCACCTCTTTATATCACAATCAAACAAAAACAAACGCTGACAAACAAAATGGCAGAAGCCCAAACAAAAATCTTCTCGAGGGCGCACAGACAGAGTGCAATACACTCTCGGGTTGTCCCTGCGACTGCTCTAAAAGAACAACTAAACATTTCTTTAGCATTAATTACGCCGAGTGATGATGCGAATCAAACAATGATCGTCGATCCATCTAAAAATACACAATGAATTCAGGCTGCTCATGATGCAATACAACACTTATTCGAAAGATCTGAGGAAATTACTAAGGCATTAGAAAATTTAGAAAAAAATTCATCTGATTCATCTGAAACATTTGATAGAAATGATCAAAGATACGAAGTATTACATGAGGATTATATTAAAATAAAATCTAAATTAAATAAATTCGAAGTAGCTTTATCAAATAGAATTACTCATAATGACTTAGAAGCCTTGGAAGATAGAATCATGCAAGCAATCGATGAAAGGATACGGGTGGTAGAACCTCAAATCCAGTTGCATACGGACGAACCATCACTCGGTGATATTCGGTCTACTTGTTCGAATCTTATAAGTCAGATAACCCCACAGATTAAAGAATTAGTTCAAAGAGAGTCCACATCCATCACAAAAAATATAGATCAAAAACTAGAAGTTACTAACAAATCAGTGTATGACAAATTAACGTCTTTAACAAACGCAAATTTAAATTTATTAAAAGCACTCAAGATGAATGAACAACAAGTGAGATCACTTGTGATTGATCATAAAAAATTCTCAGACGCTTTGTTAATAACTGACCAAAATTTAAGTACAGTAAAATCAGACATTGAACATTCAAAAAAAATGTTGTCAGAACAAATAGATCAATTGACAAATAAGATTTGAACATTTCGAAACTCCTCGTTGAACGCTAGTTTAGGTGATAGTTCCTTTTTGCTAGTATCTAACGGTCCAAAATTAAAGCCACCAACCTTTAAAGCAGGCGGAAAAGACAAGCCCATGCGATATCTAAGAGAAATGAAGAAGTACCTTGAGGTATTAGACTTAGAATCAAATAAAATGATCCTAATTATTGGTCAGTCGCTAGAATATACAGCCTCAGCATGATTCGATATCGCGCAAAATTCTATCCAGTCTATATCAGATTTTGAGAAAAAATTCACAGCAAGGTTCTGGAATGAAGATATTCAAGACGAGTGGGCGCGTAAAGTTGAATGCAATCATTATAATAGTGGCACAAAATACTCTTGTCTTGAATATGCTACTTATGTATGGGGCTTCGCCCAAGATCTCGAACGAAACTTTACAGAATCAGAGCTAGTTCGAAAGATATCCAATCACTTTGATTGGGATATTAAATATACCGTAAGATCACAGGGGATTGAAACACAAGAGAAATTCTTTGAATTATTAGCTCTAAAAGATAGTGGCCCAGATCAAAGAAGATCCACGTTCAAACCATCCCAAGATCAAACACAAAATCCCGAAAAATCACATACCAATAATCCTTGGAATAAAAACCAGCCTAAATTCCAAAATAAGGGTAACCTTCAGAAACAAGGACAACAAGTTCAAACGTTAAACGTAATCGAAGCTAAAAAACCACAAGCAACAAATACTTTGTTAAAGACACGGGTACCAAACCCAAAAATTCCATACCGAAAAATTCATCAAGTTCCTCTTCCTTTGACGAAGAATTAGAAGCATGTCTAGAAGACACTTGGGGTTTATCAAAAAACTCGTAAAAGTTGCCTCTTGTGCCTCGGATAAATCTATTAATCACTTTCAAAATAAACATAAGGCAACTTCAGAATCAATCAAACCGAGTTCTCTTGTAGATACAAAATATGATATGTATAATACTATTGAAAAAATATCTTATAAAAATGAGGATTTATTAGAATCAAATCTGGATCATCGCTATAGAGAGACAATCGAGGGGGATACAATTAATGATGTTGATCTTCACTCACCCAACCGGCCAGTGCTAAATAAAGCCCGATGCCAAAAATATTTAAATGATTTAACGTATTGTCATGATGACCGTAATTCATTAGTTGCTCCATATGAAACTATTTATATGGAAGTAAACAATAAAATCACGTCCTTTATAGTAAAACATCCAGAAACGATCAATAAACTCAAACAATTGACAAGAAAATATCGAAAAGTATTCTATAAGAAACCTGGAAGATTATTATCATTTAAATATAAAATAAAATCATTTCAAAATCTAATTGCATGAATTTTGCTTTAAAATTTTTCAAATTCAGAATATTTTCTCGGTGATTTCACATTAAATCTTGTTGATAACTTCAGGTGCATTTCAAAAAGTGAAAAAGATCACATGGATCACTTAGAAAGATTATTCAAGAATTTAATCAAATGGAATTCCATTTTAAATTTTGAAAAACTGAATTTTTTAAAGAAAAAATACAACTTATGGATTTTATTCTCTCGACTATGGGAATTAAACCACAAAATTATAAAATCAGTACTGCAAAAAGTTATCAAATCTTATTTCTTAAACTATTAAGAAAAGAAAAACAAAAATCCTGGGAGTGGGGGGACAGACTTTTTCAAAATTATGTCTGCCTCATAATTCCCAACAAAGTCAAACACTTGTCAGAATTTCAAACCAACGACAAGCATTTCAATAATTTGATGATCAAAATTTTCGAAAATAGAAATCATAACAAAATTACTACATTACTTGAGAATGATATATTTTATGAAAACAATCAATCGAATCGATATAAAGTTATAACTTCAAAAGAAATGATCAAAAATCTTATTCTTGAAACAAACGAATCGTACAGCCATGTTGGCATGAAAAAAGACGTTCGTATGTTACAAGAAGATTTCACTTGTACAGACACAGTGCCAATGGAAGCGACTATTCCAGAGGCTCCTCACGATTTACAAATCGTGAGGAGCCTCAAAACAAAACACGTATTATCAACATTATAATGAAGATGTACCACTACTTGTAAATAAATTTATTATAGTTTTTTTTATATAAATAAACTTATAAAGCGGCTATTATGAAATTTAACGAGTTAATAAGAAAAGAAAAAAGGGCGTATCTCATACACTATATCAATTTTATGTAAAGGAAAAATGATTCAGAAAATTCTTGAATAAGATAACCTACAGGGTCCGAATTGTGTCTCTGTAGAGTAAATAAGTAACTTCTATAATTATTGAAACATTGTATTTAAAATAATTGCAAACTTCGCTCAAAAGCAACCATCACTTTCTCCAAAAATTTTACTCCTACCATTTTTACAATTTTCAAAATACCAACAGCAACGACAATGAGCCTTACGCCTCCTCTATCGTCACTTGCTCTATCAGTAACAGCTTCTACATCTGCTAAATTCAGTCCATCGAAGAAGAAAAAGCAAATAGCTTGTCATCAGGACAAGAGGACACGGAAGGTACTAGTTCAACCATTAGTCAAATGGCCATCAAAACGACATCAATGTCATCTTCTATCTATGGAATCATCAACAATCTTTCATAGCACCTAACTTGGGCGACCTTTCAAGTGACCTGAACAGCATTGAAAAAAGAGGAGGCTAGGCAGAAGGGGAGTAAGTGTCATAAGGTCACAACGAGAGATGGTATGCTCAGAGTGGTTGCAATTGATAATAGCACCAATTATATATTTTTATTCACTTAATTAATATAATGAAAATAATTTACTAAATCATTTTTTCTCTGGGAGTGTAGTGAAAATTTTTCAATTTTCGAAAAATTTTCACCAGGGGACTATATAACACCCCATACCAGCTCCGCAGGGTTTTCAATTTAAAATTACAAAAAACTAAAGTCGTTTGACCTTATTTGAGCAAATATTCGCGCCTGTAACTCTGCCCCACTCTTTACACCGACACTCCGGGCCACAGCTGATCAGCCAGCTGTAAGCAACAACAGCAGCGCCATCAGGCAGTAGCGGCGGCATGGCGCGCGCATCTCAGTATGCTTGTATGAATGGTTTTGTACATAGGTGTGAATGTGTGTGTATATATTTGTATGTAAGCGTTTTTTCGGCGGCTCGAGTCCCGCTCTCTCCGTAGCCTATATAAGGACCTGCGCGGCCTATGGCCAGTCACTATAGCTCCAGCGCAATTATCAGCGCACTAGTCCTACCAAGAGCAACCATTAAGCCTCGGTAGTTTTTTACTTAGAATATTTTCTCACTTTTGAAGGACTGATAAAATTTTCTAGTCAAGCAAGATATCGCAACTTTAAGCGTATCAGTCTTAGACTTAGAAAAATTTCAGTTCCTTTCAAAAAGACAGAGAAATTTCCGAATACTCTTGTACTTATAAAAACTATCTAGTCAGGCACGATAACGCAATTTAACGCGTATCTGTCCTAAACTACAACAAATTTCGCCAATTATCAAACATTTGTAAAACTTCGAATCAATCAGATAATGCAAATTAGGCGTATCTGTTTATATTTTCGTTTGTAAAAATCAACAGCGGATTTATTAATTTATTTCATTTTGTGATATTGAATATATGCAACAATCAATGCAATATTCTAAGTTCTAATAATAATTTGAATATATTTATGTTGTTAAAATCATAGTCTTATTATTGTGTTAATTTCTACTACCTCGTATCCCGGACCTGACTAAAGAATATATAAATATTAAATAAAATCATTCTATTTAGTCTGTCGTCAAAAAGACGACACAGACTAGCAAACATTCACTGCTTTTCTCTAATAAAATCATTAAATTATCTATTTTTTTTTTGCATAAATCTACATTACTACAGGACCGAGAAAAGTCGTGACCGTTTCAGTAGGGAGAGGCTTTAAGACGTGCAACGACAACCCTATAAGAGGAAGCCAAATTTTTTAGAAAAATCGGTTTTTACATTTAAGCTCTTTACTTAAGAACCGCTTAACGAAATCGTTTGAAATTTTAACAGCAGATATCTTCGTTTATGGTGAATCACCAAATAAAATTTTGAAGCATTTGACTACATTGTTTTAGAGATACAAGGAATCAAAAAATTTTCAAAAAAATTCAAACCTTGATATCTTAAGAAACATAGGGGTTTCAAAGCTGCGCAATGAAATTAGCCAAAACATATAAAATATCTACCTTTTCCCAAAATCTCAAGTGCAATAAGGCCTTTTTACGCCCATAATCGAGACTCAAAGAAAACTCATTTTTTTCAGTTTTCGATTTATTACTGAAAAAATAAGTAGTCAAATCACTTGAAATTTTAATGGAATATAGTTTGACACGTAACCCATCAACATATTTTTTTTCGTGAGGTTATGATGTGTAGTTTCAGAGATATGAATTTTTAAAAAAAAATCACCTTTTTCTTTTTATCTGCCGAACGGAGCGGTCAATCCCGAGGACCAAACGGGGAAAAGTAGGTAATTTTATTATTTTTCAAATGCATTTTAGCTGAATTGTTTGTAACAATGGAATGATTAAAAAAGACGAAAATAATGTTTTTCGAAAATCAAAAAATGGCCATAAAAAAGAAAGTAATTGAAAAATAAAAAAATTAATGTTTTTCCCGAATTCAGAATCCAAAAATAGATATCATGGCACACACACACACACACACACACACACACACACACACACACACACACACACACACACACACACACACACACACACACACACACANCACACACACACACACACACACACACACACACACACACACACACACACACACACCCACACACATACACACACAGACACACATCCATAGGGACATTTCCTAAAAACACGTAATTCGAAATTCTAACCTCTAAAAACATGTTTCTATGAAGTTTTAGCGAAACTGAAAATTTTACCATTACAAAGCTTCCTCTAGGAGGAAGCAATATTCTTATTTTTGTTTATATTGTGAACTGTATCCTTATATACTTATTCTTATCTGCAGCTTTATTTTACTTGAATTTCATGTGCTCGTGACTATTCTGGGACGTGGTTTTGTTTATTTTCAATATTTCTTTTAAACTTATTTTCAAGCATTTGGGAGATTATGTGATCGGAAAAGCAATTAATTATTTATGTGACTTCAGTAAATAAGCTTAAAAAAATTGCCTTATGTCCTTTACTTTTATAATTATGGACCTTTAGGTTAAAATTTTTCAAGCACAGGGCATATTTTTTTGAGTGTTCATCATCTTCAAGCACAACTTACATCTGTCTTTTAAAAGCTTAAATGCTAGTAAATAACAGAGTGCTCCTCTTCTTTAAGACCTGGGACCTGGATAAGCTATCCATAAGCCAAGGCTTCGACTAATTATGTTAAAAATTTCCATAAAACTCCAGAAAACGACGATAGTACTGTCTACCCTGGGTACCAGGTACCTTAAAGACCGTTGCTGTCACGATATTCGTGTTTCGCGACCTCGAAAACCCCCGAGTAACAAGTTTCAACTAATTTTGTTACAAATTTCCGTAAAACTCGGCCCCAGTTAACAAGCGGCCGGCACTGGCAAAAATTTCCGGAATTCAAAGTTTGAATTGACCGTGTGTGTAATATTAGAACTTATTACAAAATAAGTATTAACAGTGGTTTAGAGGTAACAGCTGAATGGCACTATTGGAGGGTAATTAAGGAGCAAGAATTAAGGGGCAGTAATTGAGGGGCAGTAATTGAGGGCACTAATTAAGGAGTCATAGATATGTCATCCCAAATAGGACCTTTTGTTTTCTGAATCTTAATCCCATACTCAGATTGTAATATAACATTACAACATGTTTCTTCAGTTATATCTAATGGGAATTTAAAATCTAAATGCGATGTTCAATCATCGATTAGCTATACCCGTCATGCAACTGGTAAAACTAAAATATTTGATTGCTTTAAGTATAAAATTAAAGAATTTAATAAAAAACTGTTTCCACTCCCTCCTGGACCATCGATAAAGAAACATTAATTATAGTTATTACTTTTATCTGTATTTTCAATAATCTCTTTAATAGTAATAAAAATTTCAAGTTGTTTTTTGTATAATAGAGTGACATCATGAGATACATATTGATCCATTAACTGTTCCGTAACAGTCACATCTACATTTTTCTTATTTTCTTCCATGTCCGAAAAATTGATAACGTTAGGTAAAATGAAATCTTTTAAAGTATAACCATTGTTTGTTAAAATATTATTTATAATTACTAATGCAGAATTTTCGCCAATTTCTTTTGTTAATGATGGATGATAAAAATGATTTTTATATTTATCAAATAATTCCCTGGCATTAAGGGTATTTCTGTACTAATTCATGTATCAACTTGTTCTTCAGTATTCATTTTATTTTCAGAACTTAAAAAAACCAACATGTGCATATATGGTAAAAATCTCAGGAGAGGAAGTCCGTCCCAACAAATAGAAAATTACTGAGCTAAATTTCAGCATGCAATATTTCGCCAATAAAGTAATCTTTTCAAATAAATATTTTTCCTCGAGAAAGATTAGGTAAATAGATGTCCAGTCGATAGCGATACAACGGACATAGGTGCAATAGTTATGCTATAAATGCGTTTGGAAAATTATTTTGAGGTTAGAGAACCCAATATCAAAGTATATAAGGGCCGCGACCCGCGCTGTCATCGTGTCGTATACTACGTATACTTTTACTCGCCAGCGCGGCGCTGTCGCGCCTCTTGATTAATATTATCTAACAGATTCACACCTTAAAAGTAATAATTCGAGTGTTTCATCGATAGACTATAAGGCAACGGGATGGCAACTAAGCATTATAAGAATAATTTTGAAAAGTACAACCATCTTATTTTTTATAAATTAGTCAGCAGATTCTAGCTTACCTGCACTGACATAAATAATTTCTTACTCAAAGAAGAATTAGTCTCGCAATAGCTTCAAGGTGAAAATCCGCTTTGTGTTTGAATGATATTCTGTTATTAGGAGGAATTTAGTTGATTTTTTTATATTTATGATTTTGCTCATTTCTTTGCACAAGATGATTTGGATTAGTTTTAGAAGATTTAGATTAGATGTGGGAGAATCATGAAGTACAAAATGGATTTTCATCTTGAAGCTATGTGAGATTGATTCTTCTCAGAGTAATTAGTAATGTTATTAGTATCTCAAGAGGCTGTTATTTAGTATTGTCGCTTTTTACGAAGACTAGCACAATTCTGATTTCCAACAAAGACTAGCACAACTCAAATTTCTGCTCTTTTTTTTAGTAAAGTCATTTTTTGTAAGGAGAACGGTTGCGCAGGTTTTTATTGAAAATCTAAGTTATGCTAGTCTTATAGGCTAGTTTTATAGGCAAATATTGATGTTGTATATCGGCCAAGCAGCAGCAGCGTAATAGGTTAGGACTTTTTGTCGGGTGATATGGGTATGCTATACTTCAAACTCGTCGGGCTTTTGTCGCTGCCGATCTCCGGGGCCATGTCGGTTCGTTGACGTCCACCTCCTCCTCGTTTAGTCGATCGCATTCCGACTCGAACTAGTTCTTGGGCTCTGATTGTCTGGCGCACTATTCGACAGCTTCTTAAGCTTTTGCTAAAGCACAGACTTCTCTATCGACTTGACCTTGAGCTGGAATAAGTGTTGCTTGCTGGCAGTTAGAGTCGTGGAGCGTCTCCGTCGGTCGTCCTTTCGGCGCTCGCCAGCTGCGGAGAACTCTGCTGTACTGACGGTATGTGAGTACTTATCCAGTTCAGGTAGTCGACCATAATTGAGGTAACGTCATAGTCACCCTCATGCCGAGGTTGAAACAGCTGTAACGAAAGAAGATCTTGTCGTAAATTTTACACTCCACAGCCCAGAGGAATAATTAAACGTATGAGATCTTGAAGTTAGACTATCTGGTTGCCGTTAACGAGCCTCTGGTATACGAGTTGAACGACCAGCCACGGAGGCGCAACCGACAAGTTCATCGTCGAGGACAAGTGGAGAGAGCTCGTGAAGTTAATAGTCCATCGTTGTGAGCCGAGGGTCCTGCACCGGTCTCTGATGCAGCGCGCTTTCGGATCTTCAGTGAACTCCAGTAGCGGAAACTTGGTAAAGTGGAAGTCGAGCTTAGATTATCCGTGGATCACGCACGCTGTCGACTCGCTCTCTATATGTCGCAGTCCAGCAATACAAGTCATAGTTAGCAGTTCATCGATGTGAGCCAGGAGTCCCAAGCACGCTGCTGTATTTACCCTTAGTACCCAGCATTCCTGTATACGTCGTGTCTGTGACGATCTATGTGATATAATTAATTATGGGCTTGAGTTGTTAGCGATCGCTCAGCGCTTATACAGAGACTTAATTCTTATCGGGAGGTACGGGGTGACCGCCACATGATGCTGGCGGGCGGCAATATCAGTGATAGACTTGAACTTGTCCCGGGATGTCGTTCGTACCTATGCTGAGCTGAGGCTGGACAGTCTCTGGCACTACTGATTTTCTGGGGAATAGTTGGCTCCTCGTTGACGTCTACCTCCTCCTCGTGCTCTAACTCGATGGAATCGTTGTCGCAGTTACGTACCGCCGCTAACTCATTCTCGGGATCGTTGGCTAACGCATCGCCCAGAAGCTGCAATATAGCTGTTGTTGGAGCGCAGGCTTCTGATCCTCTTTGGGCTCGGTCTTGAGCGCGAAGTCGAAGTATCACTTACTGTTTGTCAAAGCGATCACTTAAGGCGAATTTTGCTGCACCGATGACATATAAGGCATATGACCGAGTTCAGGCTGACCATGATCGAGGCGGCGTCGCTCAGGTTAAAATTAAAATTGCTGTAACGGAAGATTGAGAAATCAGACTTTGCCGCCTTCGACACGTTTTAGAGGAATAAGTAAATGAGGTTATGGGAGAAGAGGATCGGGGTGTATAAGTATATATAGGCATTGCAGCCAACGGTGTCCGTGAAGCCGAGCTTGGAATAGACGCCGATCATGCTGTTGATCTCAATTCTCGCTCTTGGTGCCGCAGCCTATCGTGTTCTACTATAGAGCGATTGGTAGGTGCCATCTCCAGTCCATTGATGCAAGCCAAGGGTCTTAGGATGATCCTTGATAAATCCTTAAGCAAAGATGTTTGTGCCTACCAAGCACAGCCCTGAGCCCACGCCATAGTCAACGCACTGGCTCACATACACGTTCATAATGACTTCGTAGTCCTCAATGCACATACGCGATGAGCACGTCGCACATCATTTTCTTCTTATTTCCTATTATGAGAGAAGTTGACACTAAAACTTGAGCTGCAAAATGATCTGCACTTTCAGTAACAATGTCGTTTGCATTGTACGTTTCCGATGAAAAGTTAGGTGCACCTGGGGAGTTTTAGAAAACTATCCACAAGGAGCTCAATCGAGAGAGTTTGATCGACGAGTATAAAGGATGACAGCATCACAGGTACCTACGCAGAGTGTGTAGGGCGTAGGTACGTAGAGCCTTTGATAGTCATATGGCTCTGACTAACTCACAGAAATACACTCCGTCTACTCCGCGTGCTCGGCTCTCTATATATAATACTGCAACACCGCCATCCGATTCTTCAGACTGTACTTCGATAAAGCAGGCGCAAGCAAGCGCTCCGTCTGCTCTGTGTGCTTGGCGGATCTTTCTTTCTCTCTCTCTCTCTCTCTCTCTCTCTCTCTCTCTCTCTCTCTTGATCTTTTAGGTATAATTGCTTCCTCCTCAAGAGGAAGCTTTGTAATAGTAAAATTTTCAGTTTTGCTAATACTTCGTGGAAACGAATTTGGAGGTGTTTGAAGTACGAATCATACGTTTTTAGAAAATGTCCGTGCGGATGGCTGTGTGTGTGTGTGTGTGTGCGTGCGCGCGCGTGTGTGTGTGTGTGTGTGTGTGTGTGTATGTACGTATACCGCCATAATTTTGGAACCATGCGACGGATCGTAATAAAATTTGACATTCATATATGTTTTCTAATTATGAATTTAGGTCATTTTTTGTTTTATGATTCTGACCATTTTATGGTCATATTATAGCCATCTTTCTATTTTTGAAAAAATATTTTTGCTTTTTTATAATGATATGATTCATACAATATATTCAATAATAGTGTATCTAAAAGAACATAAATTTGTATACTTTCTCCCGCAAGATTTTCTAGATTGACTGATCTGTTCATTTTTTATGATATAAAAGGTAAGTTTTCGATAAACATATATAACTCAAAAAATAAATAGTTAAATGTTTTGAAAAAATTCATGACAATAAAAAACAACGATATCTACTAGTTGTAAAAATTTTAAGCAATTTTGGCGACTAGTTTTTGAGATAAAAATCAAAAACTAAAAAAAATGGTTTTTTTATGTCGTACGATTACGGGAGTAAAAAGGTTTAAATTGAGTTGAAATTTTAGGAAAAGATTGATCTTTTGATCACTTCGGCTAGGTTCTTTTTGTAGCTTATGAAACCTTTTAGTTTAAAAGATATTAAGATTCAAATTCTTCAACTCTCACCCTGTATACTCTGTGTACTCTTCCACTAGCAGAATAGGAGGAAGCTAAGTGCCAATGACTTGGCAGCGGTTTTTTTTTAATGTTTTTAAGCTTTTTGTTCGGGTTATGTAGGACCGTTTAAGGAGACTTGAGTGGGAATCGCGCTTTCAAGGGTTACATCGCTCTGTTTGTCTGCTTTGCTACTCGTGCTATCCACTTAGAGCTCGTTAGTGACTTGACTTCAGCGTCGTTCATCTGCGCGTTNCACTTAGAGCTCGTTAGTGACTTGACTTCAGCGTCGTTCATCTGCTTGTTCGGTCGCTTTGTAGAGAGACGAGGCATTTGTGCGAATTTGTTCAGCGACAACGGTACAAATTTTCAAGGAGCTGATAAGGAACTCAGAGGTATGTTCCAGCGTGCCTCCGATTTTTACAAGGACGTCGGCGCTGTTTTTGCCAACGATCAAACCAACTGGACGTTCATCCCGCCGAGTGTACCCCATTACGGCGGTTTGTGGGAGGCAGGTGTCAAGTCGGTGAAGCATCACTTGAAGAGGGTGGTTGGCGAACACACTCTTACCTTCGAGGAGTTTTCCACAGTTCTGGTTGAAATCGAACTCAATTCTCGTCCTCTGGGTGCGTTAAGTGATGACGTCAACGATCTACGGGCGCTCACTCCCTCTCATTTTCTCAATGAAGGAGTCTCCGTGTTCCATCAAGACAGCCACCTCTTCTCTCCGACGACACGTGTCTCGTCTTTGCCCTCTGAGGTTAGAGGAGAAAGCCAAGTAAGCGGTGCTTTCGACTTTCCGAGGGTCTGATTCGTCTGTTGGACGAAGGCGGGCGGAATGTTCGGGTTGTGTAGGACCGTTTAAGGAGACTTGAATTTTGCGCAGTAGCGCGTCAATCGCTGCGGCGAGAGCATGCGCGCGCCGCCTGGGGCGTCTCTGTTTTGCGCGGAATTGGGGGCTCGCGAGCACGTGCCGGCAGTTCTGACAGCTCCTCTCGAGTTATCAGTCGAAATTGCGCTACTTTTACTTGCGGCTTGCGAATTACTCTCTGTAAATTGCGTGAGAATAGAGTCGTCATTAACGTCCTTTTCAGGACGATCGACTCTTTCTCTCTTGTAATTTGGTATGTCGCGTAGTGTATGTGCATTTTGTGAGCGGCGTGCTGTTTGTGTGTGTTCTTCGTGTGTTGGGACCTCGGCCACGTTCGAGCTTCCTCGACGTGCCGATCTCCACCCGGCGATCGCTACCTACGCGGCAGGGCTAAAAAGGTCTGCCCGTGGTCCAGGATAGGTTCCCTCGAGACGTCGAGGCGTCCTGCGACTGAGGAAGGTGCATCCCACCCACGTGCGGCCAGGGCTTTACGTCGCGCCGTCCACGTTTTGTTCTGCGAATAAGGTAGGAGAGCTCTCCAGCGTGCGAAAGGTACCTCGCGGCAATTGCGTTTGGTCATAATTGCGTTTCTTCCTCTCCTTTTGTTTGGTCTATCCTAGAGTCACTTTGCTTTGTATAATTTCATAATTTCTAAAATAAAGCTATAGGCTTGTCCCGGCTTTTCTCTCTGCTTCGTGAGAGTTTTTACGCCGAGGCAAGTCGTCTTTTTCTTCCGCGAAATTCATTGTGTTTTGTGTTTGATTTATTCACCCAACCTTCCCTCACTCATTCCACCATTTTAGTTTATATATATATATATATACATACATATATATATACATATATATATATATTAGGGGGGGTTCCCCCCTGCTCGCTCCGCTCGCCAACCCCCCAATTTTAAATTTAAAAACAGATTGATGAATAAAATGTTATTACATTTCTTAAAACATGTATAAATTAAAAAAAAATAATAATAAATTCGCTCCGCTCGCCAACCCCCCATTTCAGTTTCTGTTTTATTTTTATTTTAAAATTATATTCTATATAAAATGTATAGATTATAAAAAAAGATTAAATATTTGTCCAAATTAAGAAAATAAAAAGGAAATTCGTTACTGGAAGTAAAAGTACTGTTTAACATCTACTGTTAATGGCATTTTAAAAAGTTGTTTATAGGATGGAGTATTGGGTACAGTAAAAAACCAAATTCTGAATCAAATCAAATTTATGATATAGATATAAATAGTAGTAAGAATAAAAAAAGAAATTTAGAAAATCTCACTCTTTTACAATATTACTCTTATAGACTATCATATAGACCAAAAATAAAATGTTTCTCTCCTTTATTATTCGGTGGTAGACTAACTCAACAATATTTTATACATGCAGTTGTTATGGTAGAGAGTAATAGAATGAACTTCTTCACAAATAATCAAAAACAATTAAGAATTGAATGTTATCAAGATTTATTCGATCATGTTTATAATTCTGCTTCAAATATTTCACAAAATTTTGAACAAAAAGAAAGATTGGGTAATTTGTTTATACTACCAGCTACATACATAGGAAGTCCCCGATATATGCAGCAACATTATCAGGATGCAATGGCAATAACCAGAGCTAAGTCTAGACCAGATTTACTGATTACCATGACTTGTAACCCTAAATGGAAAGAATTAAAAATGGTTCTAAAATATTTTCCTAATGGTACTACTCCAAATGATATTCCAAATATTACTGTTAGATTATTTTATGCAAAATTTAATTCGTTTTTAAACGATATTTTAAAAAATAAAATCTTTGGAGAAGTACTTGCTTACGTGTATACGATAGAATTTCAAAAAAGAGGCTTACCACATGCTCATATAGTTGTGACATTGCATCCTAATAACAAGATTATGACACCTGAATCAATAAATAAATACATTTCTGCTGAGATTCCAAACAATTCTAATAAAGATTTACAAACATTAGTAATCAAACACATGTTACATGGACCACACACAAATACATCTCCTTGTTTAGAAAATAATTAAATTTCCGAAAAAATTTTGCGACAACACAACTTTTAAAGAGAACGGTTATCCATTATATCGTAGACGAGATAATACATCTGAAAAATACACGTATTCGACAAAAAAGTATAAAGAAATTATTCCAGTAGATAACCGTATGGTCGTTCCTTACAATAGCTTCCTACTGCAAAAATATAAATGTCATATAAATGTAGAATATTGTGCATCTATTCAAAGTATTAAATATATATTTGATTACATACATAAGGGTGGAGATAGAGCATTATGCAAAATTAAAAAAATGGATGATAAAGAAAATGATGAACCAGGTGCTGTAGTTCATGATATTATTACTCAATTTATTGATGGAAGATATTTAAGCGGAATGGAAGCAGCTTGGCGACTACAAGAATTTCCATTATGTGGTAGAAGCCATACTGTTACACGTTTAGCAGTTCATACAAAAGATCAACAAAACATTATTTTTGAAGAACATAAAGAGTCAGAAGCATTACGCAACACAGAAACCACATTAACAGCATGGTTTAAATTAAATAAAGTAGATAATTTTGCAAAAAATATTAAATATGTTGAAATTCCGCAACATTACAAATTTGATCAAAAAACAAAATCTTGGATAAAACGATCACGAAATTATAAATATGGTGCCATTGGACGATTAAATGTAGTATCTCCAAAAGATAGTGAAAGATTCTTTCTGAAGTTGATACTAAACAGAATAAAAGGTGCTACTTCTTTTGAAGATTTACGAACTTATAAAAATACACTGTATCAAACTTATAAAGAAGCAGCACTAGCTATGGGTTTAGTAGCTGATGACTCTTGTGTTTATAATATTTTTGAAGAAGCTTGTCAAATAATGTTACCATTTCAATTACGTAAATTTTTTGCTTGGTTCATATTAGCAGAAAACATCCAAGGAAATACAATTTGGAATAGGTTTAAAAATTTTTTTACTGAAGATTTTAAAATAAATAAAGAAAATAATGCTTTATCTCATATCCAAAGTATATTAGAAACAGAAGAAAGGTGTTGTAAGGATTTTAGTTTACCAGAACCTGACTTACCAGAACCTGAATCTTATTCTCAATGATGATATGTCTTCCAAAAATATAATTCAAAGTGCCACTATTTTCAAACAAATGGTAAATCAATTAAATGAAGATCAACACTCTATTTTCACAGAACTTATTAATAGCAAAACTAACATTTATTTTATTGATGGTCCTGGAGGTTCAGGAAAGACTTTCTTATACAAAACTTTAATACACTATTATATCTCATTGAACAAACAAGTCTTGTCAATGGCTTGGACTGGTATCGCTTCTATATTATTACCAAAGGGAATGACAAGTCATAGAACTTTTAGATTACCTTTAGATTTGGATAAGATAGATACTGCTTTTTTAAAATTAGAATCAGATAAAAGAAAATAAAGATTAGCTGATTTAATTATTTGGGATGAAGCATCTATGACTCCAAAAAAGGCTTTAGAAATCATAGATCGAACCTTTCAAGATGTATGCTGTAATAAAATACCTTTTGGAGGAAAATTAATCATATTAGGAGGTGATTTTAGACAAATTCTTCCAGTAATAAAACATGGTTATAGAAATTCTATCGTTGAGGAAACAATTAAATATTCCAAATTATGGCCTCTTTTCAAAGTTTTAAAATTAAAGAAAAATATTCGTTCTAATGATAGAGAATTCTCAACATTATTATTAGATTTAGGAGAAGGTAAAATTAATCCTTTCAAAATACCTCAATTTTGGAAAACTGATAATGTTTGTGAAAAAATTTATAGCAATATTAATCAAAATATATCTATAAATTCTGTAATTTTAGCTCCTCATAATGAAGATATTAAAATCATTAATAATAAAGTATTAAAAATGTTATATGGTGATACATGGACATATTACAGCATAGATCACGCAACACATATAGGTGTAGATCAAACTGACGAAAATATTCATCTAAATTATCCAATTGAAATGTTAAATGAAATTAGAGAAGGTCTTCCACCTCATAAATTAGAATTGAAAATAAACGCAACAGTTATGTTAATTCGAAATTTGAGTATAATAGATGGTCTATGCAATGGGACTCGTTTGAAAATCATTAAATTATATCAATACAATATTGAAGCAGAAATAATTACAGGAGAGAATATTGGAAATAAAGTCTTTATACCGAGAATCACCTTAAATACTGGAGAAAATTCTTCATTTCCATTTACTCTTTATAGAAAACAATTTCCAATTATATTAGCTTTCGCAATAACAATAAATAAATCACAAGGACAAAGTTTTGATTCCTTAGGAATTTTTCTTAGACGGCCATTATTTTGTCATGGTCAGTTATATGTAGCTTTATCTAGATGCAAAAATCCCAATAAAATATTCATTCAAAATGAATTAGAAGATTCTTCAAAAATCGATAATATTGTATGGAGTGAGGCATTAAAAGAGTCCATTTAAAATATATACAAATCTATTGCAAATTATTACATTTTTTTATAGATATATTATAATACAGAAGTCATAATTGATTAATTTTAATTTACATATTATTTTTTTTATTTTTAAATTTTTAGCATATTATTAACAATGGAATGGGATCCAATTCAAAATACATTTGTTCGTGTAGAAAATGATGAACACAGAAATTATTAACTTTATCATAATTTGGACTAATATACAAGAATTTTTTCAGATGGAGGAAGCATTTTAAATTATTTGTGAAGTTAATTTATAAAATTGTTTATTTCAGTTCAAAAGTATGAGAATGATCAGCATCAATCATTCTCTAAAAATAAAAAAAACCGCTGCCAAGTCATTGGCACTTAGCTTCCTCCTATTCTGCTAGTGGAAGATAATTACATGGGACAATCAACTCATTCTTTGATTTAAATATTCGCTAATATTCGATACTAAAAGGATAGGTTAGGAAGACACTTGTAGGGGAGGGGTATCAGGGGACTGGGGGTTAAGGTGGATATCAAAAGGATAGAGCTCCGTGAACGCCTTGAAAACCATGAAAACTCTCAAAATATACTAAGCTTTAATTATCAACTTATATGGTTTAACAACAATATTAATGTTCAGTCACACAGAGTATACAGGGTGAGAGTTGAATAATTTGAATCTTAATATCTTTTAAACTAAAAGGTTTCATAAGCTACAAAAAGAACCTAGCCGAAGTGATCAAAAGATCAATCTTTTCCTAAAATTTCAACTCAATTTAAACCTTTTTACTCCCGTAATCGTACGACATAAAAAAAACATTTTTTCTAGTTTTTGATTTTTCATACAATATATTAGATAATGTATCTAAAAGATCATAAATTTTGTATACTTTCCCGCAAAGTTTTCTAGATTGAGCTGATCTGTTTATTTTTTATGATATAAAAGGTAATTTCGATAACATATATAACTCAAAAATAAATAGTGTAAATGTTTTGAAAAATTCATGACAATAAAAAACAAACGATATCTAGTAGATTGTAAAATTTTAACGCAATTTATGGCCGACATGAGTTTTGAGATAAAAATCAAAAACTAAAAAAATGTGTTTTCTTTAGGCGTGACGATTTACGGGAGTAAACATGTTAAATTGGAGTTGAACATTTAGAAAGATTATCTTTGATCCCTTCGCGCTAGGTTCTTTTTGTAGGCTTATGGAAACCTTTTAGTTTAAATCGCATATTAAACACTATCCACCTCTAACTTCCACACTTCACCTGTATCTTGTGTACTCTCCACTAGGAATAGGAGGGAAGTAAGTGCCAATGAACTTGGCCCAGCGGCGGTTTTTTTTTAATGTTTTAGCTTTTTGTTCGTTATGTGGACGTTTAAGGCAGACTTGGTGGGATCGCGCTTTCAAGGGTATACATCGCTCTGTTTGTCTGCTTTGCTACTCGTGGCTATCCACTTAGATCGTTAGTGCTTGACTTTCAGCGTCGTTCATTGCTTGTCGGTCGCTTGTGTAGGAGACGAGGCATTTGTTGCGAATTTTTCAGGCGACAACGCTACAATTTTCAAGGAGCTGATAAGGAACTCAGAAGGGTATGTTCCAGCGTGCTGCCGATTTTTACAAGGACGTCGGGCGCTTGTTTTTGCAACGATCAACCACTGGACGTTCATCCCGCCCGAGTGTCCCCATTACGTGGCAGGTTTGTGGAGGCAGGGGGTCAGCCGAGTCGGGTGGAGCATCACTTGAAGAGGGTGCGTTGGCCGCAACACACTTCTTACTTCGAGGAGTTTTCCACAGTTCTTGGTTGAAATCGAGACTCAATTCTCGTCTTGGCGTGGCGTTTAAGTGATTGAGTCACGATCTCGGCGCTCCTCCTCCTTTCTCAATGAGGAGGCCCCTCTCCCCGCTGTTCATCAAGACAGCACCTTTCTCTCCGCGACACGTGGTCTCTCTTGGCCTCCTAGGGGTTAGGAGGAGAAAGCAAGTAAGCCGTGCTCGACTTTCGAGGTCCCTGATGGGTCTGTTCGCGCAAGTTCGCGGCGGACCATTGTGGGTTGTTGGTAGGACCGTTTAAGGAGACTTGAATTTTGGCAGGTAGGGCGCGTCAATCGTGCGGCGAGAGCATGCGCGCGCCGCCTGGGGGCGTCTCTGTTTTGCGGGATGGGCGTCGGGAGCACGTGCGCGAGTTCTGACAGCTCTCTCGAGTTGATCAGTGGAAATTGGCGCTACTTTTACTTGGCGGCTTGCGAATTCTCTTGGTTAAATGCGTGAGAATAGAGTGCGTCAGATTACACGTCCTTTTCAGGAGATCGACTCTTTCTCTTGTAATTTGGTATGTGCGCCTAGTGGTATGCTGCATGTTTGTGAGGGCGCTGGGGCTGTGTTGTGCTGTGTTCTTCGTGTGTTGGAGCTCTGCACGTTTCCGAGCTTCTCGACGTGCGATCTCACCCGGCGATCGTACCTACGCGGCAGGCGCTAAAAAGGTCTGCCCTGTGGTCCAGGATAGGTTCCACGTCGAGACGTCGAGGCGTCCTGCCGACTGAGGAAGTGTTCACCCCACGTGCGGCAGGGCTTTACGTCGGCGCCTGTCAACGTTTTGATTCTGCGATAACGGTTAGGAGAGCTCTCAGGCGCTGCGAGAAAGGTACCTGCGCGAATGCGTTTGGTCATAATTGCGTTTCTTCCCTTCCTTTTGTTGGGTTATCCTAGAAGTCACTTGCTTGTGCTATAATTTCATAATTTCTAAATAAGCTATAGGCTTTGTCCGGCTTTTCCTCTGCTTCGTGAGAGTTTTTACGCCGAGCAAGTCGTCTTTTTCTTCGCGAATTCTGTGTTTTTGGTTTGATTTATTCACCAACCTTTTTTTTTTCTTTCTTTACTCACTCATTCCACCATTTTAGTTTATAATAATATATATTATCATAAAGTATATACATATATATATATATTTAGGGGGGCTTCCTGGCTCGCTCCGCTCCGCCCAACCCCTCCCCATTTTAAATTTAAAAACAGATTGATGAAATAAAATGATTACATTTCTTTAAAAACATGTATAAATTAAAAAAAATAATACTTAAAGCGCTCCGTCGCCAACCCCATTTCGTTTCTGTTTTTATTTTTATTCAAATTATATTTCTATTAAAATGGTTAGATTATAAAAAGGATTAAAGTATTTGCCAAATAAGATATAAAAGAAATTCGTTACTGGAAGGTAAAAGTACTGTCTTAACACTACTGTTAATGGCATTTAAAAGTGTTTTATAGATGGAGTATTGGGTACAGTTGAAAAACAATCTGAATCAAATCAATTTATGATATGATATAAATAGTAGTAAGAATAAACAAAAGAAATTTAGGAAATCTCACTCTTTTACAATATTACTCTTATGACTTCATATTAGACAAAATAAAATGTTTTTCTCCTTTATTATTCTGGGTCGGGTAGACTAAGCTCACAATATCTTTATACATTGCGTGTATGTAGAGAGTAATAGACTAACTTCTCACAGATAATCAACATTAAGATTGAATGTTTATCAAGATTTATGCGATCATTTTTTAATTCTGCTAAATATTGCACAAAATTTTGAACAAAAGAAAGATTTGGTAATTTGTTTATCACTCCAGTCTACATAGGGAGTCCCGATTATGCGCAACATTATTCCAAGTGCAATGGCAATAACAGAGCATACAGTCTAGACCAGATTTACTGATTACATGACTTGTAACCCTTAATGAAGAATTAAAAATGGTTTAAAATTTTTCTTAATGGTACTACTCCAAATGATATTCCAATATTACTGTTAGATATTTTATCAAAAATTAATTCGGTTTTTTGAACCGGTATTTAAAACATAATCTTTGGGAGAAAGTCTTGCCTTACGTATGCGATTAGAATTTCAAAAAACGAGGCTTACCACATGCTATATAGGTTGTGACATTGCATGCCTATAACAGATTATGACACCGTGAATCAATAAAATACATTTTGCTGAGATTCCAAACATTCTAATAAGGACTTTACAAACATTTGAGTAATCAAACACATGTATACATGGATACACACAAAATTACACTCTCCTTGTTTTGAAAATAATTAAATTTCCGAAAACATTTGGACAACACAAGCTTTTAATCGAGAACGGTTAATCCAATTATCGTAGACGAGAAATACATCTGAAATTACACGTATTCGACAAAAAAGTATAAAGAATTATTCCAGTGTATAGATAATCGTTATGGTCGTTCCTTACAATAGCTTCTGACTGCAAATTAAATGTCATATAAAGTGTAGAATATTGTGCATCTATTCAAGTGATTAAATATATATTGATTCATCCATAAGGCGCTGGCATAGGCCTTATGCAAAATTAAAAATGGGATGAAAGAAAATGTATGAACCAGAGTGCTAGTAATTCATGATATTTACTCAATTTATTGATGGAAGATATTTAAGCGGAACTGGAAGCGCTTGGCGACTACAGAATTTCCTATGGGTAGAAGCCATACTGTTACAACCCACCACATTTAGCAGTTATCAAAGAATCAACAACATTATTTTTGAATACATAAAGAGTCGAAGCATTAGGCAACACAGAAACACATTAACAGCATGTTTAAATTAAATAAAATAGATATTTGCAAAAAATATTAAAATTATGTTGGAAAACAAAAAAAAAAAAAAAAAAAATTTCCGCAACATTACAAATTGATTCAAAAAACATAAATCTTGGACTTAAAACGATCGCGACATTATAAATATGGTGCATTGGACGATTAAATGTAGTGATCTCCAACAAGATAGTGAAAGATCTTTCTGAAGGTTGATACTAACCAGATAAAAGGTGCTTACTCTTTTGAAGATTTAGAACTTATAAAATACACTGTATCAACTTATAAAGAAGCGCCCTAGCTATGGGTTTAGTATCATATCATTAAAAAAAAGCAAAAATATTTTTTCAAAAATAGAAAAATGGCTATAATATGACCATAAAATGGTCAGAATCATAAAAAAAAATGACCTAAATTCATAATTAGAAAACATATATGCATGTCAAATTGTATTACGATCCGTCGCATGGTTCCAAAATTATGGCGGTATACGTACATACACACACACACACACACACACACACACACACACACACACACACCACACACACCCCACACACACACACACACACACACACACAAGCCATCCGCACGGACATTTCTACAAATGATGATATTCGTACTCCAAACACTCCAAATGCGTTTTCCACGAAGTATTAGCAAAAACTGAAAATTTTACTATTACAAAGCTTCTCTTGAGAGGAAGCAATTGTCAACTGTACGCAGTTTCATCTAGATGCAGAAATCCTAACAAAATATTTATTCAAATTTTTATTTATTCTCAATATAATAACATTTCAAACCTAAATATTATTTCAATTTATTTATTAAATTATCGTAAATTATTAACTAATTATAAATTACAGGACTCAGAACACAAAGCACACAAATAATCATAAAAATATAAACACGTTAATTTCGTATTATATAGGACATGCTGTAATACTTAGTTACTGGTAAGTATTTAATGATTATTTGTACACTTTTACATGAAAAAGTGGTTCAAGTAGCGAGCTCGCTACGCTCAAGCACTAACTATCTGCCGTTGTAATGAAATACTAACTTAAGTTACAAGTATTATATACTTCCAAAATGAATGTTATAACTAAATTAGCAGTACATTAATTGAATACTCAAAACTTTTTTCAAGTAAAAGTGATGCTGTAGGACGGAGGATGGTATTGAGGTGGAGTCTTAGGGGAGGAGGATTGGTATCTAAGACTCCGTGGTTATAGGCTCCAGGCGATGATTCCACGTTTTTCGTTTTAGATTATTGTATAAAAATTCTAATTGTAAAATGAATCAATTTAATTATTGCATTTTCAAATTTATTAACTTTAGAAAAAAAATTTCTAATTGTAAAAATCGATCAATTTTAATTATTCATTTTCAAATTCATTAACTTTAGAAAAAAAAATTCATTTTTAACAATAACCATCATTTATATAATTCAATCATGTCATTAAATTATATGAAATTATTGGTGATTTTTATACAATAAATAAAAAAAAAAAAAAAAAAATCAACGCACCTGAAGATATATTATATTATGACCCTAATACAATATACTTTTGACAATACCTCTTGGGTGGTTTGGAAAACTGTCATCTAAATAATGATCTTTCATAATCTACTAACTTAGTATATTTGTTTAAGATCCTCAAATTTCGGCATTGGTTCCATCTTATAGGAACAGTATTACACTGAATTTATTAGAGAGTAGGAATTTGTAGGATTCAGGCACACAGTAGATCTACTTAGCCGCGTTCTAAACCTGCGATCTAACGCACGAAGGGATGCCAAGTCTGCTAACTTACTATACTTGTTTGGAAATTTTAAATTTCGATATTGGTTTCATCTTATGGAACTAAAATTACACTTAACCTTCTTCTAAGCTTAAATGATACAGAAAATAGTTTTGGTTCTGCTTTTAGTGATGTTTATACCGATCATAATATGACGTAACATTTGTATGAACGTCAAATATGAACATATAGGGGAGTAGAGAGGAAATTGAGAGAAAGTGGAGGATGAGTGGATGGGAAGTGGAGGGGAAGTGGAGGGGGGTGGAGAGGGCTGGAGGGGATTTCAATTTAAAATCACGCTTACAACTATATAATATAGGAAGATATATATATATGGGTGGTTCTCTGTCAAATCGAAGATGAAAAAATTTTTTTTGGTTCAAACTTTATATATATGTTCTATAGGATGCCCGTGGATCCCAAAACAATTTTCAGCGCGATCCCTTTACTTGGCTTCAAGCTATAGCTTATATTAATTATAATTATATTATAATTAATAATTATAATTATATTATCATTATATTAATTATCATTATATTTTTATTGAGATTGATTTAATTTTAATTTAGTGGTTTCTTCTGTTGTCAATTTTTCGAAGTTTATATTAGCATCTTCATCAATTTTGTTTGTATCCATAATCGAATTTAAATTATTTAATGTCTGATTATTTGAATCATATATTATATTTTCATCATCATATACATCCATTGGTTCTATAGATTTAGGTTGCATTATGCTTTTTGTACAACAGAGTATATCATTTTCAAAAGTTATATCATCCAAATTTATTATTTCATTATTTGAAGTTCTTTTATAAGTCTTTCGGTGTTTAACGTTTCAAGACGTTCAAAATTAATGTTATCAAAATTCAAAAAGGATTGAATAAAATTTTTTAAGTGAATAACATTTCTTTCTATAGGAATTCTATTAAATGTATACGGAAAGAAATCATGCAGTAAATTTTAGTTTTTCCATACTGAATAATAATGTCGTCACAGTTCAGTGACTTTTACTACACAGTACAGCAATTTTTATGGAAGTATTGAAAATCATAAAAATGCAAATTTCCGGCCTCACCAAGTCACGTTGTTACAAAGTTTTTCTCAATTTTATTTATTACAAATAAATTGAAATTATAGAACCTTAGAAAAAACCGCTGAAAAAATCCTGCTCCGACTGGGACTCGAACCTGGAACCTTTGAGGCGAGAGGCGGATTACTTATGCATTCCGCCACCGCGTCCGTTAAAAACATCTGCATGGTGGCGCTTCAAGACGTTTGAACAGCTGATTATAGATAGTCGGGAAATGGCATTGAAATTACGAAAAAATACAGTAAAATTTTTCACGTAGTCTAGTACAAACGAACAATCGCCATAAAAATTACTATACTGTCTTAGAAATTTTATTATACTTTACCGTAAAATTGACTACACGTACAGTAAATTTTACTGTACAGTACAGTAATTTGCCCACTATTTCGGGTCTGTGATCAGATTACTGTACTTTTTAGTAAAATTTCTTATACTTTTAGTAAATGTTACTGCACAGTTTCTCTCCGTGTATCTAAATTAATATTATCTTCAAAATTACTCGATAACGGAAAAAAATTAATTAAATGTGTAGGAGTGGTAGATACATGTGCGTAGAGACAGTGAGAAAGATATGAGAAAGAGAGAGAGAGAGAGAGAGAGAGAGAGAGAGAGAGAGAGAGAGAGAGAGAGAGAGAGAGAGAGAGAGAGAGAGAGAGAGNGAGAGTGCCAGATGCGGGAGGAATGCAAAGGATGGTTTTGAGCGTGAGGATTAGGATGCGCGACGGATTAAAACCATAAAGCGAACGGTCCGAGCGCGAGTTTTATGAGCGAGAGCCGAGCGAACACTTTATAGGTTTATTGCCTGAATGACGGTCTGAGAGAGCGAGTGTTGAGAACATGGCACGCACGTGGAGAAGATGTGAGGCCCAGCTGAGGCCCGAGAGCGAATGACGCACGAGTGAGGGGGTGAGTGAGGGTGAGTGGAAGGGGCAGGTATAGCCGAGGCGTTGACCGGCAGTCCCGAGGAGCGTCAGATTGATATTAGCCACCGTAGAGTGAAGACGATGTAGTTGCATACTTAGAATATATTTCATATTATCTGAGACTCTGTGACTTACTTGCACCTTCACCCCGCCTATCCCTACAAATGTATCAAAAGATGAAATATAAATGTTGTCGCATTTTGCTTATATCAAATTCTACACTACATGGACATATATTAAATACAATTGCCACTGCAAATGTAATAGCAAATATGCAGGCAAATGAAATCATAGGACCTAAAAATGATCGAAACCTCTTAGACGTACTCTACAAGAAATTTAAAGAACTTACGCACATAAGTTTATTTACAATTTAAAATAAACAAAAAAAGAGAAAAATGAGAATTGTGCATGATTAGCTGCAAATGCGGTGTAATGTAAAAAGCGGCATATAAGAAAAAAATCATTAAATTGATTATACGTAATGATTTTTGAAACAATAAAAAGTTTCATATCATTGTTCGAAGTATCAATATTCATATAAAATAATTACATTCATAAAAATCTTTATTAACAGAAATTTTATGTGCGCACATAAGAAATGAATCATTAAATTGATTATACATAATAATTTTTGAAACAATGAAAAATTTCATCATCCAGATTTATTATATCATTGTTTGAAGTATTAAAAAATCATTTTGAATTTTTATAATTTTTATTAATTAATGTTATAGAAATACAATTATAATTAGAAAAAATGTTTATAAAATAAAAAAATTAAATTACCATAAAACTATTTTCTTCAAATTATTAAATTTAACAAAATTATTGTTAGCTTTGGAATCTAATTTGAATTTTCTTTTACTCTTGGTGAAATTGGTTTCTCATTATCAATAGGCCGTTTAGGAGCCATTTTATACTAATTTCAAATTGGTTTCAACAAATAAATAAGTTGACTCAATTTTTGCTTTTTTAGGCACGACCGCGATACGAAAGTGCCTTATAGTTTCGTGTGCGAAAAATGTGTACCATGCAATATCTCGCACAATTTTCGACCGATGGGGCTGAAATTTTAGGAGAAGTCTCCTTTCGCAAAAGCCAAAAAACTATTCTTTTTATCCCGATCCTCTACGTCGTTTTGAAATGCGGAAACAATTTGTTTAGATTTTATGGATTTTTACGTGTATTTCCAATAAAAATTTTGGTGTTACGCGATTAACTCTGAGAGATTTTAGTCAATCGGGCGAAAAATTTGTGTGTGAACTCCTCTTATAATAGTAAGCTGACAGTTCTATTTTGTGCTTGATCCTGCATGTATAAGCAGAATGCGGTCACCTCCAAAAATCGCGAAACGGTTATTTGGCTCTAACTCGAATTCTAAGCATTCTACAAAAAAAAGTTAAATTAAAAAGTTGTAGATCTTTGAAAAATACAACTTTTTTCCATTAACATCAAATCATGAAAATGCTTATAATTCGAGTTTACAGCCCAAAATCGCCTTTTTACAGCTAAAATACCAATTATTGTCCATAAAACTTTGCGGATATACGTTTTACATGAAAATGTTAAATATAAAAGTTATAAACGTTTTCAAAATACAACTTTTTACCGTGGCAAACATTATTTTTAACACTTTTTGACATACAACAACTCTAGAAACGATTTTTAAACATCAAAACGCGCTATGTAAATCTTGGCTACGCTAATTAATAATATTCTTCTGTTTCAAAATAATAATATTCTCTTCAAAGTATAATTTCTTGCTGCAACTGCTTGGCATTCTTTCGTTTTATTTTGTACCTAAAAAAAAGAATAAAATTAAAACCAAAAATACCTCTGCACCTAAATAATATTTAAAGTAAAACTATTTATGATCTGCATCTTAGAAGCACGGCATCTGCAAAAATATAAATTACATCAATTACATGAAATCATTCAAATTATATAGAAAATATTGTACCTGAAAGTTACACACTAACGAAGCTCCATTATTATCGATGATCAGGCATATGACCAATGCCCTTGATCCTACTGCTCCTCATCCAGCAGACCATGATATCTCCAGTTGCAGTATGATTTAAACACTAAAAAACAAAAGAAATCATATTAAAAACTCATATCAACAAACAATTATTTAACTCACTGATCTCACCTGATAAAAAAACTGATCCGTTAATAGTAGTAAGCAGTATTCCGGAGTCTTGATGAAGCTTTCTTCCAACTCCAACATTTTGATGGCTCAGATGCCGACACCAATATCTTCAGTCGTACTCCTGTGCATGCAGTAGTAGACTATGATGCTAAAAGATTCAGCATTACTCGTACACCTAGACATACAGAAAAATATTACAAAATCAAACTCATAAATAATTATTGAGAGATTCAGACCACTGATCTCTGCATAAAAATTTGAAACAAGGCAGCTTTTAAGTATGAATACCGTCAAACCACATGTCTCACATAATTCACATTCACAAACAGAAGATTATTATCATGAACACTGAAAAGGTATCCGCGAGCCATTAGACATCTGTTTACTGAACTTATCATAGGGAACAAAGCATTTCAAGTTAAAACTTATTCAAGATACAATATAAATTCAATATACAGTTCAAGTTTATTCTAATATTTTCAAAATTACCTTGTCAGATAGTATAAATCCATATACAGATTCGTATTAAAATAGTTGAAGTATCCAAGAACGCAACCAATAATCCAAGACAGCATCAATTCAGTTGCAAGATCGTCTCAAGGTGGTCCAATCGCTGACAATGCCAAACATGACATGACCGTTAATAGTAGTAAGCAGTATTCCGGAGTCTTGATAAAGTTTTCTTCCAACTCCAACATTTTGATGGCTCAGATGCCGACACCAATATCTTCAGTCGTACTCCTGTGCATGCAGTAGACTATGATGCCAAAAAATTCAGCATTACTCGTACACCTAGACATACAGGAAAGTATGTTACAAACTTTTTTCGCATAGTTTATATTTACAAATAAAAAACTTAGCAGTATATTGATAATAATCACTGTTAAGATACCCGTAAGCAATAAAATATATCTATTTAGAAAACTTAGAACATGTATAAAGTATTTTAAATCAAAACCTATTAAAGATTCAATATTAATTAAACATACAGTACGAGTCATTGTAATTTTTGGATATTACCATGTAGAATAGTACAAACCCATCTCCAGAGCCGTATTAAAGTGGTTGAAGTATCCAAGAACATCAATCAATACTCCCAGCAAGCATGAATCCAGCTCCAAGATCATCTCGACATGGTTTAAGCAGCCTGCTACGGCAACCAGGACTGTCAGAAAGCAAGAATATGGGTCCATGGTCAATTTCAGGTGGTTCAAGCAAATAGCAACGTCTCAAGGACATCCAGAAAGTTCGAATATAGCTTGAAGATTGTTAGATCAGCCAGAAACACCAAGCAGCACTAGCAGATAATGTTGAAGTACTCAGAGACGCCAATCAGCACCACTGCAGACAGAGTAAATCTAGCTCCAAGGTCATCTTGATGTAGTGACAGACGTCAACAACCCAGCCTGCACTACTTAGATGGTATGAATCAGTTCCAGAGACACCTTGAGGGTTTTGAAGCAGCCAGCAACGCCAAGCTACACCACTCAGATAGTGCGAATCAGCACCATGGTAGTGCTTACATGGTCAAATTGGCAACGATAAATACTAAATTCTCTGTCCTCTGATTCCAATGCCGTATAGCTATCAGTAGGAGACATCAGAATTACAACACAATGGTTCAACTCTAAAAACAGATCACACAATCACATAGTCACTGATTTCACTGCACATAACACAATAAATATCTGTTTTCAAAATAATGAACACAAGAACACAGCAATACTTTTTGTAGAACTGTGTGATGCTAAGTCGTCACCTAGAGAGCATTTGACAAGAAATATGCATCAGCACAACAGTAGAATCAGCAGGAGCAGCAGCAGTAGGAGTAGTCACAAAAACAAAAGATAACCTCCAAACAAAAATTCAAGTTTCTTGTTAGAGCTACATGTCTTTCTATACTGTAGCACTCCTTGATGAACTGACACTCACACATTGCATCATCAGTGCCATTGTGGGTGCATCACTTTTGAATACTTTTTGCACCGTCTTACAAAGCACTAATCGCGAGCAGCTGATCCGCGAGCGGGATCGTGGTGAGCAGAGGTTGCTTGTAAACACATATAGGCACCATAGTAGCACTTCTGTTCTGATTTTAAAACTACATATATCACTGCTGCATCGCGTCGTCGTTTCCGTTTTTCACTACGCACTCACTTATATCGCCGAAAAGTTAAACAGAGCAAAACATTGCGGTTAGCAGAGGCCAGGAGGCTATATCAAAACGTCAAAACACACGGCAAAAGGCTGCAGCGTGTGCATGTCGCCGACCGGTCGCCAGATCGATGCTTACAATGTATGCGCAGTGGTCGAGCTCAACAGAGCCAACGAACAGCTGTTCGGCTTTGCTTAGCTGATAATAAAACTAATATTTTTTCTGCTTAAATTATGTAATAAACTATCTTTGCATAAAATTCATAACTTTAGAAACAGGATGGAATTCAATGTGTTAAGCGTGACGTCACAGATTACATAAAATACCAATGCATTTTCCACCAATAGGATAGTTCTGAATTTGGCCACTTTATGGAATTTCACGTGTTTAATGTGAATTAAAGAACTATAAAAAGATAATTTTTTTTTTAATTTTACGAAATAATAATGGATTTTCAATTATATTTAAAATAAATATCGTTGCGATAAAAGAATACACGTTAAAATTTGTATATCAATGTCTATATTCCAAAATCAACAATATTGAAAATCATGAGTCAAACACTAAAATAATTATAAAACTTTCAAGTTATTCATGCCCAAAACATTTTTAATTGTATTCGAAAAAGATAAAAAATATATGTTTTTTAGACAGCGAGCGTGCAGCGCGAATACCGGTGGGCATGGCGCGCGCGGAGCGTCGGGGGGCATGGCGAGCGCGAAGCGCGAGCGTTTTGCGTGCCTTGCCGTTGGCCGCGTTGTGGCGCGCTAGTTAATCAATGTAATACGAAACAGTTTACGGATTTACTTGGATAAAAGCCGCGGCACAAGAACGTGATGTAGATGTCGTACGGCCTTAACTCTAGCTATATATACAACGAGAAATAAAGGGTATCACACGTAAGGAATGGGAAGAATAATAATAAGGAATAGAAGGAATAATAATGAGGCCTGTTACACGCTCAAAGGAACAGGTAACAGATAAAGGATACAAGGAACAGATACAAGATTTAACATTGGTTAGTATATCTATATAGATGAGGAACAGATATAAGTAAACCGCTATTCCTTGCGGCTGTATTTGTTCCTCTCATATATATATATATATATATATATATATATATATATATACTAGGGGGTGATCCCCCCTGCTCGCTCCGCTCGTCAACCTCCAATTTTAAATTTAAAAACAGATTGATGAATAAAATATTACATTCCTTAAAACATATATAAATTTAAAAAATATATAATCAACTTTAGAAAAAAAAAATTATTTTTAACAATAACCATAATTTTATATAATTCAACCATGTCATTAAATTATATGAAATTATTGGTGATTTTTATACAATAAAATAAAAAAAAAAAAAAATCAACGAACCTGAAGTATATTATATTATGACCCTAATACAATATACTTCTGACAGTACCTCTTGGGTGGTGTGGAAAACTGTCATCTAAAATTTATCGTCGTACGATATGACATTTCCCTTGACGACTTAAATATATAGCCATTATCTTTAAGACATTTCATAAAACTTTCATAATCTACTAACTTACTATATTTATTTGCGATTCTTAAATTTCGACATTGGTTTCATCTTATAGGACAAGTATTACACAAAAGTTATTGGAGAGTAATGTAGGAATCTGTAGGATTCAGACACTCAGTAGATCTATTTAGCCGGGTTCTAAACCGACGATCTACCGCACAAAGGGATGCCAAGTCTGCTAACTTACTATACTTGTTTGGGATTCTTAAATTTCGGCATTGGTTTCATCTTATGGGACCAACATTACACTTAACCTTCTTCTTCTTAAATAACAGTGAGATTGATTTAAATAATGTCGATAGTCAAAAGAATTATACTATATTGCTACAGAAAGTAGCTCTCCTCTACATGTATTTCTTTCATACATTCTGCTTTTACTAATGTTTATAGATTAAATTAATTAATTTATCTGTTAATTTATATAATATTTTCAATTTTCGACATTGGTTTCATCTTATGAGACCCATACTCTACTAACGTACTATATTTGTTTGGGATTCTCAAATTTCGGCATTGGTTTTATCTTACATGGGAACCAGAATTACATTAATCTTCTAAGCTCAAGTTACTTTCTTCTCATCTTGCTATTACCTTATCAACTCTTACTATTATTTATTTAATGAATCTGTACTTATTCTACTTTCTGAATTAGGAATCAACATTTTTAATGCAGCCATATTTTACTATTTACGGAGTAAAAGTATGACGGTCTCAAGCCCGATAACGAAGCTGTTCTAGTATATACCGATCATAATATGACGTAACATTTGTATGAAATAACGTCAAATATAAAGATATAGGGGAGTAGAGAGGAAATTGAGAAGAAGTGGAGGGGTTGGAGGGGTGAAGGGAAAGCGGATGAAAGTAAAGGAGGTGGAGGGGAAGTGGAAGGGGGCGGAGGGGAGTGGATGGGGGTGAAGGAAAGTGAGAGGAGTGGAGGGTAGTAGAGGGGAAGTGAGGGAATGGAGGGGCAAATTATAATACAAAGTAAATTTGAAACAATTGAACGTTATTAGGTGGATGGGAAAATGAGAGGTAGGTGGAGGGGGTGGAGGGGAGTGGAGGGGAGTCGAAGGGAGTGGAGGGGAGTCGAGGGGGGTAGAGGGGCAAATTATGATACAAATAACGTAAATTTTGAAACAATTTAACGTTATTAGGTGGAGGAGCTTGGAGGGGATGGAGGGGGTGGAGGGGATTTCAATTTAAAATCACGCTTACTGTATTATATAGGAAGAAATATGTTTTTCCGAGCGGGCGTTAGCGAGCGAGGTATAACGTGCTAGTTTATCATTAATTTTCTTTTTATGATTTATAGTTGGAGGTAAGAAGATTATGTGGAAACAGGGTAATTGATGAAGGTGAGCAGTGTGATTGTGGCACTATTGATGAATGCCAAAACCTTGATCCTTGCTGTGATCCTATAACTTGTAAATTAACGAGGGAAGCGGAGTGTGCTTCTGGACCATGCTGTACAAACTGTAGAGTAAGTTTTCATAATTAAATATGTTAATAAACTATAATAAGTATTTTTTTTTATTTATTTTATACATACTTTGCTTTTAAAACTAGAACAATACAATTATTTAAATAAGCGTTTCTTAAGAATTTTAATGCAATTGCTGAATCTTACATTTGATCTTAGGTTAGTTATCACATCAGATCTCACGTGAGATCTTACGCGAAATTTTGATGTATATCTACCAAGCAAAATTAATTGTAAAATACAATTGCAAAATACGATACGGAAATATTTATTTTTGTTAAAAGCGAGACGGAATGCGGCTGTATGCCAGGGTTGCTTGATCCAATCAAAGAAGAGAGCAGGCAAGACGCGCGTTTTGTTCCGAGTTACCATGTACTATGATGGTAACGCTGCCTTAGATACAGGGCAATGAGAGAAGGGCTGAAGTGGACTTGTATACGGATTGGTAAGAAGTGTTGCCACTTGCGGGAGAGGACTGAACCCTGGGGGCGTAGTGGGAAAATATGAATCCTCAAGTACACCTCCCTAGAAAAAAGTAAGCACACAAGGCAAACGATGATAAGAATGATAACTCAAGTGGAAGATGCACGTGCTCAACCGGGGTCTGTGTCGCCAATGTCAGATGGAGGTGGGGTCGGGCGAAATAAATAAGACGAACTTTTCTACAACAGTACTTTATTGTCTCTGTCACTCTAGCACGGTCTGACGTGAACAGTGTTCAGATTGGAACTGATCGTGGTGCTCGCTAGCAGTGTGGGCCAGAGTGGCTCGCGGTATCCACTAGGGACGTGTTACTATCTATAGATGAAGCACCTACAAGTATTTTGACTTGTTCGAATCATTAAATTATTTTCTCAAATTATATGAGTAATTACGATTTACTCGGGAAACACAAACCTTCCAATGATTACTTACGATTCAGTGATATTAACGTCCTAAACGATAGCTTTTTTTGACTCCTCGAAACATAAGTTTTCACATCACAAGGGCTTTCTCTTAACACATTTCTGAACTCTATTTAAATTATAAAACTCTCAAGGCTGAAACTGCGGTAATTCAGTTACTCCTCCAAATGATGGCTAATTACAAAGCGAGGGATGAGAAAGTTTTGTTTCGCGCCTAATTAATTATTAAGCGATGACTAAGTTCCTTCTGGCGCACAAATTAGCAACGCATCGTACCTCATGTCGCGACTGCGTTCTCCTTTGATTCACCTGAGGAATTTTTTAATAAATGACGAGGTAATGCATCTATGCCAGCACATCGCAATCTAAAGTAGAAAATTGCCAGAATTTAGTCAGGGCTGCTAATTTTTTTACTCAACCCCGATATTATCTTGAACAAGCGTCTTGAAACAACTTCGAAGCGACAGTGGGGGCCAAAAAGTGAGGTTAAGGTGCTGTTGATATTTAAGACGTCGTCATGACCTTGGAGATTTGACCATCAAATGGTCCCTATGAAACCATAAAACTTTTATTTCAAACTATTATTAATCTTTAAGTCAGATACAAGGATTATTTCGAACATAAATTTAAAATTGAATACCTTGTTAGGTAGGTTAAGGTCGGAACAGTTCAGGATAATGATTTTCAAAAAGGTATTGACGTAAAATGAGCGTGGTGAATTTTGCACTGATAAATAGTTCCTAATTTATTTTCGCAAAAAAAATCATCTTCTTGTTTATTTCTAAACTGAAAAAACTTGGTCCCTCACGCTTAGATTTCGCGTACAATCTATTGGATATGTATATCGAATTTCTCGAACTATTATAAGTTACTATAGTTAACACAACAAATCGACTCGCGCTCATACCGCAGCTCCCCCCCCCGAGCGACACAGAGTGCGCCCCCCTCTCCCACAAATTAACGTTAAAATCATTCATTTTTACGTTATTCAGAAAAAATTGAGGCTCTCTCTACATCCCCTCCACAGCTTCACAATTTTTCTAGATTTATATGACAGTACTGGTACATTTCAAGAGATCTATCCAGCGATAATGAATTTTCACCTAAAAGAAAATAAAATGATATTGACCTCTCTCTCTACAGTGGAGAATCTAGATTGTCCTCCGTTGTTCTTTTTTTAGTATACACTAAAAATTGCAATTTTTTAAAACCGTCACAACTCAAGAACTGAACTGTAGAACTTCACCAAAAAATCACGCTGATTGGGTATGATAAAAACTAATTTATATGATCACTGAAAAAAATACATTAAACAGATCGTGATAACCAAAGAAAAAGCTTTAATCATGTTATACAATTTTGGCTACTCAGAGCCAGCTGAGATTAGTAGCTGATGCGGGTAAAACAAAGGCAACTGTTGTGCAATCAGCAATTTTGTCATCGATAAATCGTTGACAAGCTTAAGATTGGCAAATTTAAAAAAAGGTAATAAGCTCGATCGAAAAATTCCTATTAATGTCAATAAGGTAGCAGATTTCATTTAGACGTTCGATGACTGGTGTGCGACCGTGTATAGTAGTTAGGTTAGGAAAGGGAGTTGCACTAGTGACTAAACTCGCTGCTTCCTTAGGTTCAGCGTGGAGAAAGAGTAAACGGTTATAAACATATATACGCTTGGTGACGCGTTGGTTATCGCATCCATTGCACTAAAAGAAAACCGTTACAGCTCATGTAGCACCCAATCTTGACGGAATATTGTCTGAATGTTGCATCGGCAGACTCAGCTGATTCGAAAATATTGTAAGCCGATTATACAATCTTCTGGATACTGTCCAGCAATATTGCTGCGAGGGGTAATGTCCGTTTTTGCATTGCATTTCCAAAAATCAATACGTATGCTACAGCAATATTGCTCAAAGATTATTTGCGATATTGTGTCAATATCGTAATGTAAAGGCAAAAAAAGATCAAATTAAAAAAAAATATAAAAGCGTTTTCACGTGCTGTTATATGCTTGTTTTGGGAGGTATCATGCGGATGGTACCCTCTAAAACGGCATGACAGCCCATATAGACCCCAATCCTTCAGCAATGTTGCTTGAATGTTGCGTTCACAGATTCACTGGATTCAATAATATTGTTAAAAGATTATAAAAACTTGCTAAGCTTTTGTAGCGACAGCTATGTCCGTTCTACCACCCATATAGACCCCAAACTTTCAGCAATATTACTTGAATGTTGCGTTCACAGATTCGCTGGATTCAATAATATTGTTAAAAGATTATAAAACCTTGCTAAGCTTATGGAGCAATATTGCTGTGAATAGCTATGTCCGTTTTACCATTGCAAGTTCGCCTGGTCTTGGCCGGCCCGTCTACAGCACCCAATATCGTTAGAACATTGTCTCAAGGTTGCATAACTACACGGAGAAATTTACGAGAGCGCAGCAGCGCCAAACGAGAAAGCGGCGAGTTACGTGTGGCTCGGTGCGGCTTCCGGGCCCTTTCTTTTTGAGCTCCCTTCCCACAAGAGAGCGCCGCAGTCCGCGTGTCGACGGAGCGGTATAACCTCGAAAGTGCAGTGCATCGCAGTTTTTTGTTTCAATACAAATGTTTCCACCTACACATAGCTCTACGTTCATTCCAGTATTTTAGCGAAACACTGTTGCATTATATCGCATCAGAAGTTTTTGGATCTACTCATTTTAACAGTGCTACGATTGTTGATAAATTAGTAGCAAAACTGAATAAGCCAAATAAAGAAAAAATTACAAAGACTGATAAAAAGACTGTTAAATAGTTTTACTTCACTAAACTGTACATTTGTTAATATTTAGTTTGTATTTCAGTAAAATGTAAATGTGTTTGAAAAGTTCATAAACTAATAAGTTTGAGGTTGCACAGATTTGTACAATGGATATTAGGTTATTGCTAGATAATATTATAGCGTTTTTTCTCACGCTCTATGCAGATCCTATTCTGCCTAGAAGTATCGTTCAAGACGTGATTTTTTATTGGCAAAACTTTATATCTACACATTTGTTTGTATCTTTGAATGAAGATATCACAGTAGTCTCAAAAAAACATAATGTTAATGGATTAATTATAATAGACGTGTTAACTTGTATAGAAAATCATAAAAAAATATTTATTTAGTTATATAAATACAGACCCTAAGCGATTGGATCTTTTAAGAAAAAAAGGTTTTATTGAACCGGAGCAATTTATTATAGGGACATCGTATGAGCATGTTTTGATAGATGATGTCTTCTACTTTACATAGCATCATTTTTTCTACTATAATTCGGTCACAAGATAAAAAACTGTTGTAATATGTGAATTCCATAATCGTAATAATACTCTAGAATGGTACACGTCGCGACATCTCTGGGTTCGCGGCGATTTCGTGCAGTCAGATGAGCTCATGCGAGAGCAAGTGATAACTGCGCATGCCTCGCATGTACAATCTAAGCGCCGACTACACTGTATACTCTGTACTCGCGTCTCTCTCTCTCTCTCTTGCCTGTAAGACTCCTAGCTGAGCGGACGCACTGTTGACTGGGCTATAATGCCAGTATCTTAATAAACTATATTTATTATTATCTAACCTCAGTGTCAACCTAATTATTTATCCACGCATCTTAACATGGTAGCAGAGCGTGGTTGTGGTTTGTATATTAAAACCTATTACTACACCAACCTTCGGGAAAGTATAGTAATATTCAAAAAGTGAGGTTAGTAGAAGAGCCACGTGGAAAAGGAGTGATAATATCAACGATTAATATCAACGATTAATATCAACGAATATAGACTTCATATAGAAGAACGGTTCTGGGTTAAAATAGAGGGAAGAAAGCTTGGGTAACAGGCCGTTAGTTCTGTTACCCAACCGCTCGGCGGCGCCACCTATGAGTTTCCTACAGCTTGGCGCGCATATGAGCACGCACCAGTAAACAATTCATAATTCATACAGTATATTATATAAAATATACTTTTTAACAATAATGAAAGTAAATAAATAATAAAAAAATGATTATTAAGTGCGTAAGGAGGGTTTACAAAAGTATTGGTTATGACAACCATATTTTTCTGAGTAGGAAAAAGCCGCGAAAACGCAGCTCCTGTCAGTTTCCCGCTCGATCCTGCTGTGTAAACAGCTCGAAGAGAGCTTTACCGTAGTTTCCGTGTTTGCTGGTCATTCTAGCCCACAGTCTACAGAATTTTTTGCAACAAATAGCGATAAATAATAGTAGTAAATAGGGAAGTACATCGTTCTAGTTTCGTGAGATTTTTTAGATAGTTTTGCCGTGTTTAGCGAATAAGATTTCGTGGTCAGCATGTCGCCTCCACGTACAGTTTGTGTCTACACCGATTGTCGAACATCTAAGGCAAAAAATCCTGATTTGACCTTTCACAGGTTTCCTACTGATGAGATACGGTAAATTTGTTTGTCATGAGTGTTATCAGAGTCAATAAATGTGAAAATTCAGTAATCGGAGGTTATAAAAACGTCTGAAATTCATGAAAATTTTTTACATTAGTAAAAGTTTCAGATGTAGCTAAATTAAAGGAAAATTGCGGAAATAAACAAATAATTTGAGTTCCTTTAAGGTAAAAGTCGATCAAATCTTCGTAAACATTTATAACGAGAATTTTTTTTTGTTTTTGTAGACAAAAATGGTGATGGTTTTGGATTTCGATTTTCCACTAAATAGTTTTTAGTTTTGATAAGCAAGTGAGATTTTGTTTAACATTTTTTTATTGATTATCGCATTTGGTTAAGCAGGTGATTCAGATTGCATTGAATTGATTTAGTTTTACGTTTTGTATGATGCATGTGACGATAACTTTTGTAAGAATATATATATATATATGTTTTTTTTTTCATCAGTATAGTTCATACTCGTTTGTCTTTTCACGTTTTACTGAATTATTAATTGTATTTTTATTATATTAATCATTTATAATTTTTAATCATTAAAAAATTGCACAATTGGCTTATTTTAATGAATCATGATCTTTGCAAATATTGAGCAACATTCTATATTTATAATCCTATTCTATAACTGTGAAAACACAAAGTTGTACATGCGTGCAATTGTTTATTGATATATACATATATTTATATAAATATTTATATGATAATGAATTCTCTTTTTATATTAGTACTTATTGGAAAATATTTAAGTACCGAAAAAAATTATTTTGTCCCATACAACCCTTTTGTTCATTTAAACTAAATAAATTACACGACTATTTTTCAACCCTGGTAGCAATTTTACCATTTTCGTTGGCAACTGTGTTAATAAAATTAATTTAAAATAATTTTAACTTAAGTTAAAATATATAGATGCTTACATATTTATTTAATTTTGTTTGTCAATAATAATAATTAAATAAGCAGTCTTACGTTTCAACTTTGAAAATTGAAAACTTTAGTGCATGCTTTTATCGTATAAGGTTTTTTTTCGTTTTCAAAAGATATAATTTGTTAATTTTTTAAGTAAGTTTTATTAAATAAATGGTTAGTGAAACGACTTCTAATATTTTTTTCTACAGTCGTGATTATTTTATACTCGAACGTAAAATAAGGTAGAGATTATGTATGTACCCAACGTGAATTGCCGTCCAGCATGGATTGCCACGTATTTTTAGCTTGTAGCTCTATATATCTTGTTTTTAACTAGCTCATTTTAAACGCCGATATTGTCATTTTATCGCAATATTTTTAATCTGCCCTATTTGAATTTCTAAATAATCATTTTTCCGAAAATAAGAGGCTATTTCAATAAAATCCGAATTTTATAGACGTTCCGAATGGGTTCTACGAACGGGCAACTCAAGTTTGGTAGATTTGACTAAGCAGCAGTTAGACAAGAAGCGTATCTGTTCATTGCATTTCACAGATGATGATGTGATGAACATTGATAAAGCAGGTACGAGAAAACTTAAGAGTTCTGCAACCCCAGCAACCCCAAAAGCATTTGTGTTATGTACAGTTCCAGAAGGCTCTCAAGACATAAATGAACATGTTACTCATGAAATCGATGAACCAATCGATGATAGTTTACTTGATGATACTTTATTAAATTCATATTTGCCACAATTAGTTAATGTAGAGCCAAGATTAATCGATTTAAATGAGCCAACATGATCAACTATACGCGCTTCTTCTTCGACAAAAATTCAAGTATAATTAATAACAGCAGTGAACTGTTCCAAAATCAAACTTCAACTAATGCGTATATGAATTTAAAATAAAAATTAGAAGAAGAAGTCGCTAACTTAAAAAACAATTACTTCAAAAAGATGAAAACTGCAAGAAATCTATAAAGTTAGTACAAATAGCCGCTAAAGCTCAACTAAAAAAACAGAAATATAAAATCATAAATTACCAAAAAGTTTTGAAAAGTAAAAACAAAAAAATCGGTAATTTAAGTAAAAATAATGAAGCTTAGATTTTATTAAACAATTTGAAAATTAAATAAAAAACAATTAATCTTCTTTAAAATGCAGACTAATCATACTAAAAAACGTAAATGGACAGATGAGGAAAAACAATTTGCTTTACAGTTGTTTTATACATCTCCTAAAGCTTATTGTTTTTTACGTAATAAACAGGATTTCGCTCTCCCTTGCGTAAAAAATATTAGGAAATGGGTTAATGAAACAGATTTAGCTCCGGGAAAATCTGAAAATGTCTAAATTGTTAAAAGCTAAAGCTGACGAGATGTCTTCAAAAGCACGTGAATGTGTTTTAATGTGGGATGAGATGAGCATCAAAAAATGGTTAGATTAAAATTCTAAAAGAGATTATGTTGTGGGATTCACAGATTTAGCTGAACACGGTCGAAGCGCGCAGGCGGGTAATCATGTTTTAGTTTTCATGTTAAGGGGTAGGCAGTATAATTGGAGACAACCTGTCGCTTACTATGTTTCACATAACGCCGTTTGTGGTACTCAACTCAGTAAAATTATTTTGGATATTTTAGATTATGTAGAAGAAACCGGTTTTAAAGTAAAATCCATGGTTTGCGATGGGGGTTCTGCAAATCAAACTGCAGTTAATAATTTAAAAATTACGAAAGATAAACTTTACATTGAGCGATATGAACGTAAAATTTTCTTTAACTACGATACTCCGGTGAGGTGTACTTAAATGCCTCCATAATAATTTTAGGCTTCATCAACTGACCGTTGAGGGTAACAAAGTATCTTGGGACGTTTTAAAAGAATTGTACGCTAAAGAAGTAAATTGCATTTCTAAATCGGCACCTAAATTAACTATGAAACATCTCGAACCTACTGCTTTTGAAGTAATGGATGTTAGCTTAGCGGCTCAAATTTTCAGTAACACAGTTTCATCTGCTATATTAATTGCTTCTTTTGTAACTAGGGACAAATTAAATAATCCACACATTATAGCCACGGGTGATTTTTTTAAAAACGTTAATGATCTTTACGATTGCTTAAACAGTAGAAGCCCTAAAGACAAAAATCCTTGGCGTCGACCTTTATCAGATCACAATCCACAGGTTGTAGATTATTTAAAAAATAGTTTAGAGTGGATCAAAATATGGAACTGCAAAGATCTAAAAACAAACCCAGCTTGCTTTGATGGTTTTTATTTAACAGTAAACAGCATAGTTTTGCAATGGGAGGACATAAAAGCAAGCGGTGGTTGTTATCTCTTAACAACGCGATTAAATCAAGATCCACTTGAAAACTTGTTCAGGGCTTTGAGAGCTCGGGCCGGTCATAATCAAAATCCAACAGCGATGCAATTAAGACATAACTTACAGTATACTATAGCCGCGAACATAAGATCAGCCTCAAAAGTCAACGAATTGTGAGCCGGATGGAACAGTAATATTGCGCTAACCTTAAAATATTTTCGCATCATTATAACAATTTTTATAATGATGTGAAAATATTTTAAGGTTAGCGCAGTATTAGTTAAATATTACACAATCTAGTAGCAATGTTTCTTAAATAGTTGCAGGAATATTAATAAGGCTTCATGCAATATTGCACAATCTGGTAACGCAATCTTCAGGCAATGTTCCCAAAATATTGGGATCTCTGTGGGAGATAACCAGCCTCGCAATGAAAAATCGGACATTTTGGTGCGTGACAACATTGCCTAATGGTTGCAACAATGTTGTTCTACGCGCCAGCAATATTGCCGAATCTAGCCAGTCTTGCAATGCAATGTTGAGGCAATGTTGCCAAATTATCGGGTGCTATAGGGGGTAGATAACATTGTTAATAGCATTGAAAGTATAAATAACCATGCAACAATTAGTGATGTCGACAATAACCTTTGTACTAGTAATGATATTTCATATGAACAGACTATCAATTCATCTGAAATTGTTGAACATGATAAATTAATCAGTAAAGGTGATGAATCTGACACTGATTATAAATCATGTACAGTAATTGAGGATCGTATTGACTTGCCTAGCGATGAAATAGTGTCTAAAGACATGCATTACTTAGTAGAAATTGTCAGTAATCTTTGTAATCTTAGTACTACATCCAGTTTAGAGAATCATTCAGATAAAGCTAATAGTATTTTAAATAATGACAGTGAATCAGCATCTTTATATAATTGCGCAGTAAGATATGTTGCAGGTTATGTAGCTACAAAATGTTTTTCAAAATTTAAATGCTCGGATTGTGTAACTGCCTTAACAAGAGAAAATAAAAATTTTGAAAAAAATAATGATCTTTTGATATTTTTTAAAGCATATAAATTTTTTAATAGTTCGAATCAATTAGGTAATCTTTGTATTCCTTCCCATTTTTTTAATAATGTTATTGACACAGCTAATACTACTTTTCAATGTCAATTTAAAAATATTTGCCATGAAAAAAATATTGCTAAGAAATTAATACACGAAATTACACTAAAAATTAATGAGTTTTATCCAGAGTACTTTAATATTGATGGGCTATGTAAATCGCATCGACAACGTATAGTAGCTTTTTTTGTCAGAGTGCACATTTTTTATGAAATAAAATGGAAGAATTGGCGTGGACGTGATGCAAAATGTCAAAAACGTGCTGTTGCTGGTGAGAAACCAAATGCTAAATTACAGAAATTAAGTCATCGATAAGCACAGTTCGAGTATATAAAAATAATTTTTTCAATCAAATTGTACAGTCATTTCTAGCAACAAATTTTATGTATCGAAGATAATCAAAGTGCTTATTTGCTTATTGTGTCGTCTCAGTCAATTATTACTTTATACTTTATATTTTATTTTGTTCACAGAGGAATTCTTACAAATTGTCGATAGTATTAACTTTTTAAATAGAAAAATCACTTCTTTTTATTTAAAATTATTTTAGTTTAAAACTTTTAATCATTCATCAATATAAAATCATTTGTTTTTAATTGCATGCACGTAATAAATATTTTAACTCATTAATTAAATAATAGTTCGTTTTGGTTTTTCATATTCTTTTCTTTTCTTTAATTAATTAAATATTTGTAAATACCTTCATTAACAGCAGTTGCATGAGTGTTAATCGATAGTTGCATGAAATGTAAATAATTTATGTGTATCATCATCGCCATTCCTACACCTGTGTGCTTTCTTTTTATCCTATCCTTTTTCTGATGGAAGAAAACTTAGCCCCCTTCCCGATTGGTTTCCATCGAATAATATTAGTTTGATTGTTTTTATTTTGATGACAGTTTTTAAATACATAAACAAACTAATATTAACTAAGAGCAAGTATCCCGATTTATTATTTTTACGCACACTGCAGCGAAAATTAAATTCAAGTATTACGTAAAAATTAAAGTATTACGATTTTTATAGTGCGTCATATATAATATTTATTTATTATTTACATCTACGCTGCTATTATTTAATTGTATAACATTTATATAGCAAAGAGATTGATATTCCGCTGACTTGACCGCAAGCTTAAAATTTGAATGGCGCCGTGAAAGTGAAAGAGACAGACGATAGAAATTGATGGCTGCCGCCATCTCGCGGAGCATACCGAAGTACCGCTTTCTGTCCTCTCGCCGCTATACGAACCGTTCTTCTATATGAAGTCTATATTCGTTGTTAATATTATCAACAAAGTGAATCGCACAGTGACAAATTGAACAGTGAAACTAAAGGAAAATATTTCTCGAAAAATCGTACATACTTGTGAAACATTAAAATTCGATTTTTTGTGTCGAAACGTCTGTCGAAGAAAGAAAATTTTTAAGTGAAGATTAACCGGACAAAAAAGGGTTAAAGAAGAAAAATATAAGCTCAGTGACGAAAATAAAGTCGGCAGGTACTCAACAATAAAAAGATTTCTGAAAAATAATCAAGATTTAAGAGCGATGCAAGTAGATTAAAGTCGGCAAGTGAAACACGTGGTTAAGTGCTGTATCAGAGCACGTGGCAATTTTGAGGTTAAGCACATGTTCTCGTGGCTTAAACAAGAAGAGAATCCAGAACAAGAATTAGAGGCTAAAGAAGCTGTTTGGAAGAAAAAACCGCTGCCAAGTCATTGGCACTTAGCTTCCTCCTATTCTGCTAGTGGAAGATAATTACATGTGACAATCAACTCATTCTTTGATTTAAATATTCGCTACTATTCGATACTAAAAGGATAGGTTAGGAAGACACTTGTAAGGGAGGGGTATCAGGGGAGTGGGGGTTAAGGTGGATATCAAAAGGATAGAGCTCCGTGAACTTCTAAAATAACTTACATATATCGTAATAAAAAAAATATCAGTAATTGCGGAATCGATAATAACGTCAACAACAGCAAGTAACAAAATTGCGGGTGGCTTCATTTTTTTGTGAAAAATAACTTTTTCGCAAAAAAATTATTTTTCACGATTTCTACATACCCACAGCCGCCTTTCAGACCCTTGACGTTGTTTTCTATATTCCCATAATCGCCTATTAAAATTTAAAAGCTCATTTCAGTACTCCCACAGTCGCCTTTTAGACCCTCGTAATAGTTTTCTGTATTCCATAGCTCCTGGGAGAGAGGTCTCACCGAAGATCCGCTCGGGACTGAAGCCCCGAGCTCTCTTAAGACGAGAGAGCGCGGGCGTCGGAGAAGGCGGAAAATATTCCAACCTTGTGGGTAACAGTCTTTTAGGTACACTATTGTTGAATATATTGTATAAATCATATCATAATAAAAAGCAAAAATATTTTTTCAAAAATCGAAAAATGGCCATGAAATGGTCATAAAATAGTCTAAATCTTAAAAGAAAATTTACTCGAATTCAGAATCAGAAAACATATATGCACGTCCAATCTTATTACGATCGATCACGTAGTTCCAGAATTATAACAGTATTACGTACGCACGCATGCCACGCACGCACGCACGCACGCACACACACACACACACACACCACACACACACACACACACACACACACCACCACATCACACATACGACAAAACGATCTGCACGGACATTTTATAAAACCATGAAAACTCTCAAAATATACTAAGCTTTAATTATCAAATTATATGGTTTAACAAAAATAATAATGTTCAGTCACACAGAGTATACAGGGTGAGAGTTGAAGAATTTGAATCTTAATATCTTTTAAACTAAAAGGTTTCATAAGCTACAAAAAGAACCTAGCCGAAGTGATCAAAAGATCAATCTTTTCCTAAAATTTCAACTCAATTTAAACCTTTTTACTCCCGTAATCGTACGACATAAAAAAACCATTTTTTTTAGTTTTTGATTTTTATCTCAAAAACTAGTCGCCAAAATTGCTTAAAATTTTTACAACGAGTAGATATTGTTGTTTTTTATGGTCATGTTTTTTCAAAACATTTGACTATTTATTTTTTGAGTTATTTATGTTTATCGAAAAATTACCTTTTATATCATAAAAAATGAACAGATCAGTCAATCTAGAAAATCTTGCGGGAAAAAGTAGACAAATTTATGTTCTTTTAGATACACTATTGTTGAATATATTGTATAAATCATATCATTATAAAAAAGCAAAAATATTTTTTCAAAAATAGAAAAATGGCTATAATATGGCCATAAAATGGTCAGAATCATAAAACAAAAAATGACCTAAATTCAGAATTAGAAAAAATATATGCATGTCAAATTTTATTACGATCCGTCGCATGGTTCCAAAATTATGGCGGTATACGTACATACACACACACACACACACACACACACACACACACACACACACACACACACACACACACACACACACACAGCCATCCGCACGGACATTTTCTAAAAACGTATGATTCGTACTCCAAACACCTCCAAATGCGTTTCCACGAAGTATTAGCAAAACTGAAAATTTTACTATTACAAAGCTTCCTCTTGAGGAGGAAGCAATACAAGAAATCCAGTTAGAAGAATATTTTTGAGAACACTCAAGAAAATTATTATTTTGAAAAATCAAGTATACGATACAATAAAAATTAAATAAGAAGAAATGGCTAAACAAGCTAAAATCGAAGATATTATGATACTAGTGTTTGATGGTGGAAATTATACAAGCTGGAAAATAAGACTAATGATCATATTAGAATATAAAGATTGTAAAGAGCCAGCAGTCAGTGAAATAACAAACGATAACAAATATAAAGGAGAAGCTTGAAAAAAGATTGATTTAAAAGCTACTAAAAGTACTATGATAATTAATGCTATCTCCTGTTGGATTGTGTGCGTGGATCAATAAGTAAGTCAGTGAGGTTTAAACAGTATATTATATATTGAAAGGCTTGAGAGCCTAGTCGGCAGTGCGTCCGCTCAGCTTGGAGTCTTACAGGCAAGAGAGAGTGTGGAGTACAGTATATCATAGTCTGACTCCACGAAGTATAGTATACAGTATAGTGTGCTTTTAGAGTATATACGCGAAACATGCGCACTATGCTCGCGTTCGCTTGAGCTTGTCTCGTTGTACGAAATCATCGACAACTAAGATGGCGCGACGAGTACCATTTTGTGTATTACGACTATTGTAAATTCACATATTACAACACGCCTCCTGAATTTACAAAGTCATGATATTTTACATTATGATTTGATACATTTGAGTTTTCGATTTCGCATAGAATTTGTCATCGCATTTTACATTAATTGAATTAAGAGCATTTCAAGTGAACTTGAGTTTTACAACTGAACTTGGCGATTATTACTTTGAACTTGGTTTGTTACAATTGAACTTGGACATTGTATGGACATTTTAGATTAATCTTAAACCTTTTGTAATGTTTAGAACCTTTGTCTTGTCCAGACTCTTTGGGAAGATGTCTGTTAAATTACATTTGGAGTCAACTTTTACAATATCTATTTCGCCCTTTTCGTAAATTTCCGAATTTTGCGATCGCGATTGCTCCAGAATTATCTTCGTAAATAGTTGTTTGTTCATGTAAATCTATATCGAAAGATTCACTTAACAAATTTCTTATAAACAATATTTCAGAGACTGCCTCTGATAACGCAACATATTCTGCAAAAGTTGAACATTTTGTTACCGCACCTTGTTTCTGCGTTTTCCAAAAAATTACATTACCATATAATCTAATTACGTATCCACTTGTGGATTTTCTATCTACATTATCGCCTGCGAAATCGGAATCTACAATACAATCTAGTATTTCGCTATTTACATTATCAGAATATGTTAGTTTCAAGTCTTTAGTTTTGTACAAATATTTCAAGACTCGCATCACATACTTATAGTGAGTTTGATAGTAGCAACTTTGATAACGACTTAAATAATTTACGCTGTACGATATATCTGGCCTTGTGCCTGAGCTTATATATCATAGTTCTTCTATCAAGTTTCTGTACTTTATTCGTTCGTCTATTTGACTAGCTTGATCTAATTTTAAATTAGTCTCCATTGGAGTATCATATAGCTTTGCATTTTCTAGATTATATTTAGCAGCCAAAGATTCAACATATTTGGTTTGACTTAAGGTCATTTTGTGTCCATCATTACTGTAATCTATATCAATGCCTATATATTGGCTAATTTTGCCCATATCCATCATTGCAAATCTTTCCATTAGGCTAGCTTTTACTTCGTTTATTATATGTTTATCTTTACGCTCAACAAATTAGGAGATCATCTACAAATACTAATATATATGTATATATAGTGTATATATATATACTAATATATATGTATATATAGTGTGTGTGTATATATATATATATATATATATATATTGTATCTTTGCTTTTATTATTTATGTACAGAAAATTATCAAAGTTGCTTCTATAACAAAGTTTAAATTTTCCATGTATTTATTGAAGCAATTATACCAAGCTCTTGGGCTTTCTCTGAGTCCATAGAGTGCCTTTTGTAATTTACAAACTTTATTGTCTCCAGTTTCACAGCCCTTCGGTTCATTAACATATACTACTGTTTTTACATAACCATTTAAAAATGCCGTCTCTACATCCATTTGTTCAATGAATAAATTATTCTTACAACAATAAGACAATCAAATTTTTAAAGTTTGCATTTTTCCTACTGGTGAATAAACATTATCAATGTATTCCTTTTGTTGAAAACCTCTAGCAACTAATCTAGCTTTATAAACATTATTGCTTCTCTTTTTGTACACCCATTTTACATCATTGACCTTTTTTTCTTTTGGTCTTTCAACAATTTTTCTTTAAACTATTAATTTCGGAATCCATTGCAATTTATTGTTTATATTCATTTGAGTTTAGCGCCTCCTCAAATGTATTCGGTACATTTGCATTTATATGATTTATCCCTATATAAAAAAGTCATGACCGGATGAAGTGAAGCCAAGAATGCGTCAATATGATTGGCTCGTGTAGTGCGCATGTGTCAAAAGTATTGTTAGAATTTTTTGATTTGTTTTTGATTTCTAAAATTGATCCTAATACAAAGAATGTAATATATTACTATAATACATATCAATAATTATTAGTTGTGTATTTATAATATTCTATTGTAAATATTATCATTGTTACAAAAAGTGACATGATGTGAACGTTGACACGAACTGAGTTGAGACATAACCTTAAAATTTTAAAAGGTAGTTGGTGACGAAACCGCGGCAATTTTGAAATTTACATGAGCGCGAAATGAATCAATCATATATTGTAAAGTTTGATATATTTCCGTAATAGAAAACAAATATTAAAAATATCAATCAAGCATTTATATTTCATTTAATAAGTTAATGAATTAATATTCTACTACAGTGCGCGCAGCGCACTGCGCCAAAAGTCTAGTATATATAAAATGAGTTACAGGATTTCCATATCTATTTACAGGACTTTTCTTTCTGTTAGATTTTCTTTGTACTTTTAAGCTTGAATCATTATTTTCTGCAATATCAAAATTTAATTCGTTATCTCTACTTTCCCCGAAGGTCTGAGTAGAGATAAGAGATTTAGTTTGATTTGAATTTACATCATATTCATTTGTTTCGGATTCCTCTCTCAGTATTACATTTTCTACGTTTTCAGATTCACTATTTTCCAAATCTCTATCCTTTTGTTCAAGTAGAATCATTAAATTTGAATTCGCCGAGAATACGGCAGAGTCGGAGCTAGCCGTTTCGTAAGTTTCTGAACGCTGCTGGTCAGCTCGATCAAATAGGGGGTTGCTATGACAACGCCCGAGCGCTCACTCTCTCTCTCTCTCTCTCTCTCTCTCTCTCTCTTTCTCTCTCTCGCTCGCTCAGCAGTACCTGTTGCCCGACTGTAGTCAGTCGAGCTGTAGAATCAGAGCTGAACACACTGCAGTGTAAGCTACTGGTATCGTTCTCAGTTGGAGAACGACCGTTTAGTGATATTTTCACTCATTTTTCCTTGGTCTTTCACAAATGTATTTACACTCTTTTGTCAATATATTTTGCTCTTTGAGCCTTTTATTATCTCAAAAACTGAGTAGCTTTAATTATCCCCAACTTTAAGTAGAATCGAAGATCCAACGTCTACATAGACACCGTTGACTAGAACCTTATAGCCATTTTCTACATAGCCTACTACTACACCTAATTGGGCTTTATCATTCCATTTGCTTTTTCTCAACGCTTCTGGAACTCTTACAAAGACTCGACTTCCATAAATTTTCAAGTTTTCTACATTAGGTTTTATTCCAAAAAATATTTAATAAGAAGTTTTATTTTCCGCTGTATTTGCAATTGTACGATTTTTTAAATAAGCAACAGTTTTCATTATTTAGGGCCAATAACGTCTGTGAATTTTCGCTTCACGCATTAAGCATCTACCTATGTCCATAGCTGACCTATTGTATCGTTCCGCTGCTCCATTTAGTTCATGGACGTACGGTGGACATGTTACTAACTCTATTTCTTTAGACTTTACAAAATCATAAATCTCGCGGTTCAAATATTCTTTGCCATTATCACATTGCAACTTTTTTACTCTTTTATGAAATTTATTCTCTACTAAATTTACATATTCATTCAGACAACTGGCAGTTTATGATTTGTTTTTAATGCAAAAGGTTCTAGTACACTTACTGTAATCATCAACAAAAGTGTAACGGTTCGACTTTCCCCGTGTGTTGAGTAGTCGGCCGGACGCCAGGATTTGGTTAGGGGAAAGGTTAATTGAAGAGACTGTTTATGTAATTAATAACAAAATAAATATATTCTAGTAAATAAGATAACAAGTTGATCGTTCAATTATTAGTCTCTATCTGTAACAGAAATCGAGATCGCGGTTTGTTGAGAATATTTCGCCTTTACAATCGGTCTGGCTTAAACTAGTGCGGTTAACGCACTAGGTTAAGCCTCGCACTAGGTATCTCTCGAGTTCATAGAGTCGTGAGCGCACGGCTCTACGGATCGGGGTCGCTCGTCTCGTTCTTCTCCTTGTCCTGTGTGCTCACAGTGACCAGGCGAATCTCGAGAGGTCGACGTGTGGTCGGTTTCGTACGGGCAGGAGTCGGCCGCTGCTTCACCAGGACGTGAGCGCACGACCTGGGGAATCGTCGGCGGGGCTTTAGTTATTTTCTCCCCCTATAGCACCGGATAATTTGGCAACATTGCCTCAACATTGCATTGCAAGACTGGCTAGATTCAGCAATATTGCTAGCGCGTAAAACAACATCTGGTAACGCAATCTTCAGGCAATGTTCCCAAAATATTGGGATCTCTGTGGGAGATAACCAGCCTCGCAATGAAAAAGCGGACATTTTGGTGCGTGACAACATTGCCTAATGGTTGCAGCAATGTCGTTCTACGCGCTAGCAATATTGCCGAATCTAGCCAGTCTTGCAATGCAATGTTAAGGCAATGTTGCCAAATTATCGGGTGCTATAGGGGTCAGCCCCGTGTGCTTACGTTGTCGGAGAAAACCACCAGTCCCTTGGGACGGAGATTCAGGAGCAGGTGGAAACGTCGGGTAACGGCTACGTGTGCTCACGTAGACGAGACTCGGCGCTGTTCGGCTATTCCTGGTTGTCTCGTGTGCTCACGACGACAACTCGGAGTTCCGGGCTCACTAACACTGTCGCCCCGTGTGCTCACGAGACGACGTCGTCAGTGTCGGTCTATCTCTGGCCGTTCCTTGCGGTAACGTGTGTGCACGATACCGCCAGGAGTTAAGCTCGAGTAGAACTGCCCGCTGCGCTGCGCGGCCCGCTTTATATAGGTGTGCCCGCGGTGCGCCTCCTGGCGCGTCGCCGCTGAGTTGCGCGCTCTGCGACCGTGCGGACTGGCTTTCAGATTGGTGTGCGCGCGCGCTCACTTCGCGTCGTGCGGACTCGCCTTTGTTCGCTGAGCGCGTGCGCTCGCTGGCGTCAGCTGATTGACTCAGGGCCGCGTTTGCTTGCTTTATGTGCGAGACTTGCGTCTCGTCACAAAAGCAACAAAATATTTCTCTCCACCATAACCGATTGTATTATGTGGACCATTTAAATCTGTGTGAATTAATTCTAAAATTTCAGTAATTTTCGTTCTATTATTTTCAAACGGTACATTAGACATTTTACTTTCAATACAATTCGCACATTTCATTTCTGTATTTTCAATTTTTCTGGCAGGCCTTCTACTAATTTATTTTTTACTAATTTATTTAAGTATTGAAAATATACATGACCAAGTCCCCTATACCATTTCTCTTTATCAGTTAGTTTAATTGAATTTACATACATTTGTTTGCTATCTTTTCGTGTTACAAAACTTTTCATAAAATATAAGTTATCTTTTTTATATGCAACTGCTATTAATTCTCTAGATCTATTATATATTTTTACATTGTCATTTTTAGCTACTACTGTGCAATTTTCAGTTACTTTAGATAAACTCAATATATTTTGAGTAGTTGGGGCACGTTATCGCCAGACATCTGGGGGGAGGAGGTCTGGCGCCAGACGACTGGTGGCGGGGATTTTCGACTGCGGCGAGGTATCGCCAGATGGGGGAGGGTGAGCTCGGGGTCTGCTGGAGGGGATTTTCGGGTGCGGCGCGGTATCGCCAGATGGGGGAGGGTGAGCTGGGGTTCAGCTGGAGGGGATTTTCGGCCGCGGCGCGGTATCGCCAGACTGGGGGAGGTTGAGCTCGGGGGTTTGTGGAGGGGATTTTTGGGTGCGGCGCGGTATCGCCAGACTGGGGGAGATTGATCTCGGGGACTGGGATTTTCGGCGGAGGCCCGGTATCGCCCGTGAGGAGGTGGGTCGGGGCATGGTATCGCCCTTTGTGTAAATTTGTTGAACAATTTATTGTAAATAATGGTGAAATATGGAAAGTGAAAGAGATTGTGTTTTTTCTAAGGAAGCCGTCATGAACAGTTGAATGTTTATTTGTAATAATTTATAATAATTTATTTGTCGAAAGTTGTAAATTTTTGGAGTGGATTTCCGGAGTTGTGTATAGGGAGAGCGTTCGGGTCGTGTTGGTGTCCCGCTGTGAAGAGAGAGGTTGACACAATTTTCACTTGAAAAAATATCCCAAGAGAGATGCGCACGTCGAGGAGACGGAAGGAGATGATGGATTTTTTAAGTGCATAAGAATGTTTTTTTTTTAATAGTGGAGGACAGGGTGTCTGTTGTAAATAAGGAAACACGTGTTTCGATAAGTGTTTTTTTATTTTGAGACAGATATATAGGATTACATGAATATAGTATAAGAAAAGTGTACACATGATTATATATATATATATATATATATATATATATATATATAAGTAAAAAAAAATATATAAGTCGCACACACACACTTGATATTTTATTTACAATGTCGGTTTTTCGGTTTACAGGTTTGTTCGCAGTTGGTACAGATAATTCTTTTATTTACATGTTTGTTATTATGTTTGCGTTTTTTGAATTCGTTGGTAATATTTACAATTAGAATGTCACGGAGGATGGTATCTGTTGAAAATATTGTAAGAAAATTAGAAAGAGAACTACCACGAGAAAGATGAAACAAAAAACTAATGCAATAATGACCGCAGACGTCAGAATCGAGGCTCTGCAGCTGTTGGATGTTCCAATCGTAGAGACTGCAATTTCGTCTAAGTCGATCGATGTGATCCAGGTGTGAAGGGGGTAGTCCATAGCTGTCAAAGTAAAATCCTTGTCCTGTGGTGTTATAAAAATCGCAACCCAATGTGAGCCATGAAAAGCCAGCTGAAATCTTCCAAGTTGATTATGTGTCGGCCGAGAACGTTTTCTGGTAGCTTTTGTTTTTGAGCACCGCGCACATATATTCGTAGCGCATTACTAGCCACTTCACGAAGCAATTTATAGACACGATCCATCTCCACCTCACCGTCGAACCATCCCATATAGCACCTGATATTTTGGCAATATTGCCTCAACATTTCATTGCAAGACTAGCTAGATTTGGCAATATTGCCAGAGATTAGAATAACATTGCCGCAACCATTAAGGAATTTTTCCACGCACCAAAATGTCCGCTTTTTCATTGCAAGGTTGGTTGTCTCCTACACAGGTCCCAATATTTTGGGAACATTGCCTGAAGATTGCATTCCTAGTTGTCGCAATATTGCACGAATCCTCATTAATATTGTGCAACTATTTAGGGAACATTGCTACTAGATTGTACAATATTTAATTAATATTGCGATAACTTTAAATTATTTCCGCATTAGTATAACAATTTTTATAATGATGCAAAAATAATTTAAGGTTATCGCAATATTAATTAAATATTGTACAATCTAGTAGCAATGTTCTCTGAATAGTTGAAGCAACATTAATAAGGTTCCGTGCAATATTGCAAAATCTGGTAATGGAATCTTTAGGCAATGTTCCCATAATATTGGGACCTATGTGGGAGATAACCAACTTTGCAATGAAAAAGCGGACATTTTGGTACGTGGCTACATTGCCTTATGGTTGCAGCAATGTTGTTCTAAGTTCTGGCAATATTGCCGAATCTAGCTAGTCTTGCAATGCAATGTTGAGGCAATGTTGCCAAAATATCGGGTGCTATAGGGGATTCGATGCCATGGTGGCAGCACGACAGATATGTGTTTGTGGCGAGTATGCCTTTTTGTATACTATCACAATCGTATGACGGTGGTTTTATGATCCAGTGTGCGATGAAATTGCAGTCAATTCCCAACACGGCAACCTCCTTGGGTAGAAAGCTCCCGTTTTTGTCGTGAAATGCTTGTATATCTATTACATAGTCTGTTTTGCCCATGATGACTAGAATGCGAGTGCGCAGAGGGCGAGAGTTGCGAGCGGACTGTCGTATGGCCCCTTCTGCTTTTTTCACTTCTCTCTCTCTCTCTCTTTCGAGGGCTTTCTTCCTCTCCCTCTTTCTAGGGTGCTGCTGTGTGTGTATGTGTGTGTGAGTGAGTTTACGAGTTATAGTCTATGACGACTTGCCTTGCTGCATCTATTTCTAAAACGTTGTCAAATTCTGAATATAGTATGCAGTTTATAGTTTTAGTTAATGCTTTTTCGAAGCGAACTTCGATTCTGATGGATCCGTTTTTCACGAGATTCCAGTTTCCGGCGTAATGAGCTGATAGATCAGGTGTGAGATCGAATGCAAAAAGACAATAGCCGTCGGCGTATTCTTTGCGGTCGATATCGTTGCCTTCGTTCATGTAATGTATGCCAGTGCCTGAGAATAACCTGTGATAGGATTCGACGTACATGGGTGCGTTCTTGTCAAATTTTGGCTGCAGTGGCTTGCTCGGTATTTGAGTGCCGTCGACATAGAGGGATAGAAAATTGATGGAAAAGTTTTGAAAATTGAATGGGTCTTTTGTTTTGTCTCCGTTGAAAGCTTTGTTGTCGACAAAGCCAAGAATGATTCTCTTGGGTAATTGGCCGAGTATGACATTTTCTAAAGAATCTCCGATTATGCCACTGTGCATGGTGAAGGTTTTTACTTCTACACGCGTGATGGGGTATTTGGCTGTGGCCGTTGACAATGTCTTGGCGTGTGCTATGAGAACGGCTGGTGAAATTTTTACACGGCGTACGAGGAGTGTAGCTTCGGCTATATGCACAGAATACTCTGTGGTTGATGCGTTCATGAGACAGAATGCGTCTTTCGACCGTACGAGTCTTAGACGAACTTCTACACCGTTTATAAGAAATCTATCTTGATTCATTATATCGCAGTGAAGATGTCCGAGAAGATCATATTGTTTACCGCCCGCTAGACATGCCTGTCTTTCCACGAGGCCTGTATTTTTCTTATTATCACCGCCGGGCTGTTCGTCCATAGAGCCCGCCACATCGCCCGCCCATAGTGCGGTGGTTAGATGAGAATTTTTGGCAGCGGGGCCGTAATTAAGAAGAGTTTCCAAGTATGCTCTATAGGGATATGCGTTATTGGGTGGTGAGACAAGTTTTTGATTTAAATAAACATCAACCTGGTTGAATATCGAGTGCAAAAAGTTGTTTACTGGAGCCACAAATTTGTCGGTCGCCTCTGTCAGTGGTGTTATTTGCACATTGACACTTATCATAGTATGTGCGAGATCTAAATAATCCTCGTTTTGAGAATTTATGCAAAACTCTGTGGGACTCTCGTCGCTCAACGACGACACGGGTTTGTAAGATACCCATCTGCTTGATTCTATGGCCGTTTGTGTAGGAGGTAGGGAAAACAAGTNAAAAACAAGTCCAGCTCTGTTTTGAGGCACACTTCCGAGTGGCTGTGCAAAAACGACATTTTAACGTTAGAATGTTAGCCGAAAATGTCTTCTTCTTAGACTTTCTTTTCTTTGACAGTTTTTTCTTCAAGCGTTTAACTGGCTTTGCACGACGTCTACGTAGACTCTTCTTCTTTGTCTTGCGTTTCTTGGATTTTGTACCGCCAGTAGATGAACAGCGTTTTTTTCTCCGTGACACGGTGTGTCGAGGCCCAAGCGCGAGACGAGACTGAGCAGGTCGTTTAGCGTGCAGATGATTATAGCCAGAGCCTTCCATGATTTTTGACAGCTTCTTTGTTGCTTTTCTCTTGAGGTTGTGTCCTGATTCGTTGAGACGTGTTTTGAGTGAGTCCTTAAACGTCATGTTGTTCTCACCGACGTCTTCGAGTATATTAACACCAGCCCGTAAAGCTTCCTTACCAATGGCTCGAGCGCCTTTCGCAAGAAACGGTAAAGCACTGCGGAATATTCCAGAAAACCATGAGCCCGCATCCGAGGCGAGCCGACGTAGACGTGATTTACACTCGTTACACGGTGTAAAAACTCATTTTGTAGAAAAATCACTTAGTCTGCTCTCTTAAAATGCAGTGCTATGGTCAGCGTTCCAAACTCGAATGGTATGGGTTTGCCGAGTTGATCTCTTATATCTATGTCGATTGTTTGAAATCTATTTACGAGCATAGGCACATAGTGAACTGGCGCAAAATTTTTCACGACGGTGTTTCCAAAGTCGAATTTTCGGGCCTCTATATTGACTATCCGCAAAAGTGGTGCGTGTGTATCACCGATGATACTGGGCTCTCAGAGAATAGAGTAGACAAATAGTTGATCTGGCAGGGCTCTTGCAAAACTTGCAGGCTGTGTGCCTACGAGACGTAGTTGATAATTGTTCGCGCGTCTCTGTGGGATTTACACCAAACTCAAAGCCGAGTATGCGATGGACAGTAGGCGAAAAATCGGGTGATCTGCACATCTTTACAACATTATTTTCTCTTTCGAGAAAGCCTATAGATACAAAGCCGCCTCTTTCGTTGTAGAACAATTTCATGCAGAGCTCCTTTCTACCGGGTAGTGTCAATGCGTCGTTTATTGTGTCAACGAGACATTGCATAGTAGTGTATGTACCATGTTGAAAGTATCGGGGTGTTTCATCATCATTGCCATACTTGAGAATGCAGTCCTCGTGGCGTAGATGAAATGTCGTGCATGGAATGTCTATTTCTGAAATACCAACTAACCATCGCCCGTAAAGTTCTATTTCTTTGGGCAGTCGTGTCGAAAAGCTTGTAGTTGTGTTATTAGGGTAGTACTTTGCACTGCTGTTGCATTGTTGTTTGATTCATTGTTTTTAAATATTCTTCAAATCTGCAGCTGATATCCAACAGTTGAATTTTTCGGGATAACCTACCCAGCTGACGAGATACTGTTTTTTCTTGCCTTTGCCTTTGGTGCGTGAAATTTTATCAATTTTAAATTCTTGCTCTTTGACTGGTTTCTTGTGCACAGCATACAGTTCTTCGGGATAGAAAAACCCCTCAATTTCTTCACCTTGTAAGTCGCACAGTTTGTAGATAAATAGAGCTTGTCTTTTTAAAACATTTGTAATTTTAAACACTTCTTTACTCCATGATTTTTCAGCACCTTTTTCAGAAATATTCTTTTTTCGACTAATGCGCACATACATGCCAGTCTTGCATTTCGGTCTTTTACGAAGAGGCTGTCTCCGCATAGCGCGTTTAACTAAATTTTTTCGCGCTTTGTGCGCGTTATATATGATCACACTCGCTGGCTTCATTTTAATCGTAGAGTGCGGTGTTTTGTTGTAAGCGTCAACCAATAATTGTAAAACGTCAATGTATCGTTTTGTATTTTTATTTGTAAAATGTCTGTACATGCGTTCTTTGAGCGTACTGTTGAATCGTTCAACAACAGCGGCTTTCACATCAGGGTTAGTTACAACACAAAAATAAATATCGTTATCTTTGAGTAACTTCTGAAAAGTGCTACCGACAAATTCCTTTCCACGGTCTGTCTGTAGTATGTGTGGTTTCCGGAGACTGGTGTCGAGAATTTTTTTAAACGCTGTTGAAACTGCGTGTGTTGTTTTATCGCGTAGGGGCTGAACCCAGACAAACTTGGATAGAACGTCGATCACCACTAAAATATAGCCAAAATTGTCATTGTACGACTTTAAAGATGTGAGCTGGATGAGATCGGCTTCCCAAACATGATCTATGCCATTCACGTTGTAGAATAATCGCGGGAATTTTCGTCGAATAGCTTTGTGAAGAGTGTAGGTATCGTGTTTTGTGAGCCACTTTTTGATCTTGTCTGCAGAAAATTTATCTTTATTTTCACGAATAAGATTCCTAGCTCCGGAATAGCTGGCTGCATGTCGGGGGTCAAAGTATTGTTTTTCCAAACGTTGATTCATAGTGCTTTTAGCCATTTTTTAGGTGATTTTTTAGATGTCGAGCTATAAACGGTAGTGGTGCGCCTTCTCCTTGTACTTTTACTAGAGCCAAGTAATGCAGTATCGACCTTGGTAGAATCAAAACCTCCGGTATCATCCAACAGCTCGTCCTCGTCGCCGTCGATGGCTGATGCAAATTCAGACTTTGACTTTCCGAGATTAGCGATTGTTTGTTTACTGTAACTGTCTAATTTACTCTAGTCTTTACTCGTAGATACAGCACCACCTATGCTCCAGAGTTCCGTATTGCCAATAAACTCTTTAGGCACGTTGAGAGCACGGAGCAATCTTGCAAATTCTTTTCTTCCAGTGGCTTTGTATTTTTTTCTAGATCGTGCGGCTTCGTTGACCAAATCTATACTGTACCGCGAGCATCCCAAAATATACGCTCAGTGTGTGATTTTAAATGGTTTAATAATAGCTGTCTACTTTTTTTGAAAAGTTTTGGAAGGCTTTGTACAATTAAATTGTCTTGAATGTGTTCCGAGTGTAGAGGATTTTTTTCACTAGATGTTGTCTGTGGTTTACGTTTTTCTTCCATAAAGAATAACTATCGACGCAAAGCACTAAGGTACTGTGTTAAACGATCTTGATCATTGGTATATGTTGTTAAGTCGAGAATTTTTTTCATCTCATCATCCAGACGACTGAGATTTTCACCGATAGTTTGGCTAGTCCCGAGGTTTGGTGTACTTGGTGCACTGTCGAGGCCTCTTGTCACAGCATTACTGCTGCTGCTGCTGCTGCTGCTGCTCGTAGCTGGTTGCGGCTCTCGTTGCATTCTATCTAGCTTTCCCATTTACTATATATATCAGCAGTACTATATCGAGTGTGGAGAGGGACGTACCTTAAGGTACGAGGTCCACGAGAGAGTGAAGAACGAAATCCTAGTGGCGCGGCAACTGCCCGAGACCAAGAATGCAACCAAGACAGCAAGATCCTGCTTGCTCTGTTTGAAATCCACGGCGAGCTCGAGTTTTACGTCGAGCCACAGATTCGCGCCGTTCAAAAGCCGCAGCGAGCTCGGGATTTACGTCGAGCCACAGATTCGCGGTTTATTCGAACTCCCCGACAAGCTTGCGATTCACGTCCAGCAAGAGATTCGCGGTGTATTCGAACTCCCCGACAAGCTTGCGATTCACGCCCAGCAAGAGATTCGCGGTGTATTCGAACTCCGCGGCTAGCTTCACGTCTCACCCAGAACTCGAGGCTCGTAGGGCTCACGAGCACTTCTGACTCTCGTAGAGAATGTCCCATAGGAAAGGAAAGCGTAACGAGCCCGGAGCTCGAGGTTCACCTTGTATACGAGCACTTCTGGCTCTCGAAAAGAGCGTGCTGAGTGACCGCGGCTATAGCTCGCACTTTCTTGACTCTCTAAGAGTTTTACTCGATTTGAGGTACCTCGCTAGCCGGAGCATGAGGTCGGCTACAAACTTGGTCGTTACAACTTCGGTCTGGTAGCGCCCTGCTACCAATACACAAGGTGCAGTGTAACTAACAAAATAAATAATGTTGCAGGGAAACAACTAAGTGACAATAAGCCAAAACCATATAGTGTAGTTAATCACAAGTCATGGTCGCAAGATGTCGTCGGGCGGTAAGCAGCCGCCTGATAAGGCTAAGAATAAGTTTTATAAATGTCATCCGACACAAGGTGCCTAGAAAACCCGTGGCGATTAAAGCGCAGAGGACCCAGAACCCCAGTGGGGATTCATAAGCCAGAGGCCCAGAATCCCGTGGGGGTTCTAGCCCAGTGGCTCTAGAAACGGCCGTGGATTCTAGGCCAGTGGCCAAACAGGCCTAGTCCCCTTGCACTATCTACTCGTCGCACACTTGTAGCATGGCTCAGTTAGTAATCATATAGCTTCTCTATACAATCCTTTGAAAATCGCGACAAAAATTGCTATAATCATTATCTTTTAACCTGTGTTTGTCAATAATTCAGGCGATACTTCAGATAATGTGCATCTTAGTTTATTCGTTTTTATCATTAACATAAGTAATGAAAGACATTTACATTTTGACTCTAGTTTTTTTGAAATTCTTTTCATTAGATCATGTTGTAAGCCTGCAAGCCATCCAAACTTGAGAGCACTTCTCTATTCCTACTACTTTTCTTTCGTTTGCAGAAGTTGTCTTTTTGAAATCTTGAATGAGATGCAAGTTATCTTTTTCAATATTTTTTCTGCGTCATCAACGGCTCTCCTCATTCAATGCACTGTAATGACCAGTTATCTTTGTTCTTGCTAATACTTAATTTTAGTTAAAATAGTTTTCTCTTTGTTAATGAATCTCACAAACTCTTTTATATCAGCTTTGTCTTCTTTATATGTTTTTTTAAACAGATAATTCTTGCGCCATCGTTTTGGTTTAGGTTTAAGGGTTTTGCGCTACCTGTGCGCAGTTAGCGGATTTTTATTTTTCTTTTTTTAGATTCTTTTTGGTTTTTAGAATAGCTTCTTTCATATAATTCATTTTTTTTCAATACAGCTCCGTATGAAGTGTTTTAGCATAAAGTCATTTTCTATTTCATTTTTCGGCCACAACACGTTAATTCATTCCATCGTTTTTTTTTCATGAAAGAACTATCTTTTCAATATCACTTCAAATTCACTTCTCACTTTATTTTTCATTGTCCATTGTTCACTTTCAGCTATTATCAACTTAGCTCGTACTAAGAGTTCTCCACTCACTTTGAGGTTACGTTTTCAGCTCCATGTCGTCACAGATTCCTAGATATCTGCTCAAGCTAAAAGGGGCACCTTGTAATTGAGAAATTCATCCTTATGTGATATACACTTTCAATATGTATGCAAATAACTGTAGATGCTTCT
>CM053168.1:23609057-23677901 GCA_012977825.3 Pteromalus puparum | reverse complement strand
GTTGCCTGTACATAGAGTGGATTACTAAACAAAAACTTACAAACATCCTATAAACTAAACTTATAAAACTAAAAAAAAAAAAAACAATCATGTTCGATGACATTTTATAGACTGTAATATTTTACAAAAAGTTAAAAGTTAAAAGTCATCCAAATCAACAAAAAGAAATTAAACTGTACTCGTCAGGGTACCTTCTCGCTTATGGAACATTTTTAATTTATTTATGTCTTGCCTCTGTAGAATACCTTAATTGGTATATGTAAGTGGAAATAAATAAATAAATAAATAAATAAATAAATAAATTTCAATTATAATTATAAAAATAAGTGCTAATAATTCATAAATAATTTCTAACTTGTCTGTAAGCGTTATAAAACTAACAAAGAAGAACATTTTATCAATTGTTACTTTTGTTTATATTACTTCATGTTTGAATGAATAATTAGTTATTAAGTTAATATTAAGATATATGTACCGGACCCACGAACAGGTAACTATGTTTACCTCTGTGGGTAACTGCTCAGAATGTTATTGGGTGTAATTATATTTTTATTCTGGTAAGTAAATAATAATAAAAAAAATAATAAAATTATAGCATATGAGTCGGTGCATATATGCCAGCAGAGTTAGATGCCTGCAAGGACTACAGGAGAAACTGCATATAAATTAAAAGTTCGAAAAGGTAAAGATATAAATTTTTTAATCTAGATAGTATAGATTCCAAGTTCAAGAAGTTTGTATATAAATGTGAAGAAGAATTTTAATTTTTGACAGCGGGTCTGTTTCGTCTACCTCGCTCGGCTCTCCCATTATTATTTATGAACCTGTCTTGCCTAAAAAGATTCCTCCTCACTTGCGGAAATTACCTCTACAAGAATTTTCACTTGCGGATTTATTTATTTATTTATTTTTTTGCGTATATATAATATTTAGGAGTTTATAGTATTATTGTCATACGTACGATATTATATATACGCCAAAAATTAGGAATATTTTACTCGGCAATATTGTCGAGGAATGCTTTCCACGCTGGCAGCCAGTTTTTCTTGGCGCATTCGGTTTTACCGAAGCTTATAAAAATTATGTGCGAGCCGCATAGCGAGCTGCAGGAATACTTTCCACGCTGGCAGCCGGTTCTTTTTGTCGATATCCGGTTTAAAAAACGAGCGCCAGGAATACCTTTCACGCTGACAGCCGGTGCTACCCCTATAACACCTGATATTTTGGCAACATTGCCTCAACATTGCATTGCAAGACTAGCTAGATTCGGCAATATTGCCAGAGCTTAGAATAACATTGCCGCAACCATTAAGGAATGTTGCCACGCACCAAAATGTCCGCTTTTTCATTGCAAGGTTGGTTGTCTCCTACACAGGTCCCAATATTTTGGGAACATTGCCTGAAGATATATATATATATATGTTTTTCGAAAAATTACTTTTTATATCATAAAAAATGAACAGATCAGTCAATCTAGAAAATCTTGCAGGACAAAGTAGACAAATTTATGTTCTTTTAGATACACTATTGTTGAATATATTGTATAAATCATATCATTATAAAAAAGCAAAAATATTTTTTCAAAAATAGAAAAATGGCTATAATATGGCCATTAAATGGTCAGAATCATAAAACAAAAAATGACCTAAATTCAGAATTAGAAAAAATATATGCATGTCAAATTTTGTTACGATCCGTCGCATGGTTCCAAAATTATGGCGGTATACGTACATGCCCACACACACCCACACACACACACACACACACACACACACACACACACACAGCCATCCGCACGGACATTTTCTAAAAACGTATGATTCGTACTCCAAACACCTCCAAATGCGTTTCCACGAAGTATTAGCAAAACTGAAAATTTTACTATTACAAAGCTTCCTCTTGAGGAGGAAGCAAAATGAAACTTTTTACATTATCAACTTTAACCTGAGAATTGGTCAATATCTTTTAAAGATTCACTCATGCCAGTTAACTTACAAGGGAACTGAACTCTGACACATTTACTGAAGTAATATCACCATCATAAATCATACTTTCATTCGGATTTTCAATTTCTTTTTTTTTGTGTTCTGTTATGTGACAACTTTCCCGTGGCTATTATTCGAGATTCTATTTCAAATATAGCTTCGAGAAAGTTCCACATACAAAAAGCATAGCGAGTATTCAAGGCCACTAAAATATCAAGTGACCAAGAATCTCGCTGAGCTAAACACCTTCCCCGCCGATGGCTACTTGCGCGCGTGCGATGCTGCGATTGCAGTTTCGGCGCTTGACCGTTGCCAGGCCCCGTAAGGCCTAATGAGTGCAACAAGCGTCGACGCTGTGACGTAGCGGCGGGGAAATAAAGCTTGGGACAGCGTGGGAGGTCCGGAAGACTTCCGAGCGTCCCCAAGCCAAGTTTCTCGTCACTCCGTGATCGGACATTGAAGCCGGCGGATCCATAGATTTCGTAATAGATTTCAGTACAGATTCGAGTTATAAATCCATTGTTTAAATAAATAAGAGCGCTTAATTCTTTGTTGTTTGGAAGTTATTGATTTGAATTAAATAAAGATTTAGACCACATAAGTGTAAGAGTACATTCAATTGTCGACGTTGTACAACAACCGAATTTGCCTGAAGCGAGACTCTTCCATCTTCATTCGAGGGAGGTTTATTGATTGGAAAACAGGATAAAATCGAGGTAAGAATTTTGACTATTAGAAATATACGATAAAAGGAGGAAGAGAAAATTCGGGTTTAGTGCGCGGATATTCAAAGGTTAGACCAACTTTGAAAAGCGTTTCCCTGTACAGGGGAATTGATGCACAAACTCTCTCACAAAAATCAATATTTTAATCAACGGAAAAACCTCTCGGGTTTTTCACGTAACATGTTCATTAGATTCTTTGGGAGAGCTATGTGCCTGAAACTGTCTTTTCTGAAAATTTATAATTATGAAATGTCATCATAATCTCTGACATCATCAAATGAAGGATATAAAAATGAGTACATCTATTTTGAATTATCTCAATATTTTTCAGTTTGCAATTATCATCAATGTGACTTTCCAACAAAGGATTGTATGTTCTTTAATAACGATTGTACTAATAAGTAAGTAAATGAATAATCGAGGTGATTTTGTTCAATTATATATGCAATTATAAATAATAATAATACGTTCAAATGATTCTAAAAAGTTGAATGTAATACATATATTAAAAATAGTATATTACGCTCCTGCGTAGCAAAAATTTTGGACATACCTCTCGTTTGACACCCTCGCCTTCAGCTCGGGTGTCAATATACTCGTGTTTTGGGCTGTCCCAGATTTTTGCTACGCAGGTACGTAATATACTATTTCACAATTTTCATAGTCTTACAAGTTGCAAATATATTTAAACAACATAATTAACAAACGATTAACAGCAGAATGATTGTACAATATTTAACAGCAATAAACTATATTTATAAAGATTAGGATGCATTACAGAATTTAACATAATAAACATTTAAGGGAGTATCCTCGGTAATTGAATTAAAAATGAAAATTATTTGAAATTTAAATGATATATTAAAGCTATATTAAACTGTACCGAAGCTCTGGTTAAAATTTTGTGACCATTCAGAACTTCTGACACGATAAATTAATGATTGAATTTAAAATGTGTTCTTATGGGAAAATGCACATTTTCTCGTATTTAAAAAGGTTGCAAAATGAAAAAATTTCTAAAAAATTCAGAATCATGTAGAAACTTTAAAAATCTATATCAATTTTCAAAATTGTCATTCAGAGCTTCTAAGGTGAGAAATTAAATATTTGTAAGGTACGAAAATGAGTGAAATTGAATATTCTGGAGCGCCGAGAATATTCGAGCAAAACAAAATCACCTGGATGATTCTGCGATATAGAAGAGTGAAAGTGGGGGTTATATGTCGGTGTAGAGTGTGTTTGTATGTGTGGCGCTACATTTGGGTATCGCGATAGTTTGCTCTCCACTAAGTCGTCAGACGATCGTGAGGAGGCCTACGAGCCAGAGGCTCCTCGATCTTAAATCAAGTATCACCTACTGTTCGTTGAGTCTAGTTTATTCCCGAAAGGGGTAAGTTGAATACGTGTAATATTGAGAATACGAAAGATAACCAAGTATTGTAAATTATAATAGTTGCGGTGACGGGATACGAGCGAATCGCCAAAAGATACTGGTGGCAGAGTCCAGCCCATATCAAAGTCCAATTAATAGACAAAGACCATCACCGAGTCCAACCCAGAGCAACGTGCCGCAGCTCGACGGCGACGACGGAATAACTATAAGAGCGAACAGGGTGAGAATTCCATGGAATTTTGCAAAAAAAGAAAATAAGAATACTGGCAACGACTAGAGAATATATATTGATATTGACGAGAGATTCAAACCGAAATGAAATTAGCATTATAATATAAATAGGTGCGGAGAAGCTTATTGATGAGTGAATGTGTGTGTGTGTGGGGGGTAATTAAGTTAAATATACGACAACGTGCTTATTTCTGCTCGATGAAAATAAACTCACAGTCTTTTATATAAATTTATGTTTTCCTTAAATCCCAAACTTGACATATTTAAGCGATTTTAGCCTCTTTTGACCAACAAAAGATGCTTTTTTTATGTTATTTTTCTACTATTTGATTGTTTTTATGATTCAGGAGACCAAACAAGTAATTCATTAAAAATTTATACCAAAATTTAAATGATTTTCAACTAATACAATTTTAGCATACTACAGCGTGAAACTAGGTACGTTACTGACCGGAGGTACTCCCTTAAAAGTGGAATCATTTAATTAATTGGAACAAATTTGTTAGGTAGAATAATCGAAAAAGATGTATATAGAGAATACTTACTAATGGAGTATCGTCATTCAAATTATTAACCATAGAAGCTGAACACTTATCTTCTTTTTTTTGAGTTCTTAGACCCCTAGCTTCTTGATCTCTTTCATACTCATTTTTAACTTTTTGACGCTTAGTATTTTGTTGCTCAGTTTCTTGAGATTCTTGACGCTTTCGTTTGGTGGCCTGAAATTAAACAGAAATCATATTTTGTATTGTTCGCAGTACAAATGTGATTAGTTTTACTCTAAGAATGGATAACATAACTAATCATTCCATACTAACAGTTTATGAAATAAATTGAATGTAATACATATTATATTAAAAAAAAAAACTTTTTTCTCAATTTTCATAGTCTTACAAGTTGGAAATATATTTACAAATATATCTAAACAACATAATTAGCAAATGATCAACAGCAAAATAATTGTACAATATTTAATAAACTTTACTTTAAAGATTAGGATGCATTACAGAATTTAACATAATAAATAGATTTTAAATGACTATCGGTTTGCACGAGCAATAACATAATAAACATTTAAGGAAGTATACTCGGTAATAGAATTAAGAATGAAAATTATTTGAAATTTAAATGACGGCTTTATTAAACTGTACCGGAGCTCTGGTTAAAATTTTGTGACTATTCAGAACTTCTGACACGAGAAATTAATGATTGAATTTAAAATGTGTTCTTATGGGAAAATGCATTTTCTCGTATTTCAAAAGATTGCAAAATGAACAAATTTGTTAGGTGGAATAATCGAAAAAGATGTATATAGATAATACTTACTAATTGAGCATTGTCATTCAAATTATTATCCACAGAAGCTGCTTCTTGAGCTCTGCGACGCTCATCTTCTTCAGCTCTCCCAGCGTCTTGAACATTTTGAGGCTCAGTATTTTGTGCAGTTTCTTGAGATTTTTTATTTTGTTTGGCGGCCTGAAATTAAACAGAAATCATCTTTATATTCGTATATGAACAAAAATAAAAGGCGGTAAACATAACCTGTGTTTCACAGGGTGTACATACATCGTGACACTTTGCGCGCGAAAGTGTCTCGAAAAAATACGATTCGCGTGCGAATGCTGCGGAAAATTTTCTTCGCGCATGCGAAAGAATTTTCCACATTCGCGCTCGAAAAGGGTAAATTCTCTGTAAAAGTGGGAAATATTCGCGTACGCGAAAAGACGCCGCCTAGACACACTCTATTTTGTATTGTTCGCAGTACAAAATGTGATTAGTTTTACTCTAAGAATGGATAACCTAAATAATCATTCCATACTAACAGTTTATGACTAATTAACTTAGAGATCGTAAAATTCTATCACTTGGCTCCACAGTAAATCTTTTGGATTTTTTCCCTGATTTATTCATTGTAGATTGTAGGATTTGATGATCTTCTTCTTCTTCTAAGTTCTATGTATTGGCTGTGGCAATGAATATAGACTAGTATAGAAGAATCATCATTGTATAGGTACCACGGAGTAAGAGAGAATAAGACAAAACTATATGTATCATAGACATCAGGGAGACTGGACAGAGGAGAACGAACGCAATGTATAAGCTTTGTCCCGCCGCTCAAGCCGAGTAAAGCTTTTCGAGCGTTCGGTAGACGGCGCTACTGAGGAGGGCGTCCGACACTATTATATATAGATATATACGTGCTACGGTATAGCTCTCCTACCCCTGCACTACTCACACGATTACGCGGGCTCGGCCGTTTGCACTTATTATTTGATAGCATTTTTCATTCACTTCACTGCATTTTAACAAAAACTTAGAATATACATTTTATATTATGTTACTTCTTTTTTTGAAAACCTGTAATAGAATTAAGATCTGTCCATTTTTAACGCAAGTACGCTCGCTGCGAAATATGCATGAAAAATTTGAAATTGCAATTGCGCAAATACAAATGGTCCGACACAGCGCTAGCCTTTTGCACACATAAAGTTGATATAATTATCTACTTCTGAGTCAAATTTCAGCTCTTAATTATTTTAAATGGCAAAATTACGAATTTTTGAAAAAAAGGCCAATTTTTCTACTTTTTTCGGGTTTTGTTTTGGTTTTAATCACTCGAGCTCTTATTATATTCGTAATTTATATCTACGGACTGTCTTTTAAAGAATGGCACCGATAGATTTCTACTCGCTTTTTTGTCACGCAAAAAACCTATATTGACTCAATCGCAGCCCCTCGTTGGATTTAAAAAATGCCTGGTTTCCACTACCTTTTCTGTTCATCGATTGGAAATGTAGTGGAAAAGAAGCATAAAACTCGCACGCCTGTTTCTAGTGGCGCCCCTAGTGGCGTCCGCTCAAGGCTTTGCGGCTATCTCAGGCTGGTACGCGGCAGCAGCCGTTTTCCCTATCCCGTTCGTCCTCCTGTATCTAGTCTTCATGATAGACATACTAGAATAGACCGCGGGAGTAATGGAGGTGGCCCGTTGGTGGATGCCACGGAGGAAGAGAGAAGGATTTCTGACAGAGATCGCCGGCTGACTTAACGAGTTTGAAAGCCCTCTTACGGAGGGTTAATACAACTATATATATTACCGACCATTAGTCATTACCACTAATACAGAGATATTTCCTAATTTCCTTATATATTTTAACTTACATGACACGATAATAATCTAGAAACATTATGCACATACTGTAATGATTATAAATATATGTATACAAATGTATATTTAGTGTTTTGTGTTCATTATGTCTAGCACATTTTGGGATACTTCAATTTTATGTATAAGGTACGAGCTTCCCACTAATAGATGGCGCGTATAATAGTTCGGTTTTAGATCTGTCACGACGAGCGATGCTAAAGTGGACACAGTTTGGTGCCCCGACTTTCGGAAAAATGTTGGCACTACGGGCGCGAAATTCAAATATGAAAATAAAAAAATTTATTATAAAAACAAATATTTTAGGTACTTAAAATACTTGCATAAATAGTATTAATTAAATGTATAATTTCAATTGACTTTATATTGTTAATAAAATTAGTTTCGAAGATTTTATCAAAATGTTGGTACTTTAAATAGCAATACGTTGCATCGGAAGCCAAAAAAAAATACTTTGTTACCGTATGCATTTGGAAAGTCAAAAGAAGCATTACAAAGTTTAATTAAGGTGAAATTATGAGTGATTATAGTGTAAATTGAAATGAAAGCAGCGATAGAAGTTTGGTAACCTGTTTTATCGACCTGCAGGACGACGCTGGTGCAAGGAGGGTAATAAATTTGTGTAGGGATCTCAATTGCAGTTATCTGTTAGATGGCGTTACGTGCACATTCTTTTAGCGAAATGTGAAATGTATACTCTATAGGCCTGAAGCTGCGGCAGAGTATACATATGGCTTGATATTATGGAGCCGGTACTCAACTCTTTGACTTTTCAAGGAAGGAAAAAAAAGACCAATTTGCCAGATGATCAGCTTTTGTCGACTCTCTCACGCATAATGAGTATTCAAGCACATCTATTACATAATTACATGCATAAATTATAAACCGCTGCCAATTCTTTGGCACGTAGCTTCCTTCAACCTTATGTATCGCTTTAATATCTAAATTGTTTTTACTTCATATATAATTCTATAAAGTTTTTATGCTTTTTCGTTTGATGGATAAAATTATTTCGAAATAATTATATTACATAATCAATGCGTAACTGAAAATATTGTTTTTAACGATTTAATAAAACAAAAAACAGAAAAAAACTAGCCGATAATCATGATGTTTTAACGAAAAGTTCAAAATTTAGTTTCCGAGATATAATGATAAGGATATAGTTCGCGGAACGTATCTAAAATCACCAGTGATCGAAAAATCGCCATGAATATACGCACATGCGTAACTGAAAATCTTATTTTTAACGAATTAATAAAACAAAAACAGCAAAAAACGAGTCTAAGTATAGATTAAAATCTATTAATGGAAACTAAGATCGAAGCGATAGAGTTTTCAGTTATATAGAGTATACAGGGTAAGAAAACAAAATTTTGAAGCTTAAGGTGGGGTTCTTGGTTTAGACATTTTTTTTTCCTTTAGATCTACTCAGCAGAAATTTTGGCATCATTATATACACAAAAAAATATGATTTTATATAAATTTTCAGCCCTATTTATCTAATATTTACTGAGATAATGCATATGAAGCAGAATTGTTTATTATAAAATAGCGATATTGCAAAAGTATCCTGCGCAATCCATACGCATGTCATGATTCCAAAAAAATTGAGTGTATTCCTTCAGTCGATGAAAAAGAATGATAGTGATTAGATTTTAAAATTGATTTTGTCATCTCTCTAAATAAATATGTCATCTAAACACATCAAATTTATAGCAATATTAGTTAATTCACAATAAATGTTGATGTACCTGAATTTGCCACTGATATTACATCTGACTAAAATAAAAATGTACGCACACACACACACATACATACATCCGTACGGACATTTTCTAAAAACACCATTTTTCGACTAAAAATTCATCAAAACACACTTCCCACATGTTTTTACACAAACTCAAAAAATTACTATTACAAGGCTTCCTTAGGAAGGAAGCAAAAACTAAAACTCAAACTACTTGTGATAAAAATGTTCCGAAAAAATTTTGTGACAACACACACAATAGATCTGTAAATCACACGTGTGCAAATCCGCGGCAGACTGGAAACAACTCGGGTGGTGGAAGTTAAAAATTCAGATTCGAGCGCACACCTACCGGACCAATTTTTTTCGGTTCCTAGAACCATCCACTGCGTAAAAATGTAAGCGTGCACGCCCCATCGCTTATCAAACTGTTTTGCCGGACACTTTAAATTCTCTTATGGGAATTTAACATGGGGAAATTGAACAAAAACCAGCCAAATTTTGATTTTATGTCAGGAGCCGCAATCGAAAAATGTGTATTTGAACGTTCAAAGTATTAGAAGAAAGATTTAATTTGAGCCCCAATGGGTTAAGAATGGTCGCCTAGAAAAAAAAGTTGTCTAGGCTTGAATATAGCAAAAAATCATGAAAATGGCCATTTTTTACGAAAATCCGCGATTTACTCCCATTTTTAAAATCCCCATAACTTTTGATCCGATCGATCAATTTTAACCATCCTGCCCTCAAATTAAAGCTCTTTACTTTTACTTTTGTTTTTTGAAATTTAGATCAACATTTTTCTGGATTCATCTGCTATATATATATATATATATATATATATGCTTATCAATTATAGCTGTTCTTTTAATCTTTTTTCATGGCCATATATATAGCAGATGAAACCAGCAAAATGTCTAAATTTCAAAAAAACAAAACTAGAAGAAAAGAGCTTTAATTTGAGGGCCGGATAGTTGAAATTGACTACTCGGATCAAAAGTTATAAGGATTTTAAAAATGGGAGTAAATCGCGGATTTTCGAAAAAATCGCGATTCTTATGATTTTTTGCTATATTCAAGCCTAGACAACTTTTTTTCTAGGCCACCATTTTTAACCCACCGAGGCACAAATTAAATCTTTTTTCGGATACTTTGAACGTATAAATACACATTTTTCGATTGAAGCTCCAGACATAAAGTCGAACTTTGGCTGGTTTTCGTTCATTCTCTCCATATTAAATTCCCATAACGGAATTTAAAGTGTCCAGCAAAAAAGTTTGGCAAGCGATCGGGCGTGCACGCAGACATTTTCACGTAGTGGATGGTTCTAGGAACCGAAAAAAATTGGTCCGGTAAGTGTGCCCTCGAATCTAAATTTTTAACTTCCACCACCCAAGTTGTATCCAGCCTGCCGCGGATTTGCACACCTATTTGACATAAAAGTATAAGCAACTAATTCCAGTTAACAACCTTATGGTCGTTTATTACAAGAGGTTTCTACCGCAAATTATAAATGTTATAGAATGTAACGTTGCAAGAAATCACAACGTTCCAAGACGTTCTAGTCCTGGACCAGGATAGCAGCAGAGCGTCCCGAGGTCATACAGTGTGATTGTATAAGTTAGAATCTCATGCGTGTATGTTTTTTTTACATGACTCCCGAGAAGAAAGTAGCGCCTCCACTGGAGGTGCGAGCGAGATAGAGTGAGGAAGAAGGTTACAGCGTTGCCAGATTTCAGCAGAAATGAGAGGATGAGAGAGAAATCCCTATGAAACAGCCATGAAGCCAAGCTTGCCGAATGCAGAAAGAAGAATAGAGGAGAGTGACTAAAAAAAAATTAGTTTCAAGAGTTATTGTAAATTTATCGGCTTATCTTGATGTGTGCAAATAAGGCAGGGTTTAAATTTGTGTGAAAGCTCGCACTCACGATGCCTACTAGAAGGTGCAGGAATTTGGTGTGTGTGTGTGTGTGTGTGTGTGTGTGTGTGTGTGTGTGTGTGTGTGTGTTCGTACACGCCTGTATCGCAGCATCTACTCAGAGCATTCTAATTAATCAAGTGTCATTTTTATTGTTTTTACTAGAAAATAGTGGGGAAAATTTTTTTTATAGCGAATTTTAGTTTTGAGATTTCAGTTTTTTTTAATAGAGTTATTGGAAAAGTTAAAAAAAGTAAATTGCTTAATATGTACCGGAAAGAGAATAAAATTTCTGTTTTTACCCTGGAAAATTTTGATTATCGTTTGTCGTTTTTTTTTTATTATACACCATGAAGCACAATTTTTTACAAATAGTTTTAACTCAAAAATAATATTTCAAATCTTTATAAAAAAACATGATTATTAAACGTTATTAGGACTATACTCCAATTCAATTTTGAGTCATTTCATGAGGCAGATCTTCAGAAAAACATAAAAAACTGAAAAAAGTCGTTTTTCTACGTGCCAGTAACTGAGTACCAGAAAGGCATCACATTCTGGTCCTTCCCTGTTCTCAGCACCTCGTACCCTCTACCTGTGCACCCTCAGGTCAGGATGCCGATGCCCCAGGCGGCCCAGTACCACCTCCGGAACCAGCTTGATTCTTGGTATCCGGATTGTGGCCCTGTAATGCTTTCTAATCACATTTATCCCAACCACAAAGAGTTTAGCGCTTCTTCAAGGTCTTAGCCGGGGTCAACTTTCTCCAACCAGTTCCTTGAGAATATGTTCTTGGTGACCACGATGATGGCTTCCAGCTGCATAAAGGAATCGTGGTACTTTGGCCACGGTTCAGTAGAGACCTTGTCAACCTTTGACTGGACTGCCTCACTGACAAGTGCTAACTGTTGTTGGGTCAGCTCTTTATCAGGATAGCCCTTACATACGAACGCTCTCGTGAGAAGATCCACCATTCTGGCCGCCATAATGCCCGGCTCCAGGTTGGGCTCCTCACTGGTAACTTGAGACTTTAATTGGCTATTCTTGCGGGTTCTTTCCGAAGTTGACCTGATCTTCTGTCGACAAGATCGGGTTATCCATGAATCCTGTAGCCTCTTCTCTCTCGATGTTCTCGGACAGGTTTTGCGTTGAGTGCCCTGTCCGAGACCTCCAAGAGGTTACTAATTTTCTCTAGAGTTCAGAGCTTTTACGCCCTTTCGCCCTGGATAACCATTGGGTAAGCGGACTTTGTGCACTGCTGCCCGAAGCTAGCTTTTCCTCTGGTAACGCGGAGAGGTTATCCACCGTCAGATTGATAGGCGTTACCGCCTTGCTACTGCTAGTTTCACCCCTCTTTACTTCCTTCGAATTTTCGTTGTGTTTCTTAGTATCCATTTTGGTTCTACGAGAAGCAGGAGAAGTAAAGGTCTGCTACTGCAGAGCCCCGCATGTAATAAGTAGTAAAGCTAATTACCCGAGGAGGTCGCCAGGTATCCTTGGGTCACTGTGAACGACTACTCAGATCCCCCCAGTGGCTAACTAGTCCCTTCGGCACGGTTCTGTCACATCTTGGGATCGAGGAGGGGGGGGGGGGATGAATCCCATTATTGACCACCAAATCACAATGTCACAATGGAGTGCTGTTGCTTAGTCGCGAAAGCGAGCCGCTGCTCATTATAAAGAAGAAATATTTGGGGCTCCAGCAATACCCGCTTTGGCTAGGCTCCTTTACCAGCTAGATCATAGAGTGCCCGTTTACAAGAATCAAATCCGCTGCTATTACTGTGACAGCTATTCCTTCCTTACGACTTAGACTCCCTCCCGCTTAAGCCCCTTTACCTACGCCAAAGTAACACAGCTCCCATAGGGGGATATATTGCGATACTCGTCTCATAAATTGCTTTTCACAGTATGACGTCAAGTATTCTTGCTGCACTCCAGCGCTTCTATGTGTGGTAGTATGGGTATCCACTTATACCTCTTGTATTATTGTGTACTTAATAGAACTGCGTGGCATAAACCCACGCTCATGTCACTTCTTGCATGAGTAGTTTATTAGTGCACCATGGAGTATGCTCTTAAATATAGCGGGGGAAATAATGGCGATATAAGACAGTGCTATAAAATACCATACGACACTCGTTTTATAAGTTGTTTTATACATCATCGTGTTCCGAACCTGTTTTACGCTCAGGTGCTAACACACGCTGCGCTGTAAATGACTCCTTATGCCATTTGTATTTTGGTGTACTATCAACGCAATGCCCTAGGTAATATTAGCATGACTCGTTGAATATATGCTTAAAAAAAAAAAAAAATTATATCACCATCGTTAATCATGAGTAAAAGTATATAAAAACTTTAAATTTATGAATTATTTGTTTCTTAATGATAAGATGGGTCGCTTTATCTTGTAGTTGCAGCCAAGAGGATCAATATGTCGAGAAGCAGCAAATGAATGCGATTTACCAGAAGTCTGTACTGGCGAAGTAGGTCATTGTCCTTTAGATGTTTACAAAAAAAATGGACATATTTGTGCAGATGGGGAAGGAGTTTGCTTTAACGGGATTTGTCCTGCCTTGAATCTACAGTGTGAACAAATTTGGGGTTATGGAGGAGTTGCAGCTGATAAGCAATGTTTTGAACAATTTAATTCTAAAGGATCAATCAATGGTCACTGTGGAACTGACGCATCAGGACATTTCGTCAAGTGTGAACCAGAGTAAGTAATTTTTATTTTCTAATACATAGTGGTAAGCAATCTTATCATATGCGTTTTTGCTCCCTTCTTGTCCTTTTCACTTCTCGACCAATTATTACTATATCATAAGCCTCTCTAACCCTTTAACTTCGAACACATTTTGCTACTCCTCACCCGGGACTCAGAAAAGAATCCATGGTGTCGGACGCTCTCCGCGAGCTTCAGAGTCTCGCGACTCTTTAATTCCCGGTGCAAAGATTTAGCTTATATTTTTGCATGGCTAGCTACAGTCCCGAGAACGATAAGGAGAGAGGGCAGTTTGGGAGAATTGAGACACGTGAGTAACTGAAAAATGATCTATATTTCTAATTTAATATGTTACAATTATAGTTCAAAATCTTTGCTTCTCGTTAATATAACCCGCAAACAAAGGTAACTGTATATTTTATGATCTATTCGCACTAACGAAGATACCCCACTTGACTCACGCGCATTTCAAAGCTCATGCAAAAACAAGTATATATACTCAACAATCAATTTTCTCGCTTCACACTCACTCTAACTCTTTGTCAAACGCAAATTTCGAAAATGTCAGAACGACTGATTAATCTAATCAAGATGCTTGAAAACATTCCGCCTCAAGCTACAAAGGTGCCAGTGCCAAATACAATTGTACAATAATAATTAAATCCTCATCCTACAAACGAAATAACCCATGAAACACACGATATTCGACGTAACCCTTTATTCTGAACAGAACATAAAGGAAAAAAAGAGATATCGATCGTAAGGTATTCTACGTACACGCGAGACATCCAAGACTGCTTGAAAAACCAAAACGTGGAACCGCTTCACCCGCGAGATAGAATCAACCGAGAAAAAGTGTCTCACTAACCTTCACCAAGATGGCAGATCCTCTCGAAAGCAAAGTCGAAGCTTGACATCGTCACTAAGCGAAAGAACTTTAAAATTACTTTACAAGCACATCTATCTAGAAGTAGTCAGGGCAGGCAAGTCTCTTGCTAGCCACCGCGCTATGAAACACTGCGGGAGTGAATAGCCGCCAAATTTCAATCTCTTGCAAGATGCAAGTAACCATTCGCTCGCAGACAACTACGACAAGTCTTAGTCTTCTGCGACCGTGAAACCAGTAATGATTACCCACGCTGCGTTGTCAGGGCCCTTGACTTTGGTAGCATCTGTAATTACCCGTATAAACTTCAATCTTTCAGCAATATTGCCTAAATGTTGCGTTTATAGATTTGCTGGATTCAATAATATTGTTGGAAGATTTTATAACCTTGCTGAGCTTTTGAAACAATATTGCTGTAGACAGCTGAGTTCGTTTTATCAATCTTGACGGAATGATGCCTGAATGTTGGATCGGCAGATTCAGCAGATTCGAAAACAATTGTAAGCAGATTATACAATCTTCTGGATACTGTCCAGCAATATTGCTGTAAAGGGTAATGTCCGTTTTTGGATTTATAGTTTCTAATCACTGTAGGATAATCCTGTAGTTTGTGTAGGTACTACCACTTGCGTGTATCTGGCGCTAGCACTGATAAACACGTAATGAATTTTGAGGCCATAAAGTACCTTTATTCCCCAATATTGTACGACGAAATTTAGTAGTACTTTAACACTCGCGTGTCTGTAACATGAGCACTGGCAGTGTAACATGTAATCCAGGAGTAATTGAAGTCGTATTGCAAGAAAAACGTGGTGCACTTTTTCCTCTACGGCCACTTGTTGAGCGAAATCTTGAACTTGATTTCAGCTCGATTTTCTCTGGTAATAATTCAAAATAAAACTTTTCTCAAAAGGTAAAAGTTTTTTTTTTATATTATAGCCTACCCAAGTCCTCTCGAAGAGTCTTATACGGCTCTTCCCTCTGCCCGATACCATACAATGGTACCGGCCAGAGAGGCTCCCTATAGCATCACATCGGAATGTAGTGCGCATGCATCTCGACTGGCCCTACAGTTTAATTATACTGGATTACACTGGAGCTTTGATGTTATAAGACACTTATGTATATATAACATACAAACGTATGTAAACATAGAGGTGTCCCGATGTCAGAAAGTGCCGAGAGTCAGGCTTGAACCCAGAACCTCTGGATTACTAGCCCGAACTCTGCCCACTGAGCCATTGCCGCTCCAAAAGGTAAAAGTCGGAAAGTATACACCATACAGTGCAATTTTTTTAAATCGTTATAACTCAAAAACTAAATAGCGAATCATTCTAAAAAAATATATGATTATTGAAGGTAATTAGAACTATATACCACTTAAATTTTAAGTCATTTCATGGGGCAGATCCTGAGAAAAACATCAAAAACTGAAAAAAATCGTTTTTCTACGTGACGCGATAACTGGATTAAAAAGGCAATAATCAATTTAAAATTTTGGATTTAGTTAGCATTATATAGCACCTTTATCTCTTTCTTTGGGTTGTTTATGATACCAGTTAGTTTTAAAGATATTAAGCTTCAAAATTTTGTTTTCTTACCCTGTATACTCTATATAACTGAAAACTGTATCGCTTCGATCTCAGTTTCCATTAATGGATTTTAATCTATACTTAGACTCGTTTTTTGCTGTTTTTGTTTTATTAATTCGTTAAAAATAAGATTTTCAGTTACGCATGTGCGTATATTCATGGCGATTTTTCGATCACTGGTGATTTTAGATACGTTCCGCGAACTATATCCTTATCATTATATCTCGGAAACTAAATTTTGAACTTTTCGTTAAAACATCATGATTATCGGCTAGTTTTTTTCTGTTTTTTGTTTTATTAAATCGTTAAAAACAATATTTTCAGTTACGCATTGATTATGTAATATAATTATTTCGAAACATAATAACATAAAACTTAATAACATGAATAATTTTATCCATCAAACGAAAAAGCATAAAAACTTTATAGAATTATATATGAAGTAAAAACAATTTAGATATTAAAGCGATACATAAGGTTGAAGGAAGATACGTGTCAAAGAATTGGCAGCGGTTTTTTTTTTGTTTTGATAAATGATAATATAAAAAATTGCTTAAAACATCTCTAGTTGTTAGTAAATAATTATCATCAAAGTTTGACTTTTTATTTCTTACAATATCAGTCTTGTTTTCTTTTGTCGTTGCTGAGTTAACCTTGAGAGACTGAAAAAGTATTAGGAACTACCTATTAGTATAAAAAAGTACGTTCGTAAATCGTGATAACGCTTAGTGCATAAATAATAAGTTATTAACTTACAATAATATTAAAATAAACTAAGGAATAAATTGACTAATACAACGAAGTATTTATTCCCGTGGAAACAGACAGTTTTATAATGACTAGTATATTCGACTATTTCAAAAATAACGAACTGTCGCTCCTTTTCATGCCCCATAATGCATTAGTATGGCCCGAAATTCAAATGACTAAAAAACGCTTATTTTGGAAAAAACTTTCTCGGGTTCAATTATTTGTCGAAAAAATAGAAATATTTGTTTGGATAGAGTGTTTAGGTATAAAAAGACAATGATTAATGCAAATTAATTCGCCCTTGTTATTTTATCGAAACTGAGGTGGCCTCTAGCATCGAATCTATTGGGTACGGGACTGATGGGGAAACCAAAATGAATATAATCAATCGTTCGGCGTTTCAAACATATTATATCCCTTATTCTCTCGCATTTTTTTAGTAAATAGTAGTACAAATTCACTGTTCTGACTAAGAAATAAGAATGGGCGATTGGAGAATTGTCGTATTGCCCGCATTTTTAGTCCAAAATTGACAAAAAGGACCACTTTTAAATGGGTAAAATTTTGTCTTGGGTTATCTGTGGGTCGGAATTTATATAATAGGTTATAGTGTATCGAAAAAAAAAACACTTTTGATGACCTAAGATCACTTTTATATAGCTTTAATAGCAAAAATCGAAAAAAGAACGGAAATACTGAAAAGAAAACGAAAAATAACGATTTTCTTTCGGAGGTAGAGACTGTTATGTTCTAAACTTATGATAGTTGTCACCGGGCAGTAACTCTACGAGTTGATTAAACTTTATAAGCACGGACGATGACAAAGCTTGGGTACACAAAGTCTTAGCGCGGTCGGTGCCTGGCTACCATCACGATGTATTTGAGAACAGCCTCAGTAGCCGCCGGTGAATTACTTTGGACCCGCAATAAATCGTTATGCATTTTAGTCTGCATCAACACCCTGAACTCGGAGACGAACTATCTTTCCCTTAACTGTCAGTAAAATAGGACGTCACTCCGATCGTTAAGACAGAACCACGGACTAATATCATTTTCGACCTTTGTAAGATGAGATCGACTATTTGTGCAATGGATTATGAAAGAAAGAAAGAGAATATGTACGGAGACATGCCGACTGTTGATATGTATATCACTTACCTCGTATTTTTTCGCTTCTGACCTGTTCTGCTACCAGCGCGTCCTCTCAGTGGGCGTTGGCTCGATTTTCAAATCGGAATGATTATACGAATGCAAACAGTCGCGTCAGGAATTAGGAGTTAAAGGTTAAAATGTGTACTCACGATTTGATTATTTATTATAAGCAAGTTTATTTAAGAATTATTAAAGACAGAATTTGATTAACGCTTGCTTGTAACTGACGGATGTATCTTAGATAATTATTATTTTCCTCAGAACGACAAACGACACAAACGACAATAATATTCTAAGTTTTGAACCGTCGAAAATATTCTAAGTTTTTGAAAGAAGTTACACGTAAAAAGTTTAAGTCCCGAGACGATAACCGGACCGGGCTCCGCTCGGGCAGAGCTTCCGCGTGGTGAAATTTCGATGAGATACTGTGTGTCAGGCCCGGCGGACCAGGGCCTTATATACTCGAAATCGCCCTCACCGATACCCTTTACTTACATAGGTAGTAGTGAATATTTGTAAATAGCACATCCAATCAGAGAGCTTAGATGCTGCATATTTCCTTATATGGTTTCTCTGGACTTGGGTCTTGTTGCTGTAGGCCTTTTATAAAAGGCATTCTTTTGTACTTGTAGCGGCGATGGGTTTTTCCCTCGCTCCCCTATGTAGAGTGTCTTTCCTCTTTTGTGGATAGTCACCGCCGTTGACTTAGAGGTCTTACATGAGTGCGAGTGGTCTAGGACCCCTTTTATTTATGCTCATTAATATGCCTTCTTCTTGCAACGACGATGAAATTCCCGTATGCTCCCGCCTTCTTCTGCACCCATGACTTCGGTGTGGTATTCTCATTGGTATTGGGGGCGCACGTGCACTTGCTATTCAGACGCGTGCCTCTCCTTCATGATGTTTTTGTAGTTTTAAGACTAAGCCCTCCTGCTGGGGTTGCAAGCGTGCAGGCGCTCACAGTTCAAAAACGTGCTTCTTTCTTCCCAGATTCGGACGAAGCTCTCCTTCTGATGTCATATATAGACGTGTACTCGCTGTTTGGATGCGCACCTCCTTCTTCTTGGTACTCTCGCAGTTTCAGACGCAATTCTTCTACTAATGTGTTTGCTGGAAATGTATGTGTATCTATTGTTCACGGTGTTGCTCGTTCGCCCATATGTATGCGGATGAGTCTCGCGTGATTTTAATTTATGATACGTATATAAAGATGAAATATAATCTAGTTATATAAAATAAATAGTTATATAACATAAATATAATCCGACTTTCGCGATTTTCTCATTATTCGATCTCTCGCGTATTAATTATTATTAATGTGCTATATAACCCGATTTTTCTATTCCATTCACATATTGTTTGTTATTGTCGCTCGTATCGTCAGCTCTGTTTCCTCTCATTTCCTTAATTTATTTTATAAAAACCTCGGACTGCCGTCTCGACGTTGCAGGTTCTTTTTGATCGCGGTTTTCAACCCCTGAAAACGCCTGGGGAAGCTCCAGAGCGACAACGAGGCTCTTCCTCCGTAAGATAAGACTTTTTTGCGATTACTAGACGGAAACTACCTCCAGCCGCCGTCTAGAAGCAGCGAGTGGTTTTTGATCGCGGTTTTCAGCCCCTGGAAAGGTCTGGAGAAACTCCAGAGCGACGTGGAGTGTCCTTCTCCATAAGATAAGGCTTTTTCGCGATTACTAGTCGGAAACTACCTCCAGCCGCCGTCTAGAAGCAGCGAGTGCTTTTTGATCGCGGTTTTCAGCCCCTGAAATCGCCTGGGGAAGCTCCAGAGCTACGAGGAGGTTCTTCCTCCGTAAGATAAGGCTTCTTCGCGATTACTAATCGGAAAAAACCTCGGGCTGCCGTCTCGACGCCGCAGGTGCTTTTTGATCGCGGTTTTTAGCCCCTGAAAACGCCTGGGGAAGCTCCAGAGCGACGACGAGGCTCTTCCTCCGTAAGCTAAGACTTTTTCGCGATTACTAGTCGGAAACTACCTCGGGCTGCCGTCTAGAAGCAGCGGGTGCTTTTTGATCGCGGTTTTCAGCCTCTGAAAACGCTTGAAAAAGCTCCAGAGCGACGAGGAGGCTCCTTCTCTAGAAGATAAGGCTTTTTCGCGATTACTAGTCAGATAATACCGAGGGCCGTCGTCTTGACGCAGCGGGCGCTTTTTGTAACCTACGGTTTGAAATCAAAACTTATTATTAACATAACAGAGATCAACTATAATATATTTAGCAGAAATAAAATATAAAATAATCTTATAATATAAAAATCAAATATTAATTTTCATTATGATCATAATCCGGATCATTATCATCCCCCTATAGCACCCGATAATTTGGCATCATTGCCTCAACATTGCATTGCAAGACTGGCTAGATTCGGCAATATAGCTAGCGCGTAGAACAACATTGCTGCAACCATTAGGCAATGTTGTCACGCACCAAAATGTCCGCTTTTTCATTGCAAGGTTGGTTGTCTCCTACACAGGTCCCAATATTTTGGGAACATTGCCTGAAGATTGCATTCCTAGTTGTCGCAATATTGCACGAATCCTCATTAATATTGTGCAACTATTTAGGGACCATTGCTACTAGATTGAACAATATTTAAATTATATTGCGATAACTTTAAATTATTTCCGTATTAGTATAACAATTTTTATAATGATGCCAAAATAATTTAAGGTTATCGCAATATTAATTAAATATTGTACAATCTAGTAGCAATGTTCCTTGAATAGTTGAAGCAAGATTAATAAGGTTTCGTGCAATATTTCAAAATCTGGTAATGGAATCTTTAGGCAATGTTCCCAAAATATTGGGACCTATGTGGGAGATAACCAACTTTGCAATGAAAAAGCGGACATTTTGGTGCGTGGCAACATTGCCTTGTGGTTGCAGCAATGTTGTTCTAAGCTCTGGCAATATTGCCGAATCTAGCTAGTCTTGCAATGCACTGTTGAAGCAATGTTGCCAAAATATCGGGTGCTATAGGGGTTGTGACATGATTAACATGCTCCCCGATTCGGTTTCGCAACTCCTCGACATTTGCTGGAGCACCATTATGGTACACCTCCTCCTTGGAGTACCCCCAAAAGAAATAATCTAATGGGTTCAGATCTGGCGAACGAGCTGCCCATGGTGTCGGCCCTCCACGTCCGATCCACCTCCCGGGGAACGTGTTGTCCAAATGGTTGCGGACGTCAATCGCAAAATGAGCTGGAGCTCCATCGTGCATAAAAATCATATTTTGCTGCTGTTCTGGAGTCAATGCGCCATTTAAAAGAGCAGGCAAATCTTCCTGCAAAAACTGCAGATAATTGTGCCCATCCAATCTGTCTGGAAGCTCCCATGGTCCTATCAGCTGATCTCCAATAAGCCCTGCCCACATATTTACGGAAAATCTGTTCTGAAAGCGATCTGTAAAAATAAATTACAAATTTTTACTACATATACTAAGTTTATACGAAATAGATTATTTTTCACCATTATGTGTGCAAAAACAATATTTTGTATTCATATTATTGAAAATTTTTTTCGGTACACGTGCTAAAATAAATTCCATGCTTATATTGTTCTTGACTCGCCTTGCTTGGGTGATAAATTCACGCTCGTGCAAGAATCAACTCTTTTGTATTAGCACTGAAATATAATATTATTAGTTACCTTCTCTGGCTAGAAATGAATTTTCGTGTGCCCAGTAATGTTCATTATGCGAGTTTGTCATTCCTGTGCGCACATACGTTGACTCAGCTGTCCATAAAATACGGTCGAGAAAACCGGGGTCCCTTTCATGCTCCCGCACGATCATGTTGCATAGTGCCAACCTATTTTGACGATCACCTTCCACTGTAAGAAAAGCGTTGAAATAAAATAATTTTTCACCACACTGCGCATAAAGTACGTACTTTATCCCCGCCGAGCCGGGACTAAAGTGCTACATGTACTCCCAACTCACACTCCAGCTTTAACTATTAACAAAATACAGATTTGACTAATTTCTTTCAAAATTTTTTATTGCGTCTATTTAGCAAGAATCACAAAAGTAAAAGTGATGCTTAAAGCGGATCCCAAGATACGTCGTTTTCGGAGCGGATTCCAAGATACATTGTTGTCGAAGCGGATCGCGGGATACGTCGTTCTCGAAGCGGGCTCCGAGACACGTCGTTATTCCTCTTAGGAGTCGATATACTCGTGAGAAACTCGTATATTTTTAGCTGTTATTTTCGAGGTTATTTTCAGTAAGTCACATAAAAAACTAAATCATCGCTATACACTTTTTACTATTATAACGAGTTGCCTAGTGTGCACTCGTTACGTCCCTCTCTCCCCTATATTATATGATCACGATATAATAAACATTATCTCTGTAAATATTCTTGTGTATAACATTCCTTTTCAGCAGTAGGTAAGTGAGCGGAGCAGACAGCCATAACACACACAGGGAGAGAGCCGCGCGCTGTGTGTATGTGTGTGTGGCGCCGTCTGAGAGAGCGAGAGAGAGAGAGAGAGAGAGAAACTAGACTATTCACGCGGTCGCGTCTCGCGCCGCGACACTTAGAAGCTTACCGCCGTACAGTGCAGTCGTGCCGATACTGCCTCCTCGTTTCCGTGCTTCATAGATCCGTGCGTGCGTTCATCGTCCAGAGGACTGCTGCTGCGTCCGTGACCAGAACCCCCGTGTGTCGCTGGAATTATCCTGCTGCTGTTCAGCACCGCGTGCCCTTTGGTTTGCCGTTCGACTTCCTGCTGCACCCGGCCACACACGAGGCTTTGAGGCTTCCGTCCTGCTTTCCAGCGTCGAGCCCTGGTCTTCCGTCCTGCGCCGCTCCGGTCCAAGCCACGAGGCCTGTGTCCAGCTTCACGAAGCACCACTGTAAGTACCTGCCCGATCGCAATACTCTCTCTCTCGGCATTATCCGCTCTGCTCCGTCTCTCTTACTCCGCGCTGCTTTAGTACTGATCTTTGAGTCTTTACATAAAGAGAAACTTTACTATTACTCGACTGGTGTCACTTTGTTCCTGACTCTGTCCATTCCCGTGCGATTCACTCATAATCTATCTCGCGAACTAGCTACGTAGCCCAATCGCTCACGACGCCGCCGCGGGCTCACGTGCACGAGGACGTGCACGTATAGCAAACTGCGCTACGGGCCAGGCTTCGTACAGCCTACAAGAAGCCTGCAACTAGCTGCTACATATTTTTCCTCTCGCTTATTTGTCGATCAGTGGATGCGCCACTGATCGTTTATATTCGGATGCAGACCACGTCATTCTTTAGGATGCCGGTCTAACAACACCGTTANCGAGACACGTCGTTATTCCTCTTAGGAGTCGATATACTCGTGAGAAACTCGTATATTTTTAGCTGTTATTTTCGAGGTTATTTTCAGTAAGTCACATAAAAAATTAAATCATCGCTATACACTTTTTACTATAACGAAAATAACAGCTAAAAATAAACGCATTTATGACAGAAAAGAAAATGCTATGTTTCACGTTTTACTATAAACTGAACTTTACTATTACCGTAGTCTTATAAATCAAATAAATAACATATGTTATAGTGTATTCTTTTCACGTAAGATAGCAAAGCCCTTGAGTACTTACAGATTTCATGGACGCGACGGTATTTGAAGTCGTGCTGACCGTCTTCCTTCATCACACGTTGGCACGTAGAGTACGACGTCCCGACGAATCGGGCGGTCTGCCGTAAGCTCGTCGTAGGGTCCTCGGCAAAGCAATCCAAAATTGCTTCGTCATGCTCGGCTCTCGCACCCCTTCGACGACCTCCATCAGGATTTCGCACTTGCACACTGCTCGTTTCAGCCAGACGTTGATAAACGCGTGCAAATGTACCTGCGTCTGGATGTCGGCGATTCGGGAATCGTCGCTGATATTCAGCGGCTGCTGCACGGCCCACTTGATTGCACGCACCGTACACTATGAGCATATCAGCATAATCTTGGTTGGTATAACCAGCATTGCGTGGTCGCGGACCTCCTTCAGCCATATCGTAGCAATATCACGATGTGCACGGACAGAATTAACTAACGATACTGAATATCTCGATAGAAGTGGGAAATTGCAAAAGATAAAAACAAATGACACACGCAATCGTGAAAAACAGAGACAGTCGAGGATGATGTATTTATGCTGTAATAAAATAAGTGAAGCCGTTTCTCTCTTAACAACAGACTGTCGAGTATTTTACCTAATTATTCTATAGATTCACACCCATACAAAGATGAGCTTGACGAGCTATGCTGCGTCTCAATCGATAAGTTATCGAAAACCTTTTATGTTTCGGAGGACGAGCCTGTACAACTCTGGAGCTTTTTTCAAGTTAGAAAAATTTATTTTTGTGCACGACATTATAGCTCTAGCGGCGTCTCATAGGCTGTGCTTTAATGTCTATCGATTAGTTATCGAGAAAAGCTTTTGCGATTTGCAGTGCCAGACCGTTAGTCGCTCTGGAGCTTTCTTCGATCTAGAAAAATTCATTTCTGCGCAAAGAATTACCTTTAGTGGTGTCTTACAGAAGCCGACAATTCTTTCAATACTGCTGCTCCAGTATCCAGTCGACTAGAAATCGAAAAAAATCCTTACATCTCAAAGGAGAAGCCTTCTCGTCGCTCTGCAGCTTTTCTATTCAAAGCCAATTGATCGCGAGCAAAAACGCGCCGGCTGCTTCGAGACAGTTGCTCGAGGTTTTAATCGTGTAGTAATCGCAAAAAAACGTATCTTACCGAGGAAAAGCCTCCTTGTCGTTCTGGAGCTTTTTCAGGCATTTTCAGAGGCTGTTAACCGCGAGCACAAAGCGCTCGCTGCTTTGAGACGGCGGCTCCAGGTATTTGCCGACTAATAATCGCAAAACAGCCTTATCTTGTGGAGGAAAAGCCTCCTCTCCGCTCTGGAGCTTTTTCAGGCATTTTCAGAGGCTGAAAACCGCGAGCAAAAAGCACTCGCGGCTTCTAGACGGCTGCTGGAGGTAGTTTCCGACTAGTAATCGCGAAAAAGCCTTATTTTATGAAGAAGGAGCCTCCTCGTCGCTCTGGAGCTTCCCCAGGCCTTTCCAGGGGCTGAAAACCGCGATCAAAAAGCGCCTGCTGCTTCGAGACGGCTGCTCGAAGTTTAAATCGTGTAGTAATCGCAAAAAAGCCGTATGATATCGAGGAAAGTCACCTGGTCGCTCTGGATCTTTTCCTGGGGTTTTGAGGGGCAGTTAAAAGCGCCGGCTATTTCGAGACTAAAAATAAATTTCATGATTGTGCGACCTACGTGACAGTTAATTTTTCTTTATTGGATTTCGCCACATTGACAATTTTTAGGTCCAAACTAGTAGACGGTATCCAAATAACAATTTATTTATTGATATTTATATTATATGTACTAGTTTAATGCTTATTGGGAAGAATTTAAGTCAAAGAAAATGAAAAACCAACGTAAATTACATTCCCCGAAGCGTGCGCAGAAGTCCAGAGTTTCCGGAGTAACCGCCCTACTGCATGGGATTGCTGTGATTCTCGAAAAACCAAAACGAATAGTCTCGCGATCATGCTAGTTATGCTTTAGGATAGCTGATGGAACTGCTAACTTTCGCGGCTCAATTCTTTACCTCCGATCTTGGAGATCAGTGTAAACATTAAAGTCGCGGTTTCTTGAATTCATGAAAAGTGGACTTAGGCGGTTTTTCCGGGTAGCCGTAGATAGAATGTAAAACGTTCGAGATAGACAATTGAATGTTAGTCTCTAATTTCGCATTGTGGACATAAATACGCAAAATTATCCTTGTGACGTCGTTTAACCCCATTTTTGGAGTCGCATATTCTTATCGATTGAGAAAAAGTGGTTTACGTTAAAATGCCGAAGTCAGTTTGTTATCGCTTTTTAGACAATCCAATGAAATATCAGAAGCTTATAGCTGTTTTAGTCGAAAGAAGTGATTTCGCCGATATCCTAACATCAGATGTGCTAAGAATTATTTTCAAAGAGGTTTTTCTAAAATATTCACCTGGCGAAGAGGTTCTAAAGTTTCGGAATTTTGTTTGTTCTCGTCAAAATTATATTCAAGAACACATCAAGTTAGTTAATTTGTTTATAATCTTTATAATTGTGCGTAATGCATGCTCTAAAGAACTAATTTGTTTATTAGCTGCTGGAATGTTCAAAATCGGCACATGATTTTGTTGAAAGAACACGAAATGGATATAACTAATAAATTGAAGCTTTTTGACGTCATTGTGAACACGAAATTTGAAGTACTACATTTTGGATCGGACTTAATAACAGAAATTACAGAGAAAGCTTGGGATTGTGCGCCACCGACTAATGCAAACTCTTTGGTTATCAGCTCTTTGAAAAACCACTATAAAGCTTTGGAAAAATAAAAAATTTTATCAATTCCTGAAAAATGTGAAGGGTACAAGATTGTAAAGGTTCGTATAATTGCTGACGGCTTTATTAACTGGAAATTTAATTATTTGTAGTTTATACACGAAAAATAAAAATCAAATAAGTAGTTTTCGATATCAGTGCCAAAGTTGAGATTCTAGCAAGAATGTAAGGTTAAGCTTACGTTCGAATTTTTCAGGCGACAATAACATGAGTACAGAATCAACTTTTGCACTTGTATCGAACACTTTTTGGATGCCAAAGACGATAATGTGACTTTAAAAATGAGCTGAAGGAATAAACTTGAACTTTACAAACACAATGTATTGTTTTCATCATTTTTTAAGCTCTTACATAACTTATAACTAACACATAAAACACAGTATTGCTTTGCTATTCTAATTTGAAATATATTTTATAGAATACTCTTGTTTATTTGGAAAGAACAGAATTAAGAAGATCAAAATTTGTAGACAAAAGCTTATCTGAAAAATACATAACAATACTACGTTGGATGAATTTGTAAGAGCAGCGTATTGACGATCTAATTTCAAGCAAAGATCTGCTAGATATCCAAGATGTCACGAATGCGCGTCTTAGAGATATGTTTTTTGATGATGACGTCGATACAACCATTTTAAAAACTTTTATGCTCACCGCAGCATTTCAAAATGCAAAAATTATTAGAAAAAAAAGATGATTACACTTTTACATGTGGTAACTGCAGTAAAACAGTTACTGATGATTGCGTTCGATGTGACGATTGCTTAATATGGTACCATTCCCACTGTGCTGGTGTTCAAGCGTCTACTAACACGTCGTTGAGCGACGTTGATTATTATTGTTCTAAATGTATTGAAAACTAAAATAAAATATAAAAAACAGTATTTTTTCTATTTAAAAATTAAAATACATACAAATTTAACTTTTAAAAAGGCTTCAGTTTCAACAATCAAGGAACACTTCTATGGGTATGAAAGCATAAGCCTCTGCGTCGCTCTTCAGATCTGGCTACCTTTGTCGATCTTTTCCAAAGGCCACCTACGACGCTTTGAATCAGTGGGGCAACCACTCTATCTGTTAATTCGTAATCGCGAACGACTCCTGTGCTATCGAGCACACGCTCTTGCGACGCAATGTCGCTTGTTTCGAGATTCTGAGAGGGCGTTGAGAGCCAGAAAAGCGCCGGCATCTTGGAGACTACTGGCTAGGTTTCAATCTAGTAATCGCAAAAAAGTCTTATCTTCTGGAGGAAGAGCCTCATCGTCGCTCTGGAGCTTCCCTAGGACTTTCCAGGGGCTGAAAACCGCGATCAAAAAGCACTCGATGCTTCTAGACGGCGGCTGGAGGTAGTTTCCGACTAGTAATCGCGAAAAAGCCTTATCTTATGGAGAAGGACCCTCCACGTCGCTATGGAGCTTCCCTAGGATTTTCCAGGGGCTGAAAACCTCGATCAGAAAGCACTCGCTTCTTCTAGACGGCGGCTGGAGGTAGTTTCCGACTAGCAATCGCGAAAAAGCCTTATCTTCTGGAGAAGGAGCCTCCTCGTCGCTCTGGAGCTTTTTCAAGCGTTTTCAGAGGCTAAAAACCGCGATCAAAAAGCACCTGCTGCTTCTAGACGGCGGCTGGAGGTAGTTTCCGACTAGTAATCGTGAAAAAGCCTTATCTTATGGAGAAGGACCCTCCACGACGCTCTGGAGCTTTTTCAAGCGTTTTCAGAGTCTAAAAATCGCGATCAAAAAGCACTCGCTGCTTCTAGACGGCGGCTGGAGGTAGTTTCCGACTAGTAATCGCGAAAAAGTCTTATCTTACGGAGGAAGAGCCTCGTCGTCGCTCTAAGGCTTCCCCAGGCGTTTTCAGGGGCTGACAACCGCGATCAAAAAGCACCTGCGGCGTCGAGACGGCAGCCCGAGGTTTTTTCCGATTAATAATCGCGAAAAAGCCGTATCTTACGGAGGAAGAGCCTCCTCGTCGCTCTGGTGCTTTCCCAGGCTTTTTCAGGGGCTGAAAACCGCGATCAAAAAGCACCTGCGGCGTCGAGACGGCAGCCCGAGGTTTTTTCCGATTAATAATCGCGAAAAAGCCGTATCTTACGGAGGAAGAGCCTCCTCGTCGCTCTGGTGCTTTCCCAGGCTTTTTCAGGGGCTGAAAACCGCGATCAAAAAGCACCTGCGGCGTCGAGACGGCAGCCCGAGGTTTTTTCCGATTAATAATCGCGAAAAAGCCGTATCTTACGGAGGAAGAGCCTCCTCGTCGCTCTGGTGCTTTCCCAGGCTTTTTCAGGGGCTGAAAACCGCGATCAAAAAGCACCTGCGGCGTCGAGACGGCAGCCCGAGGTTTTTTCCGATTAATAATCGCGAAAAAACCTTATCTTACGGAGGAAGAGCCTCCTCGTCGCTCTGGAGCTTCCCCAGGCGTTTTCAGGGGCTGAAAACCGCGATCAAAAAGCACCCGCTGCTTCGAGACGGCAGCCCGAGGTTTTTTCCGAATAGTAATCGAAAAAATTCAATAATTATAATTTGATACAAAATCTAGCTGCGTCCAAAAAATAATCGTTCGAATATTGCATCAATTTTCAGTACCAATCAAGATTTACTGTCGGTTAATCTAATACTTTGCAGTAACCCAAAGTGTGACGCACTACACAATTATTTTTTTTAATTGCTAAAGTTTTGCTCGTTTAATAAATGTTGTATTGCGAGCCGATCGCCATCAGTCAACCTGACGATATTTGCGTTTGCCTACAGCCGATCGTCACGCGTCGTAGGGACTATTTTCTTCACGCTCAGCATCGCGGCGGCCGCCGCACTCACTTCCCCTTACGCGCTTTGCACCGCCGGGCGCTGTGGTGGGGGGATTTTCTTTTGTTTAATAGAAAAATGAAAAGTGATGGAAAATTTTTCGGACAAATTCCATTGTATTCAGTTTTTCACGCTGATTACGGTGGTATAAAAATGTTGTATTGTTTTTGAATCACCTTGTATACGGTGGTAGTGCCCGTAGTTTATATACTTTATATACTTTCCCCGGGCACTACCGTGCCCTTTGATAATGGATGCCTCCGATTTATTCCGATGTAGTTCAGTAATCCGTTCCCCTGGTCACCCTGCCATATTCTCTTTATAGCTACACGCGCGCACTTATTCTAACGCTACTTCTGACGCATGCGCAAACACTAGCGCAGATACTATACATACACGCATACCCAGCATGATCCGTCTTTTTTATTTTCCGGGAAACGTATCTCCTGATGAGCTTCAAGCCGAAGTTCAGAAAATTTAAGTGCTATTTTATAATTAACGGTTTGAGTTACTGTTTCTTTAAGTGTATTAAAATCATCGTTATAAACTTTACAAATTAAATAAGCTTCTGCTTTAACTCACATTTGACCTAAGTATCTAGACCTAAGTATCTCACCCCGTTTTTTCAACTTGATCTTGTAATGCTTCGTATTTTTTGTCAAGATCGCAGATTAATTCCGGCGTTTTGTCGTCCGCTTTTTCTGAAAAGTATTGCCAAGCTTCATGAACTTTACTAACCCAATTAGCATTCAAAGAGGGATCATCGATCAAAGGTGGTTTGCATCCTCGGTCGTAAGTTCAAAATTAAAGCTTGACTTGATTGTACTTTCAGATAAGCCGTGGAGACAGTCCAAGTGATGACTCTACTCTGTCTACGCATACTTGACTGCGTGCAGACGGACCCATTGGATGCCATTGTGCAATATTGCGGAATCTAGTTGTGCAACTTGACAATGTTTTAACCATATTGGGTGCTGTAGATGGGCCGGCCCAGACCAATCGAACTTGCAATGGAAGAACGGACATAGTTGTTCACAGCAATATTGCACCAAAAGCTTAGCAAGGTTTTTGTGACGTAGCTAAACTCGGGGAAAATTAGGAGTTTCTTGCGAGGCCTGAAAGGCCAGCACAAGTAATTTTCGTTACGTTCTCTGCGTCTTCTCGGAGGAGGTTCCGCCAAATCCTCTCTCCCTCGTTCGGGTTCACGAGGCGGTAATCGGAAGGAAATCTTGACTAGTCTTGATAAACACAATTTATTTATCTCTTTCTCTTCTCTACGTCTGTTCCGTTACAACACTCTAGGCATTTACTCTCTCACACATTCACACTCGCTCGCGCTCTCCTCGGCTCATGCGTTCCACGTCTTGATTTTTCAGGAATAAAAGAATACACGTGTCCGCGCGCTTCGCTGCCGCAAATGTCACCGAACTTCCCGAAAAAGCTTCGCTACACGTCGTCGTCGTCGCGCCTGCGGTCTCTCTCTCTCTCTCTCTCTCTGTCTTTCTCTCGTTCCCTCATTCTATCACACGCACGTTGCTAGCCGACTCCCTTGGCTCTCGCATAGCATGCTCGTTCCGACGCTCCATCGCTTTGACGGCGTGGAGCTCTGCTCAACGCCAATTGACCCACGCGCTCTCTCGCATATTCTCTTTTTTGCTTGCACGCACATTTTTCTCTAACTGCACTGTCGCAGCAGTGCCGTATGCTTTACTCCTTTCCTCTTCTTTTCCTTCTTCTTGTTTCTCAGCGCTGTCTTCCTCTGCTCTGGCGATGATCCTCATCCCGTGTGCACTGCTTAGACTCGCACCTCGGACAAAAACCCGAAACATTAGAAGAGCACCGAAACAAAAAAATGATGTCGTGAGTGGTTCTCCTTTCGATATTCGCGTACATGCGACGTGCAAAAGGCACCGTCGAATTTTATAATCTTTCAACAATATTATTGAATCCAGCGAATCTGTAAACGCAACATTCAAGCAATATTGCTGAAAGATTGGGGTCTATATGGAACAGCACGTGTAAACTCTTATATAATTTTTGAAGTAAATACTTCTATAGGCTCGCTAGGTGCACATTTTTGCTGGGGAGTGAATCGAGAGAAAAAAAAGACTGTCACGAAATTCCGAACGAAAGTGGCAGAAGTCTTTCTCTCTGTCTCCCCTCCACTGCACTCTCTTCGCTGCGTAAGGCGTACGCAATTCACAAAAATAAGGACAAAAGTGCGATTAATAGAGATCTCCGATAAAAATGCTGGCTGAAACTTGTTGAATATTATTTAAAATCGTCTGTAGATCACGAAACACGCCATGAAAAATCTGTGAATGTTATGTATAAAAAACTAGGAGTATTTTAAGTTGCAAAATTAGCACTATTTTTTAGTTTTCTTTGTATATCTCGGTTGTGCCGTGTCCTGGCATAATCAGGTAAATAAAAAAGTTCTTCCTTATATAATTCTCTAAAAAAGGCAGTGTAGACAACCTTGTAACTATAGTTAGAATGTTGCGTACACTGGCTTTTTTTATAGATAATTCAATAAGGAACAACTTTTGTCTTTGACTTTGTTTACCACGGTATTACGCGACAATTAGTGTTCTAGTGCTACACACTAGTCAAAATTGCTTCACCTAAGGAGAGGGATACACCTTAAAATGTCAAAAAATAAAATAATTGAAGTTTTTATTTATAATTATATCAAATTGTTTAAACAATGCTATAAACTCAGAAACATTGTGAAAAACTAATAGCAATGTCTGTATATGTCATATACCAGGTACAACAAGTCTTCGAAGCCCAGAAATCATGATTTTCATTTTTACAGCTACCGCAGACTTACTTAGGATTATGGCTTCGAATGGCACTTTTACTTTAACAAATATGCTTGAAATACTATTATTTAGGTTATGAATGTGGAAATTTGAAAAATATTTAGACAACATTTTTAAATCAAATTCTTTTTTAATTTCCCACATTCATAACCTAAATATATGTATTTCAAGCATATTTGTCAAAGTAAAAGTGCCCCTCAAAATGAAAATCATGATTTCTGGGCTTCGAAGACATGTTGCACCTGTTATATGACATATACAGACATTGCTATTAGTTTTTTACAATGTTTCTGTATTTATAGCATTGTTTAAACAATTTTTCAAACAATTTGACGTAATTATAAATAAAAAATTCATATTTTCTATTTCTTGACATTTTAAGGTGTATCCGTCCACTTAAGAATCGTTTGCTAAAAAAGGAGAAAGACACCGACGCCGAGGCCGACGCCAACTCCATTTGCAGTAATTCACCGTTGAATTCAGAACAATTGACGCAAGAGTCGACGACAAAAACTCCGGTGATACGATGACTACTACCAGTGTGCAGCCGTCGATTAGCTCGCTTACGCCGGGTGAGTCCGAATGGAACAGGTGGCTAACCACCTGCAAATGATCCTCGAGCTCTATTTTCACTATCCGGCAGTCCTGTTTGGCGTTGCCAGCTGCTTAGACCATCTTGAGAGGATTTTGCAACTGAATTGATGCTGTCTAGGAGTGTTGCTTGGCGTTCCCGGATACTTTAACTATTTTAATACAAATCTGGATATGGATTTGTAAAATCCGACAAGGTAATTTTCAAAATATTAGAATAAACTTGAACTGTATGTTATATTGATAATATATCTTCAATAAGATTTAACTTGAAACGCTTTGTTCCATATGATAAAATCAGTAAACAGATTTCTTATTGCTTGCGGATAATTTTTCAGTGTTCATGATGATAATCTTCTGTTTCTAAATGTAAACTATGTGACTGGAAAATATTGTTTGACGGTATTCATACTTAAAATCTGCCTTGTTTTGAATTTGTATGCAGAGATCAGTGGTCTGAATCTCTCAATAATTATTTATGAGTATGATTTTGTAATATTTTTCTGTATGTCTAGGTGTATAAACAATTCTGCATTTATTGGATCATGGTCTACTGCGTCTACCGGAGTCAAACTAAGGGTACAGATGGTATTGATAACTGAGCTATCAAAATTTTTGAGTTGGAACGTAACTTTAAGACTCAAGACTGTGGCACTACTATACTACTACTGTTATACGTATTTATAATCATGCATTTTATAACAGCTTGTTTTTCTTTAACAGATAATTACATTATACAGTCGTTTTTTTCTTGTTTTTATTAATTTAATTCTATTTATAATTTAATTCTATTTTTAGGCACGACCGCGACACGGAAGTGCCTTACAGTTTTGTGTGCGAAAAATGTTTGAGATGCGTTCGATATCTCATGCAATTATCGATGGATCAGGCTGAAATTTTAGGAGAAGTCTCCTCTTCAACAAACGAAAAAACTATTTTTTTATCCCGATCATCTACGTCGTTTTGAAATGCGGAACAAAATTGTTCGATTTGGGAACAAATTGTTCGATTTTTTCGATTTTTACGCGTATTTTTTAATACAAATTTTCTACTTACTCGATTATCTCTGAGAGACTTTGATCAATTGAGCTAAAAATTTGTGTGCGAACTCCCCTCATAAGAGTTAGGTGCCATATTAATTTTGGGCTTGATCCTTCACGTATACGCAGAATGCGGTCACCTCCAAAAATCGCTAAAAACGGTTTTTTGGCTGTTCAATCAAATTCTAAGCATTCTACAAAAAAAAAAAAAATAAATAAATGGAAAAGTTGTAGATGTTTCAAAAATACAAGTTTTTTCCATTAACATCAAATCATGAAAATGCTTATAACTCGAGTTTATAGCCCAAAATCGATTTTTTAGAGAAAAAAAAAACAATTATTTTCATAAAGCTTTGCGAATTTACGTTTTACATGAAAATGTTAAATATAAAATTTGTAGACATTTTCAAAATACAACTTTTTACCGTGACAAACATTTTTTAAAACACTTTTTGACATACAACAACTCTAGAAACGATTTTTTAGAGCTAAAAAAACAAGTATTGGCCCTAAAGCTTTGCGAATTTACGTTTTACATAAAAATGTTAAATGTAAAAGTTGTAGACATTTACAAAATACAACTTTTTACCGTGGAAAACATTTTTTTAAACACATTTTGACATACAACTTTAGAAACGATTTTTTAGACACTTAAACGCGCTATATAAATCTAGGCTACGCTTATCAATAAAATTCTTCTGTTTCAAAATAATAATGTCCTCTTCAAAATATAATTTCTTGCTGCAACTGCTTGGCATTATGCTTAGTTTCATTTTGTACCTGAAAAAAAGAATGAAATTAAAACCAAAAAATCTCTGTACTTAAATAATATTTAAAGTAACACCATTTATTATCTGCATCTTATAAACAGTGCATCTGCAAAAATATAAATTATATCAATCACTATATCAAATTATATAGAAAATATTTTACCTGAAATTTATTATAAACTAATATTGCGCTAACCTTAAAATATTTTCGCATCATTATAACAATTTTTATAATGATGCGAAAATATTTTAAGGTTAGCGCAGTATCCCTATATAAAAAAGTCATGACCGGATGAAGTGAAGCCAAGAATGCGTCAATATGATTGGCTCGTGTAGTGCGCATGCGTCAAAAGTATCGTTAGAATTTTTTGATTTGTTTTTGATTTCTAAAATTGATCCTAATACAAAGAATGTAATATATTACTATAATACATATCAATAATTATTAGTTGTGTATTTATAATATTCTATTGTAAATATTATCATTGTTACAAAAAGTGACATGATGTGAACGTTGACACGAACTGAGTTGAGACATAACCTTAAAATTTTAAAAGGTAGTTGGTGACGAAACCGCGGCAATTTTGAAATTTACATGAGCGCGAAATGAATCAATCATATATTGTAAAGTTTGATATATTTCCGTAATAGAAAACAAATATTAAAAATATCAATCAAGCATTTATATTTCATTTAATAAGTTAATGAATTAATATTCTACTACAGTGCGCGCAGCGCACTGCGCCAAAAGTCTTATTAGTTAAATATTACACAATCTAGTAGCAATGTTCCCTAAATAGTTGCAGGAATATTAATAAGGCTTCATGCAATATTGCACAATCTGGTAGGGCAATCTTTAGGCAATGTTCCCAAAATATTGGGATTTCTGTGGGAGATAACCAGCCTTGCAATGAAAAAGCGGACATTTTGGTGCGTGACAACATTGCCTAATGGTTGCAGCAATGTTGTTTTACGCGCTAGCAATATTGCCGAATCTAGCCAGTCTTGCAATGCAATGTTGAGGCAATGTTGCCAAATTATTGGGTGCTATAGGGGCAGGAGCAGCAGCAGGACTCAGATGTAGTCACACAATCAAAAGATAACCTCCAAGCAAAAACTCAAGTTTCTTGCTAGAGTTATGTATCTTCTTATATTGCAGCATTCTTTGATGGACTGACACACATCGCATCGTCGGTGCCTTCCGAGTGCATTACTTTAAAATATTTTTTGCACTTTCTTACAAAGCAAGGATCGCGAGCAGCTGATCCACGAGCGGAATCGCGGTAAGAAGAGATTGCTTGAAAACATATACTGCAGGCACCATAGCAGTTTCCTGATTTAAAAACTACTTACAACACTGCTGCATCGCGTCGTTGTTGCCATTTTTCACTACGTACTCACTTATGGTATCACCGAAAAGTTGACCAGAGCTAAACTGCGGTTAGTGGAGGCCGGGAGGCTGCATTGAATCGTCAAAACGCAGACGGCTGCGTGGGCATGTCGCCAACCGATCGCCAGATAGATGCGCACAATATATACGCAGTGGTCGAGCTCGCTGATAATAAAATAATACTTTCCTGTTCAAATTATGCAATAAACTATCTTTGCACAAAATTCATGGTTTTAGGTACAGAATAGAATTTGCTTTGTTAAGCGTGACGTCATAGCTTACATATAAACTAATGTATTTTCCACTTATAGGATACTTCCGAATATCATGGAATTTTGCGGGTATAATTTGAATTAAAGTACTATCAAAAGATAATTTTTTTTAATCTTACGAAATAATAATGGGTTTTTAATCATATTTAAAATAAATTTCGTTGTGATGAGGAATATTTGTAAACACATTATGGTATACGAAAACGATAAAAAATTAGTTTTTTTTACTAATAATTAGATAACAAAGGTCAGACAGCGAGCGCGCAGCGCGAGCACCGTTGTGCATGGCGAGCGCAAAGCCAGAGCGTCGGAGGATATGGCGAGCGCCGGTGCGCATGGCGAGCGCGAAGCGCGAGCGTTATTGGGGGCCATGGCGAGGGCGAAGCGCGAGCGTCGGCGGTCGTGCCTTCCCCTATAACACCTGATATTTTGGCAACATTGCCTCAACATTGCATTGCAAGACTAGCTAGATTCGGCAATATTGCCAGAGCTTAGAATAACATTGCCGCAACCATTAAGGAATGTTACCACGCACCAAAATGTCCGCTTTTTCATTGCAAGGTTGGTTGTCTCCTACACAGGTCCCAATATTTTGGGAACATTGCCTGAAGATTGCGTTACCAGATTGTGCAATATTGCATGAAGCCTTATTAATATTCCTGCAACTATTTAAGAAACATTGCTACTAGATTGTGTAATATTTAACTAATATTGCGCTAACCTTAAAATATTTTCGCATCATTATAACAATTTTTATAATGATGCGAAAATATTTTATTATAATAGATAAAAGAAAATATATTATATTTAGGGGTTATACGCAGAACGCGAAGCGCGAGTACTTCGCGATGCAAGACGGCAAGCCACCACAGCCGTAAGGCCGCGCGTGGCGCGCTAGTTCTTCTAGGTGGAAAAAAACAATTGAAGTGGAAGGAAAGACTCAAGAGGATTTTCAAGAGGATTTTAAAAACAATTAACAGAAGATTTATATAAGTCAAGACTTAATTTAGTAACAGGGATTAATTTAGAAAATGGATTGTAATAGCATAGTTTAGAGAGATGTGTCAGGATTCTCTTCTCATATAAGTCAAGATTTATTTTAGCAACAGGGGTTAATTTAGAAAATTGATTGTAATAACATAGTTTAGAGAGATGTTTCTCAGAGCAGGCTGAGATACCGCATCTCACACATTTTTACACGAGTTCAAGGCATGTTGCATCGCAGTTATTATTGAATTTTTGTATCAAGACATCGCTTCTAGGGTTGTTGTATGTCAAAAAGTGTTTAAAAAAAAATGTTTTCTACGGTAAAAAGTTGTATTTTGAAAATGTTTACAACTTTTATATTTAACATTTTTATGTAAAACGTAAATCCGCAGCTTTATGGCAAATAATTGGTTTTCTAGCTGTAAAAAATCGATTATGGGCTGTAAACTCAAGTTATAAGCATTTTCATGATTCAATGTTAATGGAAAAAAGTTGTATTGTTCAAAGATTACAACTTTTCTATTTAACTTTTTTTTTTTGTAAAATGCACAAAGATTTAACTATTACTATTGTGATCAAATTTTGCAAAAGGAACTTGTATTGAAACAAGTGTTAAATAACCGTGTTTACTCTTACATATGTGCAGTACTTTCTTAAAATTTTGTTAAAATGCATACTTTATAAAATCATTTTTTTTATCGTTCAGCATTTGATTACTCTCTTTTTTATATTTATAGTTTGATTACCCATGTTCATTACTGTTATCTTTGGCACTTAAATTCACAGTGGTTTCTCAGATGGTGTCACACCTTGCCATAAGACAAACTTGATGATACACTTTATTTTCCTTTGTTTGTAGTTGTTTCTGTAACGATTGATTTTTTTTACTCATTTTTCCGACTAGCTGTTTAAGTGGCAGATTTTTATTTTTTAATAGGTTGTACTTCTCAGTAATAACACTATAAGAGGTTTCCAGTAAAATTCCCTTTCTTACTTACTCTGAATTCTTTTACTTTTGTATTTTTGCGTCAAACAGCTTGGATGATACACTGTATCGCAAAAATAAAAGAAAAAAATATGCAATTTGTAAGCTAAATGCACAGATTTTGGTACATTTAGTTGTTGAAAATTACTTCTAAGAGACATGTACGAGGTTGATCCATCATAGAAATCGATGGCCGTTTATTTTATATGGTTATGCGACTGTAAATACAATTGTTGAGAAACAGTGAGGTAGACGGGAGGATTATTTATGATAAAGTAGTTTATTGAAATGGAGATTTACAGAGCATGCCGGGCATGCGTGTGCTCCCCAAGAGCGTACAGCAACGAAATGACTTAGTCGTAGTCGCGCAGAGACTATACGTCGTACGACTCACATATATAGTACTGGTGGGGAGTCACACATGTGTGTGTCTATCCTATACGCAATGCTATACCTACGTCGCGCAACGAGACGAGACTCACTGTCGAGTAATTGCGCACAGCGCTTCTGCGCATCCTATCTCTAGATACAATAATATAGCGTACAGACGAATGTACTATTCATATTCTATCAAAATTAATCCATTTGTATAATTTTCAAATAAACTTTTTTACGCATTATAACGAGATCAAACTTTATCGATTCCGAATCAAATCTTGATAAAAAACTTTTGAATTTATCTAATTAACAATTACTAAATTGGGAAAAAAGAAGGGCTAATAACTTTGCAGCGCTATATAAAAATTCGTTAGATGACTATAACAAATTTTATGTAGTTTAGTACATAGTTTATAAGTAAATATTATTGATATATGTGTACACTTTACAGGAATGTCCGATGTGGCTTATTACAATGTCAAGAAGGAAGTAAGCAACCTGCAATTGATGGTATTGATACATTATATTCAAGAACAATAATTTCTATCAAAGGCAAAGAATATGAATGCAAGTAAGTGTTAACATTTTTTATCGCAGTAAAGTTTAATGTTACTCAATCATGCATACGTAATTCAATCATACGTATACACATAAAGGTTATTTCCTTTAGTCTAGAAACTGACCTCGTAAAAATTGTTTTTCAACGCATTTTCAAGCATTTGGGAGGTTATATAACCGGAAAAACAATAAATTATTTATGTAGCTTCAGTAAATACGCCTAAAAAATAATTGCCTTATGTCCTTCAGTTTTATAATTATAGACTTTTAGGTTGAAACATTTCAAGCACAGGGCATATTTTTTTCGAGAGTTTATCATCTTCAAGCACAACTTACATCTATCTATACATCGAACGCCACGAAGCGCGTTACCAAGATTTTGTTTTTTTTTCTCTGCCAGACACCTGGACATTGTCTACCAAAGTCCCAGGTGACAGGCTCATAATCTTCGAGCACAACTTACATCTCTGTATTAAAAGCTGGAGTGCTAGTAAATAATAGAGTGCTTCTCCTATTTAATACCGGGATAAGCTATCGATAAGCCAATGCTTTCATTCATTGCGTGATGATTTTGTATCCAAGCGTTTGTCATTGACCAACATTGTCTAATTGGCTTTCTAATGGTAAATGGTTGGCTTACGTTTTTACCAATGTTGTTATGAATAAATATGAATGTGTTTTGTATCTGTAAAATTTAAAGAGATTATTATATTCTGTTTCATGTGTTTGGTTGAAATCTTAGAATAGAAATGTATGTTCATTATTGTGTAAGAAGGAAACAAACCGACAACCAAGCGAAAGTGCTCATACCGTTGATTGAAATTTTAAATTCGGGAAACTCCCGCCAGTGCTCGTCACAGGTTAATTGAGGATATCCAGTGCCGACAAGCATGCGCTGGACGCAAGTGGCCGCGTTCTGATATGGAGTGTGTGAAATGCTCACTTCTTTCGCATTTTTGATATATTAAAAATAGTAAAGTTATTTGTTGTAAAACAAGTCAATCAATACCCTTCCCATTAGAATGTAGCGTATAATGAGATTTAGGAAATTCAAAACACATAAGTCGGAAACACGCCCGACAGCACAAAGTAATACTATACTTGACATCAGAACGCTACCATTTCATAATTGAAAAGATTTAAATAGAGAACGACAATAAAGATTAATTAAATAAAAGTGAGAAACGACAACGTGGTGTGAAGTAAGAGTAAAACTATAATTTAATTCAAGAGTTAATAAGTAAAATTATTTCTAATAATTAATAATAATCATAGACTCACGTATAATAATGACGATTAAACAAGACATAAAAGTGAACGCGCGGAATAACTAAAAGCACGAAAAAGTATAAAAGTAGAATCAAAGCCAAAAAACATCGATTCATAGAAACAATAGAACAAGAGATGCAGAAGGTGAAAGGCCAAACAAACACTACAGCGCTATAGCAGAGGACCGCTACTAAGAAGACACCTATACGCACGCACACTACAGCGCTATAGCAGAGGATCGCTACTAAGGAGACGCACCTATACGCACGCACACTACAGCGCTATAGCAGAGGACCCCTACTAAGGAGACGCACCTATACGCACGCACACTACAGCGCTATAGCAGAGGACCACTACTAAGGAGGCGCACCTATACGCACGCACACTGTGGAGCTACGGCAGAAGGACATCATTAGGGAAGCACGCCTATACGCACGCACACCACGGCGCTACAACGGTGGCACGCGACCAAAGAGACACACAGGTATGCTGCACACATTATGACCGTGGAGTGAAAGGCGAAGCGAAACAGGCACCTTGATGCACACACACCTGCTAAGAAACAAGCACTGCTCAGCAGCATCGACGAAAGAATAGAAATCACTCACAGCAGAACAACGGAAAGCAAGAAGAAGAAAAAGTGAACTAGATCGTCATTCGCACATTTTAGCAGGAGAACGCAGTTCGGCAACATGAAAAAAGTGAAAGGGCCGCCAGTCGAAGGCTGCCTAGAACCAACACGTGCAGAGTTATTGGACTCTGGAGGAACGCTCGAGCACATCTAGCATAGCCCGATGCCGCCGTAAGGAGAAGCACTGTCTAGAGGATGTACGATGGCTAGTACAAACCAGAAAAATAAGCCTCCGAAGCGAATGGAAGTTGCCGAACGACAAATAAAACCATTCAAGCCGGCATTAGGAACGACACCGCGCGGCGGATAGTAAGGTGCAGCTCTCAAATTCACAGAAAAAATTCGAGTAGACCACTATAAAATGATAATTTACAATGGCTCTGACAGCAAACAAGAGCAGAAAGGCTTAGAGAGCGTACACGGAATCGAATTTTTTCATTGGGCCACGGGGACGCGATCGTGTCCTAGAAAATGCTAAATAAGGAGATGTAATGCATCCGAGCCTCCTGTTGGCCAGAAAGCCATTCCGTAGAAACCAAGTAAGCAACAGATCGCCGTAGTTCAAAAGGTATATAAGGACCCGGCAGCAGATTCGCGAGAGCCAGTTCGATCAAAAAAATCGTCGCGTGCGTAAGCTCTGCAGGAGCTCGGTTCATTCGGGACTTAGAATTTTTTCGGCTGTATTGGACTTATAAAATTTCGATATTTTCGGACTTAGAATTTTCGCTCTGACAGACACTTGAAGATTTTGTCATCATCGAGACATAGAATATTTTTGTAAAGATCAACTCAGATTTTGTTAATTGTCGAGACTCAGAAGTCGTGTTGTCGTTTGTCGTTTTTCTTGAAAGAATTACAATCAGCGCAAGATTTTAGTTAGTTGCGAGCGAACGTTATTTGAAATTTGTTTAAAAGCGAATAAATCGAATTAAATTGATATCGCGAGTGTACTTTAAACCCGACAATTCCCGATCCTTGTCGAACCCAAATCGCTTTCGCATTCGCTCCGCTTTGGAAGCTGAGTCCATACACTTACTGAGAGGACGTGCTGGTAGCAGAGCAGCTTGGTAGCAGAAAAAGGAACAAGGTAAGCGACTTATACATATACACCACTAGGCTATGCGCCTCCATTTGCACTCTCTTTCTCTCTTTTTCTTTTAATAGATCAGGGCACGTAATTAATATTGTTGTACAAGAATTAAATTCAGTTAGTCCGAGGTTCTCGCATAACGACTAGAGTAACGTCTCGCCTTAGTGATTGATAAGAAGTGTTGTTAAAGGGTCGTTAATTAGAGTGGTTATAACAAATCAGGGATTTAGCGCGATTTCAAAGTATTATCCGGCGGCTACTGGAGGCTGTTCTATTAAAATCACGAAGGTAGTCAGATACCGTCGGCGCTCAGACTCCATGCGTTGGAGCTTTGTCCTCGTCCGTACTTATGATAGTAACTAACCCGTAGAGTTACTGTCCGTTGACAACTCTCATCAGTTTAGGACATAACAAGTGCCTGCGCGTCGGCCCCAGTTAACAAGCGGCTGGCACTGGCAAAAATTTCCGAAATTCAAAGTTTAAATTAGCCGTGTCTGTAATATTAGAACTTATTACAGAATTAGTATTAACAGTGGTTTAGAGGTAATAGCTGAATGACAGTTTCAGAGGGTAATTAAGGAGCAATAATTAAGGGGCAGTAGTTGAGGGGCAGTGATTGAGGGGCACTAATTGTGGAGCACAATTTCTGAATCGGCAGCGGCGAAACTTTTTTGATAATATAGAGAAACTACAGAATCTATGATACAAAATTCTAAAATCTACATTTGGACAATATGCATTAAGAGGGAGTAATTGAGGAAGAATATTAAGGGGAAAAATTAAGAGGGAAAATTGAGGGGGAAAATGAAGAAGGGGGAAAATTTCTAAACCGGCGGCGGCGAAACTTTTTTTATATTATAGAGAGATTATGCGGTAATTTTGTAGATAGATTTTAAACTGTTAGATTACCTATAGAACATTTGTCTGTACATTATACCGTAGCATCTACGGATAGATTGCGCAGAAGCACTGTGCGCAAGTACTTGACAGTAAGTCTCGTCTCCGTGCGCTCCATAGGTATCATAGCGTATAGGAAAGCCATACACATGTGCGACTCCCTACCAGTACTGAGTCGTACAACATACAGTTATTGCGCGACTACGACTCTGTAAACTTGTTGCTGTACGCTCATGGAGAGAACACGCATGCTCGGCATGCTTTGTACATATCATCTGTTACAATAAACTCCTTTGTTATTAACAATCCTCCCGTCTACCTCACTTATTATTCAACATGGTAGCAGAGCATGGTTTGTATCTTAAACTCATTTTCACATCAACCTTTGGGGAAATGTAAAAATAATTAGTTATACAGTAGGTTAAAGGCCACACGGTGTGAGAATGTTTTAAAGTGAAAAATATAAGTGAAAAACTTTCTAAGAAGGAAATATGTTGAAAGAAATAGAAGCCAGAAGTATACAACCATTGACAGGAAGAAAAAGTTATTGAAAAAGTGTCGAAAATACCGTGATGTGAACGGATTACGAATCAAACTGAAAACACGCGGCAGAGTGCATGGAAAACCGAGAGATGCCGGGAACAAAGATAGCTGTGAAAATGGAAAAGGAAGATTTCAAACACGAAGGAACGTTCGAGAATAAAATAGAAGTTAAAGAAAAATCTGAACAAGAAGGAAAGTTCGAGATTCGAGAGGACAAAATGGAAAAGAATGATTTGATTATACCGGAGTTCGACGAGAAGGATTACAGTATGTGGAAAAAAAGAATATAACTATTTTTAAGTTTAAAGAAATGTCAAGGAGAGATATCAAGAATAAAAGATGAGACAAAGGATAAAGAAGCCTGGAATGAAAATGACTTAATGGCAATGAATATAATTTATAACTCGATCTCTAATAGGCAATTAGAATTCGTTTGTAAAAAAAACTACAGCCTATGGAATAATGAAGAAATTAGACGGCATATACTTGAAAGAATTTACAGCATTGCAAATTGTATGCAGAAACAAATTAGAGATTAGACGATCGCTCTTTGACTCGCCAATAATGAATAATTAATGCTGCCGTATAGTAGTGGGTGTAGTGCTCTATCTCTTTGTCTTTTGTGTATTCTCGCTATCTCTGTCTATTCTACGCTTGGTGACGGGAAATCCTGAACGGGTCGCGTCCGGTATCAACGTCGCGTTCGCGCGTGACTACCCACACACACACACACACACACGAATCACTTTTTCTTTGTAATCCGCAGCTTGAACATTTCATCGAGAGGGGTTTTATGCCGCGAGGCTTTCTCCTCTCAAACTTTATCGTTCTGCTCAATTGGCGTCTCTGATTTGCACCCTTCCTTCCACATCTCATACACGAACAAACGATAAAACAAAAAGCAGGATCCCACGTCTAAGGGGCTTCTCGCGCGACAATTCATGGTGCCTCCTGAGAGGTGTGGAAACGACATTTCGGCCAACCAGCCAAGGACAACGGGTGCATTAAGACTCCCCAGGTCATTGCATATACATCATCCCCGGGGTCACCTCTCCACCTGCCACTTCAAGGTCGACTCATACCCGAAAGATAAGTAGCGCTTTGTTTACGTTAAATCGCGTGTGCGAATTCAAGCCCAGCGCGGCATTTTGTTTTCCCGCGCGTAGGTACAGGCAGTTGCATGTTGCGGCTAGCGGCAGGGCTGAGCGGCGCGAGACGTAGCGCGCCGTCAAGCAGATTCTCAGAACCAAGCGCGTCGAGACAAGTGCTCGTGCTTGAGTTCGCGTATAGGGTGATTTTGGCCTCGATTTATTTTTAGCGTGCGCATTTATTGACTAGTAAGCAAAATAGACACTCTTTTTCAGCAGTGGAACAGGTAGACCAAACACCTGCAGGACATGTTGACCTGGCGACGTTGATTAAGCCAAAGAACGCGACCCTGTCCGAGTGTAAATTGCACATAGAGAAAATCGTCACACGCCACGACGATTTGTGCGAATTATTTTATAACCTGGATGCGGAAACCAGGACAGCTCAAAGAACGGTCTTTGAGGAGTTAAAGGCTTTCTACTTCAACGTGGCTATGTTTGTTCGGACCGCTGAAGCAGAGCAGACTTTCCATGGGCGAAACAACAGGTCCATCGGGGCATTCAACTCTTCTCGATATTACTCGTTTTGATAAGTTTTCTACTATTGATTTGCCGAAATTTGACGGTCGTCAAGAGGAATGGAACGCCTTTAAGACTACTTTCAGAAACGAGAATGTGTGTTTCGGCGTCGACAATATCACCGCTCTCCACTACTTAAAGAAGTCGTTGGTCGGAGCAGCGGCTAATTTGTTCCAAATATTGGTTCCAACTAAGGATAGCTACGAGAAAGTATGGCAACTTTTGGACATGCAGTACGAGCATCTCCGGCTTGTGCGACGGGGTGACCGTCTAAGGAGTAAATAGTCCTCTCTCTCCCTCTCTCTCTTTCTCCATGTGGCTCTGTCCGAACTGCATTACCAGTAATAAGTACTTATATTAGATGGTATGCATTGTAGAACAGAGAGCCGAGAAACAGCCGAGTAGCCGTTAACTCACATGGAGAGAGAGAGACAGCAGTAGTAGCAGCCGGGAGATAAAGCGAAAGAGAAGTACATAGCAGCCCGCCGCACCACTACCAGCTCAAGCACACGCACGCACATCAAGCCAGAGCAGTGCAGGAATCACCGGAGCCGCGCGAGCCGAGAGAAGAGTAGGCAGCTGGGAGGGGGAAACTCCTCGCAGCGGCGAGCGCTGGTGTATGTCGCGAGAATGTTGAGCGGGGACCACGTGTGCGAAAGAGTATAGCTTTTTTCGATAGTTTTTCGCGCGTTTCACAGGGAACGAGCCAGATCCGTACGAGAGGAAGGTTGCTGTTTTTCGTAGAGTTAGAGAGAGAGGTAAGGTCGTATTGTTAGCCGTGTGTGCGCGCGAATAACGCCGGAAAACTCGAAAACGGAGAGGTTGCCTCGTGGCATAATTAGACATATTGTAGTGCGCATTAAGAGAAAGAGTGTGTGCGGAGTGATAATTACAGCCGGGAATAATATTTATTGTTACGGGAACGAAGCGTGTTAACCTTTTCAGTCGGAATTACAGTCGGTACGTCACTATTAAACGATTCTTAAAGAGTGAATTAAGTGAGTTGTATGCAATTATTTTCCCTTTTTCCTCGGCCGAATCTCCTCAGAGAGTAAGAGTTCTCAATAGCCGGCAACGCAAAAAGCAGAGCAGTTTCGGTATAAGTGTATCACCGACCTGGCGCCTTGAATAAATCTCGGTCGATAGATAAAGAGACCGAACGGAGTGAATATTAGCGAGTGTGGTCGCGACGGATGTACCCCAAAATCCACATCGTTACACTTGTCACTGCTTCTCACATCGACGCAATTCTTGCTTACCCCGTTCTCAAGGAGGTTTCACACCAGGCGCTGAAGAACATGGAGCATACAGTGCGGAGGCATTTGTTAAGTTTGAAAAGCCTTAAAATCGTTCCTTTCGATTATTTTGTGATTCGTGCACTAGAGCGAGCTTTACCAGCCACAATCAAGGACCGGTGGATCAAGAAGACGTCCATCGATACGATTCCCGATCTCAAAGCCTTTTTCTCGTTTCTACAGGACACCAGCAACTACCTGTATGCTCAGGAAGGAGAGGTCAAGGGCGACGAGGTTCCAGCTAAGCGGACAGGCCAACAGAACGAAAGGGAACGAATATCGGCGAGATAACGGGCAAGTTCGAGCGCTGGTCACGACTTCCACTCTCTCTTGTTATTATTGCAGTGCAGATCATACGATCTATCGGGGTTCGGTGTTCACTAAATTGACCGTTCAGCAGCGTTGGGATGCTGTGAGGACGAAGAAACTGTGTAGGAAGTGTTTGCGATCACATGAAGGCAAATGCGACTCGCGCAATTGCAAGAAATGTAACAAGGAGCACAATACGCTCTTGCGCGAGGACCCCAAAGCAGACCCCCTTGCCCCGAAGCCATGACAAGGAGTAGGGGTCCTTAGCACCGTGTCCAGGGCGTTTCAGTCTCAGCTCATGATGAGTGCTGTTGTATTAGTGGGGGGGTACACGGATGCTAATGGAGCATTCATTCAGGCGCGCGTGCGCCTGGACACGTATGCAAGCGCGAACTTCATTACCAACGATTTGGCGCATCGTTTACATCTCCCTAGGAAACCCTGTTCAATTCCATTCGGAGAAATTAACGGTCTTTGAACCACCATTAAACATTTCGTAGAAGTGCAGTTCAAATCGATGCACTACGACTTTAGCAAACGCTTAACATTCCTCTCTGTTCCCGCGTTCTCCATGCGTTATCCATGCTTTCTGTAGGTCAGATTAACTTGTCCAGGGAAGGAAGTGAACTGTATCCGCAAAAAAACCCAACTAGGCTAGATCATCGTTGGTGGCATTGATACCGACAAGATTTCATTGGTGTCATCTCACATGTCCCGATTAAAAAAACAGCTCGTTCAATTTTTTCACTTGAGGACGTTACATGATGAGATTGCCATTTAGAAAGAAAGACTGGGAGTTAGGGGAGTCTAGGTCCCACGCTCTCAAGCGATTTCGCGGTATATAACAGTGATGCAGCCGGTCGCCCAGCATGATAGACGAGTTCAGTCGCGTATTCCAGGAATACCTTGATTTAGGGCACATGTCTCCGGTATCCAGCGAGGATGACTTGGATTATTATCTTCCATATTTAATAGTCGTAAAGAGCGACAGCCGTACTACTAAGTTCCGAGTCGTTTTCAATGCTATCGCAAGTATTTAAAGGGCGTTTCTCTTAACGACATGTTGTATGTCGGGCCTACGATCCAGGATAAACTCTACACCCATTTGATTAAGTTCCCATCACTTAGGTACATGCTGACCGCCGATATAGAGAAAATGTGCCGACAGATACTGATTCACCCTGACGATCGACGATACCAATGTATTTTTTGGTATCGCGAAGAGAAACTACAGGTTTTTGAGTTAAACACCGTTACTTTCGGTATAGCCTCTGCTCCGTACCTGGCGATAAGGACAATACACAAGCTCGCGGACGACGAGAGCGCTCAGTATTCCTGAGCCTCTGAGATTCTTCAAAGAGACCTGTACGTGGACGATCTGTTGACAGGCTCAGAATCTTTGGAGGAAGTTTTGAGGGCGCGTGATGAAATAATCACTATCTTGAGGCGCGGTGGATTCAACATCTGGCAATGGGCCTCGAACCACAATCACGCTTTAGATAATTTAGATGAGAAAGTTCTGAGCTTGGCACCAGATGGTGAAACGGATGCGGTCTTGAAAACGTTAGGCATTTTTTGAGCGTCGAAGAGCGACGAATTAGCTATCGCGGCAAAACACGTAGTCGTTCCTCGCATAGTGACTAAGCGCATAATCTTTTCGGAGATTGCTAAGATCTTTGATCCGATAGGTTTGATAGGACCTGTAGTTTTAGACGCAAAATGGATCATGCAGGAATGTTGGAGAGAGAAGATATCGTGGGACGAATCAGTCTCTTAAAAGTTGTAAACGCTTTGGATGGAATTCGCTAGTCAGTTGCAATCTCAGTTTCTGCTCCCGTCATGTCGTATGCGTTAATTACTTGCGAATAGAGATTCACGGGTTCAGCGATGCGAGCAAGAAAGGCTATGGTGCTTCCCTTTACGCTAGGTCTATCGATAAAGACGGTAGGATCACAGTGCGATTAATCTGTTCAAAGTCTAGAGTCACCTCTTTGAAGGAACAGACTATCCCCTGGTTGGAATCGTGCGGGGCTTTGACTTTGACAAAACTGCTTATAGAAACGCTTCCATCTTTGAGATTTTCTATCACACGGATCGTTCTATGGTCCGATTCCACTATAGTCTTACACTGGTTACGAAAGTCCCCCCAAGGCCTCAAACAATTCAAAGCGAACCGTGTGCATGACATTCAGGAGTTGAGAGAACGCGCCAGTTGTCGGTACGTCCCTACCAAACATAACCTGGCCGACGCTTTATCCTAAGGACAACTCCCAAAAGAATTCCTGCGGAATGATACGTGGTTCACTGGACCTGCATGGCTGCGGCAGACAGAGGCCTCATAGCGTGAACATCGTCGAGTCAAACCCGGATATTCCCGATCTGAAAAAAGGAGTTTGTCTCCTGGTCGATAAGGCTACGGATTGCATGTTCCTAGCACGGTTTTCAAAATATCGCAGACTAATCAATGTCATGGTGATATGTCAACGATAGCTTCCTCCAGGTAGACTTCTCCAGAGAAAGCCCATCACGGTCGCCAAAATCAAGAAGCCGAAACCCGTGTGTTTCGAATCGTTCAGCAGGACGCGCTTTCCAATTCAATTGCATGCTTGACGAAGGGTATTAAGGTGAAGGGGTCGCATATTGCTGCACTTGATTCGTGTTTGGACGCGAATGGAGTTGTACGCGTGGAAGGGCGTTTGAAAAACGCCGACATTCCTATGGCCAGTAAACACCCCATACTGTTACCCTTACGGAATCACATTACGGAATTGATTATCGAGGAAGTTTACGATTCATACCTCCATTCTGGATTTCAAAGTACTCTTCTCTTTTTACGACAACGTTTTTGGTTGATCGATGGTAAAAATCAGGTCTGTCGCGTCTTTCGTAGACTTATCACATGCATAAGGTACAAACCCACCCCACTCCATTGCAAGATGGCAGATCTTCCGACCGCTAGGTTCACAGAATTTTCTCGTGTGTGTGTAGATTTTTTCGGCCCAATTTTTATCAAAGAGAAAAAGCATTACAACCGAACGACCCTTAAGGCGTACGGGTGCGTTTTCATCTGCATGGCTACGAAAGCAGTGACCATAGAGATAACCAGCGATTTGACCGCCGAAGGGTTTTTAGGCGCGTTTACTCGATTCATAGGGCGTAGAGGCATTCCGGATCACATTTACTCTGATAATGGGACGAATTTCGTTGGAGCGAACAATCAGCTTAAGGAACTTTCCGACTGGCCAATTCGGAGGAGTTTAAGTCCAAAGGCACTTAATTAATTAAGTTCCAATTGATCCAACAGCGTTAACCTCTGCGCATATTCTGATAGGTAGGCCCCTTACAGTCTTACCAAGTACTGATTTGACCTCTATTCCAGATAACCGACTGTCCGCCTGAAAGTTCATCACCAAGGCTCGACAGGACTTCTGGAAGCGTTGGCATCTGGAGTATCTCCACGAGCTTTAGCAGCGTCATAAATGGCATGACTCTACAAGAGAATTGAACGAAGGGATGGTCGTCCTCCTGATCGATCGCAACCAACCTTGTACACAGTGGCAGCTGACAGTCGTCCAAGAGGTGCACCCGGGGACCAACGGACTCGCAAGAGTCGCAACCGTCCGAATTTCTCGGACCACACTGAAGTGCAAAATCACACAGCTATGTCCTGTACCAAATTAACCTATCGACAAGACATCGATATGAATTTATTAAATATACACACCACAGCACAAACAATACATTCACTAGTAAATCATGAACTCGATGAGTTTTGCTCGGTTCCTCGCAACGGGGGGAGGCTGTTCCGTCGAAACTCCAGGCTTTGTTCCACCGAAAGGCGATTGTGTCGATCAAGTCCGTAAGAGCAAACGTAGGACACGTGGCGCCCCCACCCGGTGCTCGATGGAGAGCGAGACTCATAGAGCTGGCGGAGCCCCCAGCCTCGTGGCGGCGAAATCGGCGCAAACATAGCGCGAACTGTCAATAGCTAGCGAGCAGCTTAGCGACCGACATCGCCAAGCAAGCTCCTATGCAAATTTCTCAGTTTAGACCACGATACGCAACCGATCCCATTTTGACTCGTCGATAATTAACGCCACCGTATAGAAGTGGGTGTAGTGCTCTATCTCTCTATCTTTTGTGTGTTCTCGCTATCTCTGTCTATTCTATGCTTGGTGATGGGGAATAGTGTACGGGTTGCGGCCAGTATCAACGTTGCGTTCGCGCGCAAATCAAACGACGGGCTTTTTTGTGAAATTAAGGCCAGTCTAGCACTCTCACGACTCGAAATCGCCAGCACAATACTCGACTACACCCACATAAACACACGCACACGAATCACTTTTTCTTTGTAATCCGCAGCTTGTATATTTTATGGAGAGGAGTTTTATGCCAAGAGGGTTTCCCCTATCAATTTGAGCCACTAAAACTTTACCCGTTCTTCTACATCTCCTACACAAACAAACGATAAAACAAAAAGCAGAAATCCACGCCTAAGGGGCTTTTCGCGCGACAATTCACTCTTAAAGAAGAAGATCAAACAGCTAATTACATAAAAAATAAAACACAAATAGCAGAATTAAGGAATCAAAACGATGACGTCGAAAAAAGATCAAATGTTTTCGTAACAAAAAAAGGAAAATGCTACAAGTGTGGTCAAACTGGGAATTTTGCAAGAGAGAGCCAAGATGGCCAAGATGGCCAAGATGGTAAATAGTAAAGTAAATATGAGTAACGTATTTTATGCAAAAAAAATGAATATGAATTTGATTAGTTTTAGTAAGCTGATTAAAAATAATACAATTATCTCGAAAAATAACATTGCAAAAATTATAGATAAAAATAATAATTCAATAACCGTTGCTTACAAAGAAAATCGAACATATAAGATGTCTAGTAACTTAAATTTCGAAGAAATGATAGTAAACAGAGTGGACAGTAGTAATAATAATATTAGTTTAAAAGAAAAATGGCACCGAATGTTAGGACATGTAAACTTTAGCTTTTTAAATACACTTGTGAGAGATCACGCATGCTCGGCATGCTTTGTATATATCATTCATTACAATAAACTCCTTTGTTATAAACAATCCTCCCGTTTGACTTACTTATTATTCAACATAAACAAATTCTCTGTATGGGAAAATCTTAAATATAGAATTGAAAAAATGTTTTATGATGGCGAAGCCTGCTTTTCCATAATCGATCATTCTGTCCATGCATGGCCCCTTATGCACATAATGATTGACCTTCTATTAAGATTGCACATACTGTAACCAACTTTTTTCACTCAAACTCACTATATCTCTCTATATTAATAAGAAACCCGCCGATGTTTTAGAAATTAGTTTCCCCTCAGATTTGGTTAAAATTATGCCTTTTTTCACGTTATTTTTAACCAAAATTTTGTTATTGGGTTGAAAATAAACGATTTTTACGTAAGTTTACTATTTCTAGCTCCCGTTCAATTCGGGTTATTGGGTTATTCCGGCGGGAACCTCATTTGGCCTCCTTCTCATTTTGGTTCAACCTTATTCCGCCTCCCCCTCATGTTGGCCTGCCCTCATTATAACTTCCCCTTATTTGTGCGGCCTATGATACATATTTTACACTTTTTCGATCCGCTCGCTAATAGCCCATTTGGATATAATGTGCTATGATTAATTTTATCTATTAAAATTACTAAATACGCAATTCAGAAAGTACTGACAGATTTCCACACCACCCGATTGGTACTACCATGCACATACTGTAAATTAAGTAAAGTATGCTCTAAATAAGTTTTTTTCATATTATGATAATAAACATCAATAATGTGTTTTTTGTTTTAAATATTATTGTTAACATTGATTACTCTATATATAAGTATTTTTACATTCATTATGTGTTTCTCTTTAATGTTTATGAGACTTATTATTAAAGTAAAATGAATATATCGATATTTTATTTAATTTCTACTACTTAAGTTTATTAAAAAAAAGTGGTATTTCCAGTAGGCCTATTCCACTATTATAATTTGCATTATAAAAATTTTGCTTGCATTTATAAAATCCTTTTCTTTAAAACAAATAACCTTTCTCATATTTATCTAATATGAAAGCATGTACGTACATTTTTTTGATAATGTTTCATATATATTGCTTTTCTAGGGACCTATACAAGCAAGCATACTACTTTATAATTTTTCCAAAAACATTTAAACGCTTTAATATAAATGTAATAATAATCATGACATAAGAACAACACAATTTTACTTATGTAATCTCATATTATATTAAAGTGAAACACTTTTTCTCCAGTTCTCCGATCTCCGTTTTCTCTTTTTTAGATGTTGTAAATTTTTTGAAGGCTCTTCTTTATGTTTTTAGAAAATGTGGGCCTTAGAAAAATTGGGTCTTACGGAATTGGGCCTTAACTTTTTAGCCTTCAAATTTTTGGGCATTAACATTTTTGGGCCTTAAACAAGAGAAAAATATTTAAATAAGTATATCCGGCACGGCCTTCCGAACGTATAGTCTGCTTCTAATACTCAATTATTTCGTCTAAAAATTCACAACATTCGAGAAAATTGTATTGTTAAAAATATTTATTATTTATCGATCTTACCGCTTCTAAAGGCCAAAGCAGACTGAGCACTATAACCAATTTTTTCCACTATTTATACATATTATCGCGCATGCGCTGACTTCATTGATAAACATTAGGTATACCGTATCTCATTTGAATTATCTTTTAATAATTAACGACCTTGTGCCATAGCATCGACTTAAGGGTAACCATATCAGACCCGTCTCACCAATCGCCTAAGCGAACAGCGCCCCTATATTGATACCCATAAAGTCGATATAGGCACAACAAGGTTATAAAAGTTCAAATGTTATACACAAAATTTTTACATATTATCGCGCATTCGTAGACTTCATTTATAAACAAGAGGAAAATATTTAAATAAGTATAACTGGCACGGCCTTCCGAACGTATAGTCTGCTTCTAATACTCAATTATTTCGTCTAAAAATTCACAACATTCGAGAAAATTTTATCGTTTGAAATATTTATTATTTATTGACCTTATCGCTTCCAAAGGTTAAGGAGATTATAAGTGTATTCTATATACTTTGACTTACCGACTTTTAAATATGAAAAAATCGCGGTCCTTCGTCGATGATGTCTAATAAAAGTTTGTGATGTCCGATAACCCTGCCAATTATTAAAAAAAAAAAAAAAATTAATCAAAACATATGTTCGCTCTCCTTCCAACGTTAGCCAACTTATTATGTTGTTATCCGACTTTCACGACGAGGACGTGCTGGTAAGGTATATTTTTTGAAAGTCATATATTTTTCTTTTATTTTATTAATTTCAAGCTTATCCATTTGTTAGAATGCTGCAGCCATTTTATGAAATTTTCTATTATGATTTTCAGCGCATGTATTTATCTCAAAATGCTGCAGCCATGTCACGAAATTTCCTTTGAAGTGTTTCAGCGCATCCATTTATAAAAATGCTGCAACTGTTTTTTGTAATTTTTTATTATGATTTTCAGCGCATGCATTTATCTTAAAATGCTGCAGCCGGTTCACACAATTTCCTTTCAAGAGTTTCAGCGCATCCTTTTATTAAAAAGCTGCAGCCATTTTATGAAATTTTTATTGTATTTTGTTTGAAATTGTTAATTAGGCACGACCGCGACACGGAAGTGCCTTATAGTTTCGTGCGCGAAAAATGTGTGAGATGCGATATCTCACGCAATTTTCGACCGATCGAGCTGAAATTTTAGGAGGAGTCTCCTCTCGCACAAATTAAAAAACTATTTTTTTTATCCCGATCCTCTACGTTGTTTTGAAATGCGGGCACAATTTGTTTGATTTTACATGTAATTACATGTAATTTTTAATACAAATTTTGTTGTGATGCAATTATCTCTGAGAGACTTTAGTCAGTTAGCCTAAAAATTTTTTTGGGAACTCCTCTCATGATAGTAAGGTGCCGGTTCTATTTTGGACTTGATCCTGCACATATACGCAGAATGCGGTCACCTCAAAAAATCGCTAAAAACGGGTTTTTAGCTGTAACTCAAATTGTAAGCATTCTACAAAAAAAAGTTAAAAGGAAAAGTTGTAATCTTTGAACAATACAACTTCTTTCCATTAACATTAAATCATGAAAATGCTTATAACGTGAGTTTACAGCCCATAATCGATTTTTTACAGCTAAAAAACCAATTATTTGCCATAAAACTTTTCGGATTTACGTTTTACATAAAAATGTTAAATGTAAAAGTTGTAAACAATTTTAAAATACGACTTTTTACCGTGGCAAAGATATTTTTTAACACTTTTTGACATACAACATTCCTAGAAGCGATTTTTTGATACATAAATTCAATAATACCTCCGCTGCATAATGCCCCATCTGACCCAGTGCGAAAAATGTGTGAGATTCGATATCTCAGCCTGCTCTGAGAAGCCTGACATGTCCCTCTAAACTATGCTATTATAATACATTTTCTAAATGAAACCCTATTACTAAATCAAATCTTGATAAAATCTTGAATCTTCTGTTAACTATCTTTAAAATCCTCTTGAAAATTCTTGAGTCTTCCACTGTTAAATTTTTTTTCACCTACAAGAAAAGAATTAATAAATAAAAAACTAGGAAAAACAAGACTGTGTTAAAGAAAAACCGCTCTAAAATACATCATTATAGATACGTATGTAGAAGTTATAGTAGTGCATAGTCTTGAATGAAGTTACGTTCCAACAGCTCCAAGATTTTGATAGCTCAGTTATCAACAAACCATCAAGTATCCTTAGGTTGACCTCGCGTAGAACGCAGTAAGACCATTAATCAACACAACGCAGAAGTTTTATAGAGCACGTAGACATAAGAAAAATGATTACAAAATCAAACTCCATAAATAATTATTGAGAGAGATTCAGGACACACTAATCTCTGCATAAAAAAAATATTTCGAAAAACAAGCAGCTTTTAAGTATGAATACCGTCAAACCACATGTCTCAGTCACATAATCACATTTACAACAGAAGATTATCATCAATGAACACTTGAAAAGGTATTCGCAGAGCCATTAGACATCTGTTAATATAAATCATCTCCAGCATTCGTATAAAAATAGTTGAAGTATTCCAAGAACGGCCACACACCAAATACTCCAGAACAGCATCAATTCAGCTTGGCCAAGATGCGTCTAAGAGGTTGATCCAATCAGCTGGCAATGCCAAAGAGGACTGCCGATAGTAGAAATAGAGCTTCAGGATCATTCGCAGGCGGTTGAGCCCAGCTTAGAAACGCCCACCAGCACTTGCAGGAAAGTTCAAAGGTAATTCTAAGTGTCTCCTAGTGATGACATCAGCCAGAGAATGCCAAGGCAACCGACGATCAATACCATAAATCCGCTCCAGATCGTATTGAGCTGTTAAACGATCCATAGAACCGCAACCAGCATCACAGAGAGAGAGAGAGAGAGAGAGAGAGAGAGAGAGAGAGAGAGAGAGAGAGAGAGAGAGAGAGAGAGAGAGAGACAGAGACAGAGACAGAGAGAGATATTGAATCCAGTCCAGGGTAATCTTGGGAGGCATCGGAATTACAACTCTAAAAAACAGATCACAAAATTACACTGATTATACTGCACATAACACAATAGATATCACAATAGATGTAAACATAATGAACACGGGAAACAGAACAAAGGAAAACCAGTCGTAGATCTTAAGCGATAGTGAATCTTCATCCAAGCAGCATCTCGCAAGAAGAATGTATCAGCACACCAATAGAATGAGCAAGAGCAGCATTAGCAGGAGTACTCCAATTCAAAACACAAAGGATAACCTCCAAGCAAAAATTCAAGTTCTTGTTGGAGCTACATTTCTTCCTATACTGCAGCACTCCTTCATGAACTGACACTCACACTGCTCAGACATCGCATCGTCGGTGCCATTCCGGGTGCATCACTTTTGAATACCTTTTGCACTGTTTTACAAAGCAACAACCGCGAGCAGCTGATCCGCGAGCGGGATCGCGGTGAGCAGATGTTGCTTGTAAACACGTATAGGCACCATAGCAGCACTTCTGTTCTGATTTTAAAACTACATATAACATTGCTGCATCGCGTCGTTGTTTCCGTTTTTTTACTACGCACTCACTTATATCGCCGAAAAGTTAAGCAGAGCAAAACATTGGAGTTAGCGGAGGCCGGGACGCAGCTTCAAAACGTCAAAACACACACGGCAGACGGCTGCATGGGCATGTCGCCAACTGGTCGCCAGATCGATGCGCACAATGTATGCGCAGTGGTCGAGCTCGCTGCCTCGCTTCGACAGAGCCAACGAACAGCTGTTCGGCTTTGCTTAGCTGATAATAAAACTAATACTTTTTCTGTTCAAATTATGCAATAAACTATCTTTGCACAAAATTCACGAGTTTAGAAACGGGATGAAATTTGGTTAGTTAAGCGTGACGTCACAGTAACAGCTTACATATAAATCAATGTATTTTCCACCAATAGGATAGTTCCGAATTTGGCCACCTTATGAAATTTTGCGTGTATAAATTGAATTCAAGTACTATAAAAAGATAATTTTGCTTCCTCCTCAGAGGAAGCTTTGTAATAGTAAAATTTTCAGTTTTGCTAATACTTTCGTGGAACGCATTTGGAGGGTTTTGAGTACGAAATCATACGTTTAGAAAATGTCTGTGCGGATGGCTGTGTGTGTGTGTGTGGTGTGTGGTGCGGTGTGTGTGTGTGTGTGTGTAGGTATGTACGTATAGGCGCCATAATTTTGGAACCATGCGACGATTCGTAATAAAATTTGACCATGCGTATACTTTTTTCTGATTCTGAATTTAGGTCATTTTTTGTTTTATGATTCTGACCATTTTCTGGCCATATTATAGCCATTTTTCTATTTTTGAACAAATATTTTTGCTTTTTTATAATGATATGATTTCTACAATATATTCAACAATAGTGTACCTAGACTGCTACCCACAAGGTTGAAATATTTTCCCGCTTTTCCGACGCCCGCGCTCTTTCGCCTTAAGAGAGCTCGGGGCTTCAGTCCCGAGCGGATCTCCGGTGAGACCTCTCTCCCAGGAGCTATGGAATTTAGAAAACTATTACGAGGGTCTAAACGGCGACTGTGGAAGTACTGAAATGAGCTTTTAAATTTTAATAGGCGATTATGGGAATATAGAAAACAACTTCAAGGGTCTGAAAGGCGGCTGTGGGTATGAAGAAATCTATTGCAAATGTCAAAAAGGCGACTGTGGGAATACAGAAAACGATTACGATGGTCTAAAATGCGACTGTGGGAGTGCTGAAATGAGCTTTTAAATTTTAATAGGCGATTATGGGAATATAGAAAACAACTTCAAGGGTCTGAAAGGCGGCTGTGGGTATGAAGAAATCTATTGCAAATGTCAAAAAGGCGACTGTGGGAATACAGAAAACGATTACGATGGTCTAAAATGCGACTGTGGGAGTGCTGAAATGAGCTTTAAAATTTTAAAAGACGATTATGGGAGTATAGAAAACAACGTCAAGGGTCTGAAAGGCGGCTGTGGGTATGTAGAAATCGTGAAAAATAATTTTTTTGTGAAAAAGTTATTTTTCACAAAAAAATGAATCTACCCGCAATTTTGTAACTTGCAGTTGTTAACGTTATTATCGATTCCGCAAATTCTTCAACTCTCACCCTGTATACTCTGTGTGACGGAACATTATTATTTTTATTAAACCATATAATTTGATAATTAAAGCTTAGTATATTTTGAGAATTTTCATGGTTTTATAAAATGTCCGTGCAGATGGTTTTGTCTGGTGTTTGTGTGGTGCTTGTCTCTCGTTTGCCGTTGTTGGGGGTTGACACAGTTGTCATCTTGTGTTGCTCTCAGTTGGTGCCGGTGCTGTGTGTGGCGCGACTGTCTCGGAGCTGGAGAACGGCATTTCACCGTGCTGGTGTGGTGTGTGTTGTGTCAACAACGGCCCGGGTCTGAATAAGCGCGGCTATGAGTATGTGGCCATCGCAGTGAAAAATAATTCTTTTTTGCTGAAAAAGTTATTTTTCACAAAAAAATGAATCTACCCGCAATTTTGTAACTTGCAGTTGTTAACGTTATTATCGATTCCGCAATTACTGGTATTTTTTTTATTACGATATATGTAAGTTATTTTAGGAGTTCACGGAGCTCTATCCTTTTGATATCCACCTTAACCCCCACTCCCCTGATACCCCTCCCCTACAAGTGTCTTCCTAACCTATCCTTTTAGTATCGAATAGTAGCGAATATTTAAATCAAAGAATGAGTTGATTGTCCCATGTCATTATCTTCCACTAGCAGAATAGGAGGAAGCTAAGTGCCAATGACTTGGCAGCGGTTTTTTCTAATAATTAGATTAAGTTGTAAGGTTAGACAGCGAGCGCGAAGCGCGAGCGTCGGCGGTCGTGCCTTATGCGCAAAATGCGAAGCGCGAAGCAACCAACATACCGTTGTGGCGCGCTAGTTTTATCATTCCATTTATTATTGTAATATTTGATTGTATACAATATTTTTTGTATAGATTTTGTGTTTTTTTTTTAATTTATCCCTTCTATCTTTGCATGATTTAGTACTTTACCAACTTGTTCGTATGATTGCCCTTGTGATTTGTTTATTGTTAAGGCAAAACCTAAACGTATGGGGAATTGTTTTTGACGCTATTAAACGGTATTCCTTCTTTAGCTGGACTTATTCGTGGAATTAATACTAATTTTTTGGTATTGTTTCCCTTTGAAAATTCAGCCTGAATTGAATATTTCATTAGTTTTTTTATTAACAATCTTGTTCCATTACAAAACCCATAATTTAAATTAAAATTTCTCAAAAGAATTACAATGGCACCGACATTTAACTGTAATTTATGTGGTGGAAGTCCATTAGGATTAATTGAATTAAGAAATTCTGTTGGTAGCATAACATCAAGATTTTCTCCATTATCATAATCTGCAGTATCAATGCTTGGATATTCAACAGTCGGCCCTTCCATAATGTCTAGAATTTTATCGTTGATATCTGAAACATCATTGTTTATAGAGGCCAATATAACTTTATCTTTCAAACTTTCGTCATTTATATTTATTTTATCTCCGAATATTTCTACAATGATATTATTATCTTTTATTACTATATCATCAGGGATTTCTAGCAATTCATTTTCTATTTCATATGAATTTGAACGTTTTGCTTCGCCTACATCCAATAGCCATTGTTTAAAATTTTCGTCATCGTCAGATGCTCGAAGATTTTCATTCAGAGTCATACGAACAAAATTGGACCACAAATAACTGCATTTAACTGAATTTTTAATAATTTCAATACGACTACCATGTCAGACAACTGGTAATGTTTGCCTAAAATCTCCCAAAGCGAGTAAGATTTTACCACCAAATATTTTTTTAACATCATATAAATCTTGCAGAAGACGGTCGACTGCTTCGAAGGCAAATTTTGATGTCATAGATATTTCATCCCATATTATGATTTGTATTTCTTTTAAAATTTGACTATCCTTTGAATTAGATTTTATGTTACATGTAATACTTTCTGTTATATTAAGTGGTAATTTAAATGTTGTGTACACTGTTTTTCCATTACGTAATAAATTTGCCGCAATTCCGGTCCAAGCAACACATAAAATGGAATATTTGAAAGTTTTAGGTAGTCTACTACAATGTTAAGTAAATTACTTTTTCCACTTCCTCCTGGTTCATCAATAAAAATACATTTTTTTTCGTCGCATTTTAAATTTTCCAACACAACATCAAAAATGATTTTTTGTTTATCTTTCAAAGAATCTACTTAAATTTGTACGTCATTAAACGTTACAATTTCGTTGCATGATGTTGTTACATCATCATATTCATTTGTGTGTGTGATTATTTCTGGTAAGTTAAAATCACCTAAAGAAAATTCATTCATTAGTAAATTTCTGTCAATTATATGTAATGCTAAATTTTCGCCAACACTTTTGTCATATTTTGGGTGATAAAACAAATGTTTGTATTTTTCATATAAATTTCTTGCATTGATAGGATTATGAAAAATACAAATAAATGCGAATAATTCACAAAGTGCAGTCGGAATCTGTATTTGCGTTGCTTCTTCCAAACAAAAAAAAATTACCAAATCGGAATTAAGTCTGCGATAGCTGTAAAAATGAAAATCATGAATTCTGGCCTTCGAGGACTTGTCGTACCTGCTATATGACATATAAAAACATTGTTTTCCTTTTTTTATAGCGTCTCTTAGTTTATACCATTGTTTACCTAATTTATTAAACAATTTAACCAAATAATAAATAAAAAATTTTTACCTATAAAAATAACATCATTTTTTTTTATTTTTTGATTATTTAAGATAGTTTGGTTTCCTTCACTTAATTTAATTAATTTATTAAAAAATTTAGGTTTATAATAATTGAATTCTTCAAGACAAGCGTTCGATTAAGAGCGAGCGCGGTTTTATTCTGTAACGGTTCGACTTTCCCCGTGTGTTGAGTAGTCGGCCGGACGCCAGGATTTGGTTAGGGGAAAGGTTAATTGAAGAGACTTCTTTATGCAATTAATAACAAAATAGATATATTCTAGTAATTATGTTAACAAGTTGATAATTCAGTTATTAGTCTCCATCAGAATTCGAAATCGCGGTTGTTTAGAATATTTCGCCTTTACAATCAGTTTAGCTTAATCTAGAGCGGTTAACGGTACATTAACACGACGTTGCCGGAGTTACGTGGTTTCGGTGCGTTTGTCGGTTTTGCGGACGCGGTATCGGAGTTTTCGGACGGGGAAACGGGATCGAGTTAACGACGGGTTTTCGGAGATTAGGTTTCCCTCGAGTCCATGGAGTCGTGAGCGCATGGCTCTACGGATCGAGGTCGCTCGTCTCGATCTCCTCCTAGTCCTGTGCGCTCACAGTGACCAGGCGAATCTCGAGAGGTCGGCGGGTGGTCGGTTTTGCACGGGCAGGAGTTGGCCGGTGCTTCACCAGGACGTGTGCGCACGACCTGGGGAATCGTCGGCGGGGCTTTAGTTATTTTCTCAGCCCCGTGTGCTCACGGTGGCCGGGAAAACAACCAGTCCCTTGGGACGGGTGTTCAGGAGCAGGTGGCAACGTCGAGTATCGGCTACGTGTGCTCACGTAGACAAGACTCGGCGCTGTTCGGCTACTCCTGGTTGTCTCGTGTGCGCACGACGGCAACTCGGAGTTTCGGGTTCGCTAACAGTGTCGTCACGTGTGCTCACGATACGACGTCGTTGGCGTCGGTCTATCTCTAGCTGTTCCTCTCGGTAACGTGTGCGCACGATGCCGCCAGGAGTTCAGCTCGAGTAGAACTGGCCCGCTATGCCGCGCGGCCCGCCTTATATAGGTGTGTTCGCGGCGCGCCGCTCGCGCCACCTGGCGCGTCGCCGCTGATTTACTAGTAGATTCTCGCGCTCGTGCGGACTGGCCTTTCGGTTGGTGCGCGCGCACACTCACCTCGCTTCCTGCGGACTCGCCTTCGTTCGCTGCGCGCGCGCGCTCGCTGGCGTCAGCTGATTTACTCGGAGCCGTGTTTGTTTATTTCGTTTGCGAGACTTATGTCTCGTCACAATTCATATATGAATTTTTTTTTTGCATTTATAACTAACGGAAATAATTTTTGCAATAGCGACAAACAATGGTAAAAAAATAGTGAAATCAACAAATGGTAAATTTTCAATTATTTATTTCATGCATTATTATTTCATTTTTCAAAACAATTAGTAATTTTTTAATTTTTGTTTTTATTGCTGATTTAATGGTGATATTTTCAATTACTATGAACACACTTGTTGAGTGTGATACAGTGAGTAAACCAGAAGGGTTCACTGCACAACTCAAAACATTTTTTTTTGACTATTTTATTACTGTTTAACTAATTACACAGTGAAAACATACAGCAGGTACTGTAAACTGGCGGGCCGTCAAATATGTTCATAGTAATTGAAAATATCACCATTAAATCAGCAATAAAAACAAAAATTAAAAAATTACTAATTGTTTTGAAAAATGAAATAATAATCATGCATTTGAAATAATAAATATGAATGAATAAATAATTGTCAATTTACCATTTGTTAATTTCACTATTTTTTTACCATCGTTTGTCGCTATTACAAAAATAATTTCCCTTAGTTATCATTATAAATAAAAAAAAATCAATACATGAAATAAAGTTTTTATTTTGCAGATAAATAAATACAGGTATTTTGCATATACACACGTGTTTCGAATACACGGTTTCTTTATTACAAAAAAAAACTTATTGTTATGCACTACTTTTAAGATGTGCAATTTTTCTTTTTCAGAAATGTGAAAAAAATCAGTTTATGTATAAATGTTAAACTGTATAAAGTTAAAACTTGATATAGAAGGTCTTGTTATGTCTTTCAACAAATTTATACAGTTTAGTGACTTAAGCGTAAGCAGAAGATCTAGTTTGTTCTGAATTTTCGCTTTTGGCTAAAGTGTTTTCGAACAAAGTAGAACATCTGATTGTAGTAAGTTCATTAAACTGCAGAAATATAGTGAATGACATTACAAGGGCTTATAAATCAAGTTTTCAGTGTATACAATGCGCCATTTTCAAGACATGCAATTTTAGTCCAAGAAATTCTTAAAAAATTGAGTTTATGTATAAGTGATGCATTGTTTTAACTTGAAACTTGGTATGCAAGCCCCTGTTATATATTTCAACATATTTATACAGTTTAGGGACTTAAGTGTAACCAGAACATCTAGTTCGTTCTAATTATACGGTTTTGGTGCAAGTGTTCTCGAACAAAGTAGATCTTTTGGCTACACTTAAGTCACTAAACTGTATAAATATGTTGAAATACACAAACAGGCTTGCATATCAAGTTTCAAGTGAATATGTTAAATGAGGTTTGAGATATACAATTCTTAACCACACAAATCTTGAAAACATAAATTTATATAGATGTGCTATATCATCATATAGGCTTGCGACAAAATTTTGGCCTGCAAAAACTTTGGATAGAACAAGTAGCGTCGGAAGCTACTTAATTAGCCGTTTAAAAGGAGATGTACTAGTATAAGCAGCAAGTTGACCTTGGTCGAGGACCAGTAGTGGATCCTAAACATACAGCTGTTGTAGGAGTTGCTTGTATAGCAGTAGCAGCAGTTGACCAAGCTCGACTAACAGCAGCAGCAAAAGTTGTATGAATATAAGCAGCAAAAGCTGCACACCCAGCAGTCGCAGCAGTGGCCCCTGAATATGCAGCTGGAGTACACCCTGGACCAGTAACTCCAGCAGCACTGGACTCTGTACTAGTAACAGCAGCAGTAGTTGACCCTGGTCGATGACCTACCGTAGGTCCTTGATGTACAGCTGTAGAATGTATACCAGCAACTTCTAACTTCAGGGTCATCTACAGATGATTGAAACAGGTCAGCAAATCTAACCAGGCAAGCAAACAGTGTGATTTCAGCTCCAGGGTTGTCTTCTGATGATTGAAATGAGCCTGCAACACTAACCTGTCCAACGGACAGCGTGAATTTGGTTCCACGGTCGTCCTCAGATGTTTGAAACCTCTAGCAACGCCAGCGATCACCATCAAAGAGCGTCGACCTGGTTTCAGAGTCGTCTTCAGATAACTAAAGCCTCCCGAAACGCCAACCAGCACCAGTAGCAGCAGATAGTTTGGATCCAGCTCCAGAGTCATCTTGTTTGTAGTTGTCAATGCCACCATATAATGCACAGACAGTATAAATCAGCTATAGAGTCATCTTTACACGGTTGAACACATAACACAATCACGTAATCACTGATTTTACTGCACATAACACAAGAAATACTTGTGAATCTTGAGTGTTGACGAATCTTTATCCAGACAGTATGTCGGAGGTAGGTATCAGCACAGCCGTAGAAGCAGCACGAACAGCGATAGTCGATCGTCATCTAGAATGGCCAACCACTCCTCGTTTCCCCGAGTAATCCAAGGATCTTTCTTACTATAACTCTTTCTATTTACCAATTACGATGACACTCTCTAGACTTGATCGTCTGATCGCCCCTCGTACAGCTTCTCGTAAAATATGTGCTTTGTTTGGCCTAGGAGATTCTTCTAGTCACACAGTTTATATTGCAAAATGTCGGCAGAGGACCAAGGATGTTCTCCACACTAACTGTATTTTTCTTTATCACTTTTACATACACCAACACGAAAACCAATCGATAATGCGAATTTGATTTGATCTTTCGCTGCGCGCACACCGGTTTCGCGAGCACGTGTATACAGTAATCGGAAGAGACAAAGAAAAAGGATCGTTGCTCGCCAAGTACATAAGGGGACGCTATGAAGCCTCTGCACCGAGTACTGGTCAAGGTTACACTGATTTGAGTCGGGGTAAATTCTGCGGAGCTGCCGAAAAATAGATGTTTGCTGCGTTATCTACCCAAAATCCGAACTGTGCGAACTACCAAATTTCTATACCTATTGGGCTACATTTATGCGCGAGAGTACCTATGTGTGCGCCACACACATGTAATGAAATGACGCAGCCGACATCGACATGTATGTTATCTTTTACTATTTTCAATAGGAAAACTAGTAGTTTTATAAAGTAAGTAATGAAGCACATTGTGTGAAATAGACCCTCAGGTATACCAAACAATAAATTGTTTATTTAAATAAAAGTTTTTTTGTTGCGGAAAATGCTTTTTAAATTTTAGCTTTAGTTTTCGTGGAATTTTCCATAAGAGCATTGTGTTTTTATGGTTACTAAAATTTCAGTAGCATTTCCTGAGTTCGAAACTTATTCTAAATATTTTTTTTTAGCTATTATAAGCATGAAAATAGCAACAATTAAACTAGATTACAAAGCAAAAATGAATATGATTAATTGCACCGAAACTAACGCATGGCAGAGCAAGCAAAGCAGTGTGCAGCATATAGAGTACATAGGGTAGATGTGTAGTGCGCATATATATATATATAACCAGATGGAGTTGCATCTAGTAAATAAACGAAAGAAATGTGTGCATTCGTGTATTGCGCAGTTAGCGGCGTGCAAAGCACATGGTCGAAGCTGGTGATGCGCGATTACGGTGATTCAGGCGCCCCTCATACCCTGCTGGTTGCCCTTTGCAGGTACTCTCGAGCTTAGGGACCGTTTCACTATTCTGCAGGATTTGTCATTTCATTATAAAGTAAAGAGTTTGAACCTTTTTTGTATTCTAATTGAAGCTCTAGAATGATCTTTGTGTAAATATTTGTATAAGTATTCAATACTTATCATAAAAGCACAATATTATGTATATATGTGACAATGGTATTTTTTAAAAAGAGTTGGATTATAGGGTACTACCATAGACCCATCAACATTTACGATTTCACCATCGATTCTCTTATTATGATGATAATTTTTTTCTATTGTTACGTCTACGATATCTAGAAAAACCATTATTTTCAAATCGAGTTGCATCACAGAAATATTTTGGAAATTTTTAAGAGAAAGTTATTGTTTCTGTATTCTAAGACAAAGAGTCGTCTTAATGTGGGCCATGTCGTTACATATGTTTAGGTCTTATCACTAAATCCCTCAGTTCGACATCATCATCAGGAATTTCAATTTTATCTGAATTTGTTAGTTTATCTTTGGGATCTAATGTAAATAACGTATGTGCATGTAGAAGACCTCTTTCTTAAAATTCTATTACATAAATGTGAGCTATAACATTGCCGAAAATTTTTCCACTTAAAATGTTAGAGAGAAGTGCACGAAATGTTTCATAGCGTAACCTCACTACTACAGATGCAATATTATAGGAAGTAAATCCTGGTGGACAATTTTCTAATATTCGTTTTAACTCAGGCCAATTTTGATTAGTTGTCATTGTAACAAATAAATCTGGATTTCTACCGATTTTTCTCACTGTAGTCATGGAATCGAATTGTAAGAACTTTCGATGCATGCATATATGACTCCCTATATATATTGATGGAAGAACAAATCAATTGCCTAATCTTTCAAGTGAGATAAGATATAAGATCACAGGGTCCAAATGATAAGAGAGCTTGTTAACAACAAAAGTATTTTCAACTCCTAAGATCGTAATTAGTTGGAACATCACAATCTTTGGAAAATATCAATGCCGCACATTCACCTGTAGAGGGTTTATTATATCTACGTTGGTCTTGATTTATATTCCGTGTAAAATATCGAGTGACAATTTACGAATCAACGATTTCTTTAATTCCAATTAAAGGAATCGTTCATTCTTAAATTGTAACTCGGTACAAGCAGTATTCAGTAAATGTTTCTGACTTATTCGATTTATTTAAATTTAGGAAATTTTTTAAATATGGCTTAAGGTATAAAATTTTAGAAATGATTTTAATATATTCACGAAACAGTTTTTAATTCTTCTTAAGTCTTAGTCAGTAGCTTCTAAATCGTCATATATATAAATTTTACCACACTGAGCTGTATCATCTGAAGTCTTAATTGTATGAGGTGATATATGACGAACTTGACATTAATTATTTTTAAATTATTAATTACAGATTTAAATTAATTGATAACGTTGGCTTTAAATATCGCAAAAAAGGAAATATTACTGTAATAACGAATCAGAACTCTAAATTTTCTATCATTAAATAATAATTCTTTCAAACTAATATTATATTCACTAAGTGATGGTAATTTTACTTTACCATTATGACAATAACTTTTCTGAGAAAACTCTACGAATCAGTAGGAAGCATTACAATAAGGACATACGTAATCAATTTCACGAAAGTCTAGTAAAAAAGTTTTGATGAAAATAGTTTATTTGTCATTTGAATCTGGCGACGTTTCTTAACACGATTGCTATTCATATTTTCAATTGTATCCTCAAACCATTTTTTTTCTCTAATCTAACCTCTGTCATATTTTTAACTATATTTTTGAATCTCTTTATCTCTAATCTATCGTCCGTCATATTCTGAACTACATCTTTGCACCTTTTTTCTCTCATCTTCTGTTCGCCATGTTCTGAACTACATCTTTGCACCTATTCTTTTCTAATCTATCGTTCGTTATGTTCTGAACTACATTCTTGTACCTTGGTTTTTCGCTAATCTATCATCAGTCATATTTTTAGCAATATCCTTAGACCTTTTCTTTTGTAATCTGACTTCATTCATATTGTGCATCTTTTTGTCTTTTTTATCTAGAGAATAAGAACTCATATTTTTTACTCTGTTTTTTTTCCTTTTTCTCTTTCAGATGATGAGTGTTCAAATTATCAAATTCAACTCTTTTTAATTTCAAAGCATCACGATTTGTGTAATGTTAACTTTGATCGTAATTTATTTTATAATTAGCCCAATAATTTAAATTGTTATAATTTTGTATGTCATAAGGTCTTGGCCATGATAAAAAACCGCTGCCAAGTCATTGGCACTTAGCTTCCTCCTATTCTGCTAGTGGAAGATAATTACATGAGACAATCAACTCATTCTTTGATTTAAATATTCGCTACTATTCGATACTAAAAGAATAGGTTTACTCGAATTCAGAATCAGAAAACATATATGCACGTCCAATCTTATTACGATCGATCACGTAGTTCCAGAATTAAAACAGTATACGTACGCCACACACACACACCACACACCACACACACACGCACACACACACACACACACACACACACACACAGACAAAAAATCATATGCACGGACATTTTATGAAACCATGAAAACTCTCAAAATATACTAAGCTTTAATTATCAAATTATATGGTTTAACAAAAATAATAATGTTCAGTCACACAGAGTATACAGGGGTGAGTA
>CM053168.1:23506043-23607066 GCA_012977825.3 Pteromalus puparum | reverse complement strand
CACACACACACACACACACACACACACACAGCCATCCGCACGGACATTTTCTAAAAACGTATGATTCGTACTCCAAACACCTCCAAATGCGTTTCCACGAAGTATTAGCAAAACTGAAAATTTTACTATTACAAAGCTTCCTCTTGAGGAGGAAGCAATAGAAAAAACAACGAAATAAACGATTGCCATCTCCTAGGATTTTTTTCTATTTTATATTCTGACATTTTATTGGATAATCTGTCCATCTACTATGTCCAAATTTATAGATTAAAAATACTTAACTTTTACTGTTGAGTATGGTTCTCCCTCTCCCTCTCCCCCCCTCTCTCTCTCTCTCTCTCTCTCTCTCTCTCTCTCTCTCTCTCTCTCTCTCTCTCGTGATTGCAGCCTGGATTTAATATCCGACACAATAATTTATACATAAAAAATTGCGATTTAATTTTGAATTCAGTTTTATATAGGAATAAACAAACTATCCCTGCATACAGCATTAAAATATCGCGAGTAAAACTTCGAATTTAACTAAAACGTAATTAAATTTTTGACGCAACGTAAATACAAAAATGCCGAAAATTTATTGTTATATGTTGTAGATCTAGTTGCTATGTATTTAGTTATAGGTAACCACTGCGAGTTTAAACATCTTCGTCACTTTTGCGATATCTATCGATCCGGCCGAATGGGAGCCAAAAAAGCGTTCTGACATCAAAATCGCATAAAAATCCTTAACCGAATTATCGCCGACCATTCTACCCTCCCAAACAAGACTTGGCTTTTTGGCCTATCTGTACTTCTTAGCACAGTACCCTTATATTCTTCCTTTTTTTGCGATATCTGTTGATCCAGCCGAATGGAAGCTACAAAGCCATTTCGACCTCGAAATCGCATCAAAATCCTCAATCGACTTTTCGCCGACAATTCCACCCACTCAAGCGAAATTTCGGCCATTTTATTTAATGGTACTTATTTTTTAGCCCAATAATCTTATATTTCTCCGCTATTTTTGCAATATCTGTCTTTTTGGCAGAATGGAAGCAACAAAGACGTTCTGACCTTCAAATCGCATAAAAATCTTCAATTAACTTTTCGTTGACCACTTTATTCACTCAAACAGGACATCAGCCATTCAAACTATTCGTTTTTACACTTCAGTCCAATACTTCTATAAGTCCCTGTCATTTTCGGGATATTTCAGGTGTCTTATGAAATCTTAGAAGATAGGCCAGCCACTGCCTCATGTGAAAAGCAAAGCCTTACGCTCTAAGTGATGTTCAACTTTGGTCTCTGTTAATTTCACTCCCGTGTGTAAAGGTAAAGTTGGAAAGAACAAAAAGAAACACAATCAAATACCAGCAATGTGAGTATATTTGAGAACACGATGTACAAGCATTTGGCTTTGAGCTCTGATCGAATCGACTGCAGAATACCAACTGAACTATGCAGCGGCTAGTCCTCCGCCGATCACTGTAACTGTCGCCGCTGATCAACGGAAAAAATGGTCGCCCTTTTCCCACTCTTCCACGCTTTCCTTCGCCAGATGACGAAGTTCTCGCACGCAGCTCTAGAAGAACTAAAACAAAGACGCATTCATCCATGCATCCGAGATCCGATTCTCGGCGACGCTGGGACTCATGTTAATCCGCACGCCGTCATAAAAAAGGGTCTGCTGCCGGCTCAAGTTTACAAGCGTGCGCTGACTCGCATTTCGGCGCCCGCTCGTTCGCTCGCTTTTCCCCGCGCTCGATACCCGACCCAGACCATAAAACAAAGGTTTCTTTTAATCTCTCGAACGTGCCTATTTGAGAGTTGCTCTTGTTCGAGCAACACATTTCCTCAAGTGACAATTCTCAAATATACGGCTTTCCTAAGAAATACAAATTCATTCCCGCATTTGCCCAGACATTCACCTGTTATGCAGGGAAAATTCTCGTGAGAGAAAGCCCACACCGAGAATGTCAATGTATTTCTTGTATAATTGAGCAAGATTTATTATACTATACGTGGCGCGATACGTCGTCAACCTTCAAAAGCTAACTTAAAAACTATCCAACACAACGGCTCGCCCAGAGTCGCAATGGACCGGCACTTACGTCAGGCGGCCACGCTCCGAGCTAGCCCGTTCCGTGGCAGCAAGTCACAAAGAAGTCCGTCGCTTCTTGTTAAAATCGACTAATAGTCCAGAAGTAAGCAAGAAGTTTTGATGGATTAATATATACTGACACTTTTCTTCTAATATATACTGATTCTTTTCTAATTACGGGGAATCTATTCGTTTAATAAAACCATAGGGTTGACGACTTCAATTAAAATAAACTTGCGAGGAAAGCAAAGAAAACGTTATTTTTGACCCAACTTTGGTTGTTGGGTTGGGTTAATATTAAACGATCTTCACATATCTTTACCGTTTGGGCTCTTCCTCATTTGAGATTATCGGGCTCCACTTTAATTCAGGTTTTTAAGTTAAAAATCCGTTATTATTTACATTATTTTTAATCCAACTTTTAAATGCTCAATTAACTAATCCCATGGTGTTAAATGTGTAATTTATCAATACAAACTTTTAGATTATGGATAATAGAACATTGTGAATTCAAAAATTACACCATTGGCTATCCAGCAGGCAATAAAACCGTAACAAAACAAGCGTGATTTTCGGATAGCCGATACTCGCAAAATTAGCCAGGTGATCGTGGAATAATCGTTAACGATTGCACTAGGGATTGTACTAAAATTTCTAACTTTTTTATATCATAGTCATATTCTCTTTTGTCTCAAATCAGTAGAACTTTTTTTTCAAAGCCCTATTATTTACGTAGAAAATATTATCGTAATTTGTTGTTCTAAATCGGGTCCTTACAAGAATAAATACAAACATTATCGTTCAGTTTAAGTTCAGAGAGAACTTCTGTTTAAGGGGACGGATACACCTTAAACAAAACAAAAAAATTTATATTTATTATTTAGTTAAATAAATATTTGAAAAATTGTTTAAACAATGGTATAAACTAAGAAAAATTGTAGAAAACAAAAAAAAAAAAAACGTCTGTATACGTCATATACCAGGTACAACAAGTCTTCGAAGCCCTCAATTCATGATTTTCATTTTTACAGCTACCACATACTTACTTCAGATTTTGGCTTTGAAGAGCACTTTTACTTTGATACATACGCTTGAAAAATAAATATTTAGGTTATAAATGTGAGATTTGAAAAAGGATTTGATTTGAAAACGTTGTCTGTAATTAATGCATAATATTTGCCTTTTTTTAAATTTGTAAACAAAATTTTTTATTAACTTAAATTCAATTTTTTAATTTTTTGACATTTTAACGTGTATTCGTCCCCTTAAAGATTTGAAAATCAAGATTAAAATTAGGAGGTTGGCGAGCGTAGCAAAAAGGGGGGCACCCCCCCCCCACTTCAGAGTAAAATAATTAAATTCAAAAGATAGTAAACTTTGAAGAAAACCTTGCGCCTTTGTTGAGGCAGCTGAACCAGTTTCAGGATCCTTCGATTTGTCTTAAAAAAATGCAATACATCGTTCATAATTGGAAATATGAAGTACGGATTTTAATGCTTTTATGCACACAGTTTTAAAAATTAAAAAATAATGAACTAAACAAATTAAAAATTCAATAAATTGTTTAAAGTCAAACTAATTATCTTACCTTTTTGGACAGAATTGAGTAAGTTTTGGACTGTCTTCTGACTTTAATTCATTAAATTCATTAAACTACTTTGTCGAATCTCTAATAAAATTGATTAATCCTTTATGGATTGCTATAACAATTTTTACTTTCCTTATATTTTCGAGTGCATCCTGGACACATAGATTTGAAGAATTAGTTGAGCAGTGAACGTATAAAGCTCGAGGATCGAGTTCTCGAATGCGAGCTTAAACGCNTAAGATTGGACGTGCATATATGTTTTCTGATTCTGAATTCGAGTAAATTTTCTTTTAAGATTTAGACTATTTTATGACCATTTCATGGCCATTTTTCGATTTTTGAAAAAATATTTTTGCTTTTTATTATGATATGATTTATACAATATATTCAACAATAGTGTACCTAAAAGACTGCTACCCACAAGGTTGAAATATTTTCCCGCTTCTCCGACGCCCGCGCTCTCTCGTCTTAAGAGAGCTCGGGGCTTCAGTCCCGAGCGGATCTCCGGTGAGACCACTCTCCCAGGAGCTATGGAATATAGAAAACGATTACGATGGGCTAAAATGCGACTGTGGGAGTGCTGAAATGAGCTTTAAAATTTTAAAAGACGATTATGGGAGTATAGAAAACAACGTCAAGGGTCTGAAAGGCAGCTGTGAGTATGTAGAAATCGTGAAAAATAATTTTTTTGTAAAAAGTTATTTTTCACAAAAAAATGAAGCCACCCGCAATTTTGTAACTTGCAGTTGTTAACGTTATTAACGATTCCGCAATTACTGGTATTTTTTTTATTACGATATATGTAAGTTATTTTATGAGTTCACGGAGCTCTATCCTTTTGATATCCACCTTAACCCCCACTCCCCTGATACCTCTCCCCTACAAGTGTCTTCCTAACCTATCCTTTTAGTATCGAATAGTAGCGAATATTTAAATCAAAGAATGAGTTGATTGTCCCATGTAATTATCTTCCACTAGCAGAATAGGAGGAAGCTAAGTGCCAATGACTTGGCAGCGGGTTTTATTTATAATTATGTTAAATTGTTTAAACAATTATTGAAACAATGCTATAAACACAGAAACATTGTAAAAAACTAAAAACAATGTCTGTATATGTCCGATACCGGGTACAACAAGTCTTAGATTCCCAGAAATCATGATTTTCATTTTTACAGCTACCGCAGTCTTACTTAGGATTATGGCTTCGGAGGGTACTTCTACTTTGACAAATATGCTTCAAATACACATATTTAGGTTGTGAATGTGGGAATTTAAAGAAGAAGCTGATTTAAAAATGTTGTCCATAAGGTGATAAAAAATTTTGTTTAAAATTTTAAAAAATTACAAATATTGTGCATTAATTATAGACAACTTTTTTTGAATCAAATTCTTTTTTCGAATTTCCACATTCATAACCAAAATATTTATATGTATTTCAAGCATATTTGTCAAAGTAAAAGTGCCCTTCGAAGCCATAATCCTAAATAAGTCTGCGGTAGCTATAAAAATAAAAATCATGATGTCTGGGCTTCGAAGACTTGTTGTACCTGGTATATGACATATACAGACATTGTTATTTGTTTTTTACAAGCTTCTAAGTTTATAGCATTGTTTATTCAATTTTCTATCATTTTTGTCAGCCTCGCAGTGAATAATTATTCGACTAAATTTCATTTATTACTCTCTAATTATTATTTATACGCTGAACCAAATTTTTGATCAGGACCATCCAAAGTGGGCTTCTATTCTGCATAATGTTTAAACACACTTCTATGCAAAGTCTCTATCTATCATAGATAAAGAGTTATGAGACAAAGTTTGAAATTTGTTGCCATCGCAGACCCTTATTTTGTAAAATTTCATATTTGTTTGGCTACGCTTTTATTTCTCTCTCTCTCTCTCTCTCTCTCTCTCTCTCTCTCTCTCTTTCGTTAAATCCTAACAATAAAAGCTAAGAAAGCAAAACACGCATGCACAGGGAAGAGGGAAAAAGGATATTATTTTTTTTCTTATAGTTGTTCCTGCATCAAATATTATTGTGGCTCTGCAAAGAGCCGATGCATCTCGACTACGTTGAAAAATATTTGCACTTAAAAGTGCAATAGAGGTTACATTAATAACCTTCACGTTCGAATAAGCTGCCGCGGATCAACAAATAGTTTGTTCCCCACGTGAGAACAAAATTATGTAGTTGGCCATGGATATCCAGCACCGGTCTTCTTGAGCAGTAGGCCTTGGGCGTTGCGGGCTTCTTCATCGAGCAGCCGCTATTGTCGGTGGCCATGGATATCCACCAGCACCGGTCCTGTTTAGCAGTAGGTCTTGGGCGTTGCGGGCTTCTTCGAGCAGCCGCTATTGTCGGTGGCCATGGATGTCCATGCGGCCAAGGATCTATACTTTAAGACGTTCATTGTCTTAAGAACGATTTTAAACTAATGTTTAAAGCGCGGATGAGGCTCCCCTTATAGACTTCGCGAGACCCGCAGCGAGCCAACCGGCAGCGATCCCCACCCGGCGTCGGTAGCGCCGAGTGGGGGAACTCTTTCGCGCTGTCGATAAAAAGGCCGCTATCTCGCGCTATAACGCATCAGTTGAATTTCAACAATTCTACAGATGAGAATCTTCAGAAGAAACGACGTCCCCGAAGAATTTCTACAACTAGGCTACGAGGAGTTGGAGAGCCTATACAGGGAAATGGAAGCGTTCCCTCTTGAAGATCTGGAGATCGACGCTTTACTTCCAGCATGGCTCAATTCGCCAACTCCACCAGCGGCACCGCTAATGATGGACATCAGCAACGACGAGGAAGAAGACGTGGATGCAACACTGTCGATGGATCCATCGTCTCCTCCAGTGCCTATGATAAACATCAGCAGCAGATCTGAAGCGGACGCGGCAATGACGGGCGAACCATCGCCGATGCACGACATTCAAGAAGAGGCAGAGCCGGCCGGTTCACCACTGCTGCTCTATAATCCGGTCATAAGGCGCTACGTGATTGTAGAGCATCCGGAAATCCTCCAGTGTCCGGAGCAGCAGCAGCGAAGTCCTGACTCCACTCAGCCGGAGGTCATCGACTTGACCTCTTCGCCGGATACTTCGCCAGTTGTCGTTGCCATTTTTTCTCCAGAGGTTAAAATCCTCTGTGAGATTAAAAAGGCGAGAAGACCACCGCCAAGAAGCAATGACAGCGACGATGAGTCTGCGGCAGCCAAGAAGAGACTTGCTCTATAACCTGTCCTTTTAAGGACAAAAAAAACAATCAGCCCTTTCAGGGCTACCAATTTTTAAAACGTAGTATAACTATTTTATAATCTACTCTTAAAAAAATGATGAGTAAGAGAGAGACAGAGAGTGACTTTTTAAATCACGTCTCCTTACGGAAATGTTTTTTTTCAGCTAGAAGTCCCCTAACCTCAAAAGTTCTTTCTAGAACTCTCTTAATGAGTAAGAGAGCTTGAGTGATTTTTTAAATCACGTCTGCTTACTGAAATGTTTTTTTTCAGCTAGAAGTCCCCTAACCTCAAAAGTTCTTTCTAGAACTCTCTAAATTAGTAAGAGAGATTGAGTGATTTTTTAAATCACGTCTCCTTACTGAAATGTTTTTTTTCAGCTATAAGTCCCCTAACCTCAAAGTTCTTTCTAGAACTCTCTAAATGAGTAAGAGAGATTGAGTGATTTTGTAAATCACGTCCCCTTACTGAAATGTTTTTTCAGCGATAAGTCCCCGAACCTCAAAAGAATAGTTCTTTCTAAATGAGTAAGAGAGATCAAGTGATTTTTTTTTAAAATCATCTCTCCCTACTGAAATCTTCTTAAGCAATAAGTCTCCCAAGCTCAAAGATCAATGCCAATAGTTCTTTCCAGAAGTTTCTTTAAAAAAATTGCATGAGTAAAACAGATCTTTACTGCAATAATTATTAAAATTCTTTAACATTTTTCTAATGAATCGCGACAAGTTTGATAATTAAAAAGTTTTTTACGTTATTCAAACTTTCTTTTAAATAGTAATATACCCTATATTGTAAGGTCACTGAAAACGTGAAAGATATTTGAAAAATCGTTTTCTAATCTCAAAACTAAAAAGCGTAGCTGACCGCGCTCTGGATTTGTTTTAAAAGTAAAAAACTATCACGAGACTGAGTGGAGAGGGAAATCGGTTACCCCCTCCATGATCATGACAACATATAGCGTGTTCTTATAAGTATAAAAAGGCCAGTAGTTGACTTCATAAGTCATTCTGGTTCACTCGCTCTAGCAAGTAAAACCATGCCTTCGAGAAAAATGTTGCGCTTTCCTGATGAAGATCCTTCACCGCCTAGTTCACCTACTTGGGACATGGTGTACTATCGTTCACCATCCTGGCATCGTCCCGCTTCGCCACCTCAATCGACGACCTCTCCGGAACAACGGGAACTTGTTTTGAACCCGTTTTATAAGGCTGCGGCGGAGGTCATCGAAATTTCATCTTCACCCGAAGTTGAAATTTTACCGGCTCCTAAAAAGATCGCGCCGGAGTTGGTAGACCTTCTCTCGCCTCAATAGTCTACGACCAAGAGAGGGTTCGAAGACGGCTTGCCAGAACGTCGACCTGTAAGAAGGCGTTTGTCTTACAGTAGCGACGACAACATGGTAGTCTCACCTCCAAAGTCTACATCCAAGAGAGCGCTCGAAGACAGGTTGCCTGAACGTCAACCTGTAAGAAGGCGGCTATCTTACAGTAGCGACGATTCACCAGGACGTCTAGTGATCTTCGAAGAAAAAAGCCCATGCCAAAAGTAATACAGACAGCTCTTTTAAGAGCTAACACACAAACAGCCCCTTTCAGGGCTACCAAAAAAAAATTTTAACATATTACAACTGTGTTTTTCTCAAATCCGAGTGACTTCGTTTTTATTTTTCGATTAAGTGAAAAAAGTTTAAATTATTATTAATAGTAGTAGTAGATAGGCTTATAATGGCAATTGAAACTAATTCATTACTAGATAAAGTTATAATGGTGATCCAAACTTAGCTTCTCGAAAACTCGTAACGGGTAAGTCGGTAAGATTACCGACTGCTAACCGAAAGGTTGCCGGTTCGAATCTCCGCAGTACCAAACATTTTTTTCATTCTCTGCTGTGAAGCAGAAACGAAAAAAAATTATTTTATGAGTTAAAACGCACGTGAATTAGAACGCATGTGAATTATAACGGTGTCACGGTGCTGCAGAATCAACCTGCCGCAGTTTGTGAAACGCATGCGCATCACGGTGCTCCAGAATCAACCTGCTGCATTATCATCCTGCTCCAGTATCATCCTGCCGCAGTATCATCCTGCCGCAAGTAGTGTGTTTGGTGTTTGATTTATTCACCCAACCTTCCCTTACTCATTCCACCATTTTAGTTTATACATATATATTTAGAACACATTAGCTTTTGTTCATGGTGCCCCGGGTGAGGAGTGAGTGATTGTTGGGTTGAAGGATCAATAATTTCAAAGGCGAATTTTTGTAAGCGAGCGAGTCGCTACCGGCGTTGGTCGGCGGTTCGTGGAATGGGTTAGCGAGCGCGCTAGGGTCTCATGTTTCAGCTCGGAGCTTTGGCGTCGCACCGTAGGCTAGCAACGTAAACACGTCGATTCTCGGTACTGTGTGGCGATTATCACACTTGTGCCGCGCATTCTGCCATTATATTGACTTCTCTATTCATCCGGGTGTTTGTTTGTTCTTCTCGAGCACAATTAATTTTCAGGTTTCTGCACGAGCGCAGTTCGAATTTGTTTTTTTTTATCCCTTCTCGTTTCATTTCTAATTGATTTAGCAGGAAGGCCAGTCTACCATGGCTCCCACAGCGCTTAAGAAGATGACAGCGTCACAAACAAGGCGTTTGTCAGAAATTAAAGGCATGCATAGCCGGTTGCTCGCTAAACCTCGGGCGTCTCTCAACAAAAATATACTTCTGGCACGCATCGAGGCTGTGAAGCAAATTTGGGATGAGGCGCGAAGGGTTCATGCTGACATTGTCGCTAGGGATGATGCTGAGAGGGATTCTTACATCACCGAGGATGAGTTCGGTACCCTCGAACAAGCGTATAAGGAGGTTCTTGACGAGTTTCTGACCTTGCTGTCGCAGTTTGAGATCGCTGATCAATCCACACTCCCTGGCGGAATTCTAAATTCTACTTTGTCGGAAACAGGGCTCACAAAACTCCCCAAAATCAATCTTCCTTTGTTTTCAGGGAATTATGAGAATTGGGCAAGTTTTCGGGATAATTTCAGGATCATGGTTCATGAGTTGCCTCGGATTGCTGACGCGACTAGACTTCAGTATTTGATAATGTGTTTGACCGGCAGTGCGGCCGATTTAATTAAAGATGTGCAAACCACTAACGCTAACTATGCAAGCACATGGAAGGCGTTGGAGGATCGTTACCACAATCCGAGGCTCATCATAACCAACCCCTATAGCACCTGATATTTCGGCAACATTGCATTGTAAGATTAGCTAGATTCGGCAATATTGCCAGAGCTTAGAACAACATTGCTGCAACCATAAGGCAATGTTGCCACGCACAAAAATGTCCGCTTTTTCATTGCAAAGTTGGTTATCTCCCACATAGGTCCCAATATTTTGGGAACATTGCCTAAAGATTCCATTACCAGATTTTGCAATATTGCACGGAACCTTATTAATGTTGCTTCAACTATTCAGGGAACATTGCTACTAGATTGTACAATATTTAATTAATATTGCGATAACCTTAAATTATTTTTGCATCATTATAAAAATTGTTATACTAATGCGGAAATAATTTAAAGCTATCGCAATATTAATTAAATATTGTACAATCTAGTAGCAATGTTCCTTAAATAGTTGCACAATGTTAATGAGGATTCGTGCAATATTGCGACAACTAGGAATGCAATCTTCAGGCAATGTTCCCAAAATATTGGGACCTGTGTAGGAGACAACCAACCTTGCAATGAAAAAGCGGACATTTTGGTGCGTGGCAACATTCCTTAATGGTTGCGGCAATGTTATTCTAAGCTCTGGCAATATTGCCGAATCTAGCTAGTCTTGCAATGCAATGTTGAGGCAATGTTGCCAAAATATCAGGTGTTATAGGGGAAGTATTTGAGGGCTTTCATGGAGCTTCCTCACCTCAAAAGGGGATCAGCTGATGAGATACGCTCCTTTATTGATGAAGCTGGTCGTATCGTTCGTGCTTTGCGAGGACTGAATATGCCAGTAGATCATTGGGATGTTTGGTTCGTCTTTCTTTTGTCTGAGCGCTTCAATTCAGAGTCCCGCAGCCGGTGGGAGTCCTTTCTCAGCGAAAAGGAGCGGACGACAGGGCAGGAGGAAGCTGAGCAGACGTACACTCCAGCAACATTCGATGAGTTTGTCGAGGTCCTCGAAACAAAAGCCCAAACTCTGGGTGTGCTTGTTACTGAGCGACGTGGTGAGAAGCGGCCGGCTCCTTCGTCTAAATCGGTGCAGCCTCGTAAGATTTTCCACGCTAGCTCTTCGCAGTGTCCTCTCTGTGCTGAATCACACGCTCTTATGCGATGCCCTCAGTACAAGGTCAAAAAACCCCAGGATCGCCAGAAGGAAGTACTCCGGTTGCGACTCTGTTTTAACTGCCTGGGGTATCATCGAGTAAACTCTTGTCCCTCTTCTGGTCGTTGTTCGGTATGTAAGCAGAAGCATCATTCCTCTTTGTACGATTCCAGCAGGAGCAGCCAGGGACCAATATCTACCGCTCCCAAGGACAACCAAGGGAATCCTGGTAGCGGCTCGGCGGTGGTGTTGCATGCTGCTAAGTCCATGACGTCCTCAAGGAAGATTCTGCTCGCTACCGCGGTGTGTTGGTAGTAGGTCCAAAGAGCAAGGGCACATATGTGCGGGCGCTTTTAGATCAAGGCTCAGAAACGTCATCTGTGTCCGAGGCCATTGTGCAGTTACTTGGACTGCCTAAGTGACGTACACATGTGCCACTGTCTGGTCTGGGAGCTAGTGCAGCTGGCACTGCTCGTTCGATTGCTCCACTCACTCTTCGATCAGCGGTAGATCCGAACTTCCAGGTCGAAACTGAGATGTTGGTTCTCCCCAAACTCACGTCGCTTCTTCCTTAATATGAGGTTAGCGAGGATTTGGCGCGAGGGCAGTTTCCAGATGTCCTTCTTGCTGATCCGGAGTTTGCAGTGCCGAAAAAGATCGATATGATCTTAGGGGCTGACCTTTACGGTCAGTTACTCCGCTCTGGGGTGAAAAGATCCGCATCGTCGCAGCTCGTAGCTAAGAATACGGTGCTTGGTTGGATCGTTTCTGGGCCCGTGGATGCAGAGATGTCACGGCGGGCGGCGGAATCTGAGGTTCACCCTCAAGTCCAGGCGCTCCATTGCGCTGTTCAGGATCTGGATAAGCTGTTGCAGCAGTTTTGGAACCTCGAATAGATCTCGGCGCCAACCATCAAGCTGAAACCGGAGGATGAGAGATGCGAGAAGATCTTCACGGACATTCACCGGAGGGATGCACAGGGTCGGTTTGTGGTAAATCTGCTTCTAAAATCCGATCTCCCTTCCGTTGCTGCAGAGTCTAGAGGAATAGCTCTTAGCTCTCTCTCCCATTTACATCGTCGTTTTTCACGTGATTCGAAGCTTGCTGAGAAGTATCGTGAATTCATGGAGATGTACGAGAAGTTAGGGCACATGATACGCGTGCAGCGTTCGGAAATACCTAAGTCTGACGCTTGGTATCTACCCCATCATCCAGTGGTGCAAATCCTTCCCTCGTCGTGGACGCTGAGAGTTGTGTTCGACGCTTCTCGTCGTACGAAGGATGGGCATTCGCTCAATGCCTTCTTGTTAGCAGGGCCTTCGTTGCAGAATGATCTCTCCTTGATTCTCTTAAATTGGCGTAGGTATCGTTTCACATTCACTGCTGACATAGTCAAGATGTTTCGACAGATTCAGGTGGATCCAGAACACCAGGATTACCAGAGGATAGTCTGGTCGCCCGACGCAGCATCTGAACCGGTCGATTTCCGTCTGGCCACTGTCACTTATGGGACGGCTTGTGCTACTTATTTAGCAATTCGCACTCTATTGCAGTTGGTTAAGGACGAGGGTCTTCGCTTTCCAGTCGGAGCTCGTTGCTTGGAGTCGGAGACGTACGACGACACTTTCGCAGGGGCTGATAATCTTTCGGTCGCAATTCAGAAGAGGGTCGAGCTTACCAAGCTGCTAGCTTCAACGGGAATCGAGCTGGACAAATGGGCCGCAAACCATCACGAGCTGCTTCCAGAGTCAGCGCGTCAGGTCTCGGAGAAGCAGATCGGCGAGGACGAGCCGGTCAAGGCCTTAGGCGTCCACTGGGTTCCATTGCAGGAATATTTCAAGTTCAATGCTGCCAGTGTGGAGAGCTTGTCTGCAGCCTATACGAAGAGATCTGTCCTCTCGAACATTGCTCGCTTATTCGATCCCTTAGGTTGGCTTGCTCCAGTCACCGTTATGGCAAAGATCCTAATGCAAGATATGTGGATTCTGTAGTGCGACTGGGATGCACCCCTGCCAGCCGAGATTCGTGAGCGCTGGTACGAGTATTGCAAGGGTCTATCCACATTGCCTTCCTTGTCGATTGAGCGTTGATTAGGTAGTACGGCTGATTGTTCTTACCAGATACATGGGTTTTCAGATGCTTCCTCTCGTGCGTATGCTGCGGTTGTGTATCTGCGAATCGACGAGGGCAACGGACATTTCAGGGTGTCCTTATTAGCGGCTAAGTCGAAGGTGGCTCCAGTGAAAACGGTGAGCATCCCCAATCTGGAGTTGTGCGGCGCAGCGCTTCTTGTCAAGCTCATCCAGCATGTGTCCAAGTTAGATTTTCTGCAAGGGTTACCAATATTTGCCTGGTCGGACAGTCAGATCGTGCTTATGGCTCCGCAAGCATCCATGCCACTGGAAGACCTTTGTGGCCAATCGAGTTTCGTTGATTCAGACTGAGTTGCCGTCGGCAACGTGGGCTCACGTTCCGACTAAGGAGAATCCGGCTGACTTGGCAACGCGAGGAGTTCAGCCGGGAGAGCTGGCTAACAGTGCTCTTTGGTGGCAGGGCCCGGCGTGGCTATCCATGCCTCCAACAGAGTGGCCTCAGCCTGCTGATCCGGTTCGGGCTAATCACGCTCGCCCAAGATCCGAGGAATCTGAGATTCTGACTAGATTCTCGTCTTTGACTAGGCTTGTTCGTGTCGTGGCGCTCTGCAGACGCGCTCTTGATCGAATTCTGAACAGGAGAACGCCAGCAGAGAGCTCTTCGTCCACTTTTCTGACCACTCCTGAGCTGTCCTCAGCTCGGGTGGCAGTCCTTCGCCTAGCACAGGCTAGCCTAGCATTTGCTGAGGAAATCAAGCTGTTGAGATCGGAAAAGAGACTGCCGAAGGGCAATCGGATCAGCAACCTAAATCCGTTCTTGGACAAGGAGGATGGACTCTTGCGTGTAGGAGGTCGATTGGCTTACTCCGGTCTCTCTTTCGATCAAAAACACCCCCTGATCTTACCACAAAACTCTGCTCTTAGCTTGTTGTTCGTACGACACGCTCACCATCAGTGTCTTCACGGTGGCCCCACGTTGACATCGAGCATTCTAATGCCTCAGGTGTGGATTTTAGGTAGGAATCGGATGGTCAAATCGACAATTCGCGCCTGCGTGCCCTATCAACGGGTTAAGCCTCACTCTGCTCAACAATTTATGGGTGAGCTCCCGGCCGACAGAGTGACGAGTAGTAGGGCCTTCTCTCACTTCGGACTTGATTATGCTGGTCCCTTCCAAATCCGGATGGCGAAAGGTCGTGGGAATCGCGCTTTCAAGGGTTACATCGCTCTGTTTGTCTGCTTTGCTACTCGTGCTATCCACTTAGAGCTCGTTAGTGACTTGACTTCAGCGTCGTTCATCTGCGCGTTCCGTCGCTTTGTAGGGAGACGAGGCATTTGTGCGAATTTGTACAGCGGCAACGGTACAAATTTTCAAGGAGCTAATAAGGAACTCAGAGGTATGTTCCAGCGTGCCTCCGATTTTTACAAGGACGTTGGCGCTGTTCTTGCCAACGATGGAACCAACTGGACGTTCATCCCTCCGAGTGCACCCCATTACGGCGGTTTGTGGGAAGCAGGTGTCAAGTCGGTGAAGCATCACTTGAAGAGGGTGGTTGGCGAACACACTCTAACCTTCGAGGAGTTTTCCACGGTTCTGGTTGAAATCGAAGCCTATCTCAATTCTCGTCCTCTGGGCGCGTTAAGTGACGACGTCAACGATCTAAGGGCTCTCACTCCCGCTCATTTTCTCAATGAAGGAGTCTCCTTGTTACTTCCAGAACGAAGGCGGGCGGAATGTTCAGGTTATGTAGGACCGTTTAAGGAGATTTGAATTTCGCGCCGTAGCGCGTCGATTGCTGCGGCGAGATCGGGCGAGCGCATGCGCGCGCCGCCAGGGGCGTCTCTGTTTCGCGCGGGATTGGGGGCTCGCGAGCATGTGTCGGCCAGTTCTGACAGCTCCTCTCGAGTTATCAGTCGATATTGCGCTACCTTTACCTGCGTCTTGCGAATTACTCACTGTAACCTGCGTGCGAATCGAGTCGTTATTAACGTCCTTTTCAGGACGATCGATTCTTCCTCCTTTGTATTTGGCGTGTCGCGTAGTGTGTGTGCATTTTGCGAGCGGCGTGATGTTTGTGTGTATTCTTCGTATGTTGGGACTTCGGCCACGTTCGAGCTTCCTCGACGTGCCGATCTCCACCCGGCGATCGCTACCTACGCGGGAGGGCTGAAAAGGTCTGCCCGTGGTTCAGGATAGGTTCCCTCGAGACGTCGAGGCGTCCTGCGACCGAGGAAGGTGCATCCCACCCACGTGCGGCCAGGGCTTTACGTCGCGCCGTCCACGTCTCGTCCCGCGAAAGGTAGGAGAGCTCTCCAGCGTGCGAAAGGTACCTCGCGGCGATTGCGTTTAGTCATAATTGCGTTCTTCTTCTCTTTTTTGTTTGGTCTATCCTAAAGTCACTTTGCCTTGTATAATTTCATAAGTTCTAAAATAAAGCTATAGGCTTGTCCCGGCTTTTCTCTCTGCTCCGTGAGAGTTTTCACGCCGAGGCAAGTCGTCTTTTTCTCCCGTGAAATTCATTGTGTTTTGTGTTTGATTTATTCGCCCAACCTTCCCTCACTGATTCCACCATTTTAGTTTATACATATATATTTAGAACTCATTAGCTTTTGTTCAAGCTTCTAAACCGAATATTTCACTTCCAAGCTTATATTTTGAGAATTCATATTTAAAAATTATTATTTATTAAAATATTCACGCGTAAAGATACGTAACGTATATTATTACGTTACAGCGGACACCATGACACCACCACCGCCGTCCCGTTGATAACTGAAGTTACGGACGCGCATGCGCCGCGTGAATCGTTTGGGCTCGTTCGCAGAGCGCGTAGACATAATTGAAAGTTAAAAATGTATAAGCTTATTTTTTTTTGGGAAAAATTGAAAAAATAAAAATGTTTAAGTAAGAGAAGGTTGTATAATAATTAAGAATTATGTATATTATGTAGTAGTTTAAAATTTAAAATGCATGTTAATATAATTTTTTTTGAAAAATAGAAGCAGAATGCAAAGCCGCTGCTAAGTCATTGGCACTAAGCTTCTTTCTATTGCACTAGTGGAAAATAATTACATAGTTTCTAAAAAATCTAAACGGATGTATGATATTTCTTTAACGATTTGAGAGTTTAGATGCATGCACTCCATATAAGTAAATCAGGTTGAGGGATAGGGTGTCAGTTAAAGGGGTAAAACCAAAAATTTGATTATTATAACTTTTGTTCCAGAAGGAAGCTATATAGGGAAGGCGGGGGGGCGGGGGTGGTATAAAAGTGCTGCATCAAGTATGGATGGGCTACCGAACAGTGCGATCGATCTCGAGAGCTAAGCGAAGAAAGGGAGGTAATTTTATTATCTTTTAAATGCGTTCTAGCTGTATTGTTTGTAACAATGAAATTATACAAAAAATGCCAAAAATAATTTTGCAAAATCCAATAAACGGCCATACAATTAAATTTAGCAAGCACAATTGCAATTAACTTCTGTTCCCGAATTCAGAACCAAAAAAAAGGATATACATGCCAATCTTTGTAGAGATTTGTAGCCTGGATTCCATAATATAGCGGTGTTACGTCCTGTCTATTATTTATTGAATAAACTAGAACGTAATGATATGTGTAGTGGCGAGGCTGGAAACAATGTTAATTTGCGCCTAACACTCACTATATAGTATAAATAAATAAAAGCACTTACCTTTGCGATGAACCTCTCTGCTAGTACCCGGTGGCTGTAGACTCGTTCAGTCAAGCTGTAGACTTGTTCAGGGTATTGGGTTTTCTCGTAAAGGAATAGAACTTCGTAAGATTTCTTTTGCGATAAATTGATGGTTTAAATAAGCAAAATCGGAAATCAATCTAAATATAATTCTCTTTTAATCAAATAATCTCGTCGGTTAAATATAGACAAAGCAAAGATTTGAATTCTATTAAAATAGATATGTTGAATTTCATAAATATTGTAATCACGGCAAAGCGGCTTTTAGTTTTATAATTGTCACCGATTGTCGGACCGGCGCGATACGGAGCTTGTGACTGACGACAAAAAACTGTCGATGAAAGCCGTGGAAGGCATATTTAAAAACTTCGCATCTTTCCAAATTTTGATCGTATGTTTCGCAAGGTGAATCGCAGTCGTATGAAAAAATTGATTATCTTGCATTTTGCAAGCTCGACTCATAAGCGATACTGACAAACTGAAGTGAACGCTCAAGAAAAATGAGGTTCAGCGTTTTTTATTTAGGCCATGTCTCTATTCAAATCGTACTAAAGATAAGTACACGTCGGGCGACGTAACAGCGGTATGCACACACACACACACACACACACACACATCGATACGGACATCGATACGGACATTTTCTAAAAACACGTAATTCAAACTGCACAAACCTCAAAATGAATTTCTAACCTGTTTCTAAGACAGTCGAAAATTCTACTATTCTAAAGCTTCCTCTAGTAAGAAGCAAAAATAAAAAGAGAAACATTCAAAGGGAAAAGTGTAATTTAATAAAAGCTAGATGACAATGAAGTTAAAGTCACACTTATATTTATTTCATCAACTATTATTTAATTCAGTAACGATACCTAAACCTACTTCATACTGCGCACGATTAAGGGCAATAGTTACAAAAATGCTGCCAATACTTTGACACGTAGCTTCCTTCAACATTATGTATGAAGGGGCATGTATTATGCTTAAGGGGACAAGACACTTTTAAACCCTAAAAAATAAAATTCTTATAAATAATTACAAAAATAAATGATAATTTTCATATAATTTTTATTTTAATATAAGGTTATATTACTTGTATTTTTACCATGGTAAATCCATATTAGCACCTACTTACCCATAGTGACTCTCCGTATACTATTTTGAGCATTTTGGCACTCTCCGTAGGATTCCATGTGACCACATGGTTTGATTGGGCTGAAATTTTAGGAACATGCTTTGTACACTTGAACTTTTGGTATAAATGAAGGGATTTTGATTTGAATGCTTAGAAAATGTTTAACAATGAAAATACTGAATTTTCGGCTTTTTTTAACCTATGTATGCCACATTTTCCTTCATAAAAGATTTTCCAAGCATTCAAATTAAAATCCTTTCATTCATCCCAAAGGTATAGGTGTAAAAAAGAATGCTCCTAAAATTTTAGCTCAATCAAACCATGTGGTCACATGGAATCCTACGTGCCAAAATACTCAGAACAGGAGAGTCACTATGGCTAAGTAGGTGCTAGTATGAATTTACCATAGTAAAAATACAGGTAATATAATCTTATATTAGTATAGAAATTACATAACAATTATAATTTATTTGTGTAATTATTAATAAGAATTTTGAATATTATCGTTCCTCTCCATATTTTAAGAATACATTTTTTGGACAGAGCAACAGTGGGAGGATAACCCTGGTTTTTTACAAAATTATTGACACCTCATATTACTAAAAACGTTGCCGTTTCGTCCTTGGTGGGGACCTCCTCAGGCCTTTATTAAAAACAACAAAAAATATATAAATGTATAAAAATATTCACAACATATCGATATCACAGGTCAAGTTGTTACACTATAATCGAAAAAATGGCAAAAAAACGGGAAAAAAGGCAAACAATACAATAAACTAAATAAATATTTATATAATCCTAATTTTATTACAGTATAGCTGTTCTCTTTTTCAAATTGTCTCTATGTCGAGGTATATGCCGCCTATGTATGCGTGTAATAGGTGAGCTTGTCCATATATGCGTGAATAAGTGAGCACGTCGATGTATGCGTGAATAAGTGAGCTCGTGTAACTTCGGGCATTCCCGCTTCTCATACTCTATACTTACTTGTGTTTTCTTATACGTCTACTACTGACTGATAATATGTACGACGAGAGAGACACGTTTTGTCTCTTGTGATATTATTTACTTACTTATTTATTATGGTATGAGCATTTTTTCGATTATAGTGTAACAACTTGACCTGTGATATCGATATGTTGTGAATATTTTTATACATTTATATATTTTTTGTTGTTTTTAATAAAGGCTTAAGGAGGTCCCCACCAAGGGCGAAACGTTGCCGTTTTTAGTAATACGAGGTGTTAATAATTTTGTAAAAAACCAGGGTTATCCTCCGACTATTGCTCTGCCCAAAAAATTTATTCCTAATAAGAATATTATTTTTCAGGGTTTAAAAGTGTCTTGTCCCCTTAATATCATAATTGTGTTTACTTTATATATAATTCAGTAAAGTTTTTGTATTTTATTGTTTGATGGATGAAATTTGCCAAAAAAATAAATAAATAATACGCACATTAGGGTGGTTCAAGATTTCCCGACGTTCGAGTTTTCAATTTGTAACCCTTGAAAAGCTTAAATACATAAAAAATGAAGTAGCTGCAAGGAGGGAGCTGTGCGATGAATTTTAAAGGTCTCTACCTCCAAATGAAAATCGTTATATTTCGTTTTTTTCAGTATTTCCGTTCTTTTTTCGATTTTTGCTATTAAAGCTATATAAAAATTTTCTTAGGTCATCAGAAGTGTTCTTTTTCGATACACTATAACCTATTATGTAAGTTCCGACCCACAGCTAACCCAAGACAAAATTTTACCTGTTCAAAAGTGATCGTTTTTGTCAATTTTGGACGAAAAATGCGGGCAATGCGACAATTCTCCGCTCGCCCATTCTTATTTCTTAGTCGGAACACTGGTGAAAACCAAGCCCAAGAAAAACAAGCGTCCTGGCGGGATTTTAGTGAAAGTAGGGCAAAACAAGACGCGAAACTTGGGAAAAATCCAAAAGGATGTAAACCCGGACGCCACTGGAATGATGGTGCTGGGAGTCAAGCAAACAAGAAGTAAAGACGTTCACCTAAAATTAGGAAAAGGGTCTGGCAGGACAGGGTTTACTGCGGATGTAGAAAAAGTAGTGATGAGTCTTGGACAAGTCAAAAAGGAAGAACAGAAGGCCACCCTAAAAATAAGGGGCATAGATTCGGAAGCTACAAAAGAAGAGATGAGAGCAGCAATAGGAGGAGCCTTCAGAATGCCAGACAATGGCAGGAGGGTGACCTACTGAAGCAAAACATGAGAGGCCTTAGAATGGCCATAGCGATACTAAGCGAGGGAGAGGCTCGGGAGCTCCTAGAAATAGGACACATCCGCGTTAGTAAGTATAATAAGGGTACTAGTCGCGTTGGCCCTGTAAGTTGCAGGATAAGAAAACGTGTAAATATTGCTTTCAGCAATTTGCTTTCAGCAATATTGCTTGAATGTTGCGTTCACAGATTCGCTGGATTCAATAATATTGTTAAAAGATTATAAAACCTTGGTAGGCTTATGGAGCAATATTGCTGTGAACAGCTATGTCCGTTTTACCATTGCAAGTTCACCTGGTCTGGGCCCCCTATAGCACCTGATATTTCGGCAACATTGCCTCAACATTGCATTGCAAGACTAGCTAGATTCGGCAATATTGCCAGAGCTTAGAACAACATTGCTGCAACCATAAGGCAATGTTGCCACGCACAAAAATGTCCGCTTTTTCATTGCAAGGCTGGTTATCTCCCACATAGGTCCCAATATTTTGGGAACATTGCCTAAAGATTCCATTACCAGATTTTGCAATATTGCACGGAACCTTATTAATGTTGCTTCAACTATTCAGGGAACATTGCTACTAGATTGTACAATATTTAATTAATATTGCGATAACCTTAAATTATTTTTGCATCATTATAAAAATTGTTATACTAATGCGGAAATAATTTAAAGTAAAAAAATAACACTAAATACATCCTATACTGCCACAAATACGATGTACTCTTTGTAAATATTACTGTCAACTTCGATCTAGGTAAAAAAATAAGAGACTCAGGTAACCCCAATAATGCGATAACAAAATTTCTAAACAATAACAATCTATGCCCTTACTTCACTGACGGTAGCAAGGTGGACAAAGGTGAATTTTTCGGCTCTTCTGTTTACTGTCCTTCTTTAAAATTAGAACAAAAAACAAGTTACGACTATCAAATGTCTGTCTGTTCAGCTGAATGCGCCGCCATTGCTTGGGCTTTAAAATCTGTACTTGAAAGTAATATAAAAACGCTATAATTCTTTCAGACTGATTAAGCGCCTTATAAAGCTTAGCTAGTAATAATTTTACGGTTAAAACCAATCCTTTTGTATTCAGCTGCAAAAAAACATACTGCGAGATCGTGGCCCGCAATCCATCTCATGCGCCTAGATTTTATTGGATCCCCGCTCATGTCGGCATTACTGGCAACGAGTTCGCAGATAGGCTCTCCAAGCTGGCCACTCTTGCCGGCGTGGTTGACTCTCCTGCAGTTTCTTTCCGTTTAGCCAACAAACTCATTAGCTTAAAATGTAACTGTATTAAGCACTATAAAAACTGAAACATGAAACTCACTTTTTCTACTTGCATTTTACGCATATTTGGTATACTTTAAATATAAAGGTCAACAATATACAATTAAGGCTTTGCGCACTTGATCTATTAGTTTTATATACACTTTGACGCTATACGAGAAATGATTAAAACGCAACAATTTTGCTTGTAAACAAAGTATAGGCTGGCATTGCAGACACCATGTTTCGTGTTTCTCTTAAAAACAATTAATGTTTTTTAAAAATGTTAAACAATTAGCAGCTATATGTATTTTAAGATATTTTTAAGGATAATGTATAATTAGCCTACTACGAATATTTGATAATCTTTCAATAATTTATTATATTTAATTATTTTTACACATAGTTAACAAAGTAATAATTTTAGAGCTACTATGGAAGAACTTGAAGCTGATCGACCTACTCCAGGCTTAGGTTTAGTTCGGGATGGAACACCATGCGGAGATAATTTGGTAAGATTTCCATGATTAAAATACCATTATTAATTTTTATCCACTGAGAACATTGACTATCTGTCGATCATTACGATTTTGAAATATGCTAGTTTCATTAATCGATTTGTTTATGTTTGGCGACTAATTTTTGATATTAGGATAACTAATTTATATTAAAAATCTATGTATTGATTTTAGCGAACTACATTCATGTACATCTTCTAACATTTGGGCATCGAGGTCTCTTTTCAGAGATTACAACTGTCATTAAATTTTTAATTATTAATTTATTGATTTATTTGTTTATTAATAACCATTACAAATGCCCTATAGGCATTCTATAGAGTCAAACAAATTGCTTCTACATAGAGATGGTACAGAAAAAAGAAACTTACATAACTAATTAAAAATTTAAATGAGAAGAAGGAAAAGTATTTGATAAATATTCTCTTTATAACCTATATAAAGGTCTATAACAAGAAACTGAGTAAAAGTGTTTTTACAACTATATTTATTATACATAACTATCTCTCATAAACTTTGTAAGTCTTTTATTTAAAGCAGCTTTACTGTACATTTCCAGGAGCAGCTCTAGCCGTTGAGTTGCAACGGCCTTGCGAACCTCCGCAGGAATGCCATCCAGACCCGGTGCCCTACCGCTTTTCAGGGATGAAGTTGCCATGATCAGTTCGCCCTCAGTAAAAGAGGGTACCTATTCTGACGACACGTTCGTCGTTTCTGTCCGAGGTCTGATGGGGTGTGTAAGGAATAGCCCGTCGATCACTTATTCTATCACCTCTCCCTCCATGGGTTCCGTTTGTTTCATTTCATCTTTTTGGTTACGATCGCGTATCCGTCTCTGAATGGATCTTTCTCCACGTCGTCGATGATCTCTGCCCAGCAGTTACGCTTACTGTCTTTTATCACGTCCCTGAACCTTTTTCGCGCCTCGTCGTATCTCATGCTTAAGTCTCAAGCTTCAGGCCGGTGCCGTTTCAGGGCTTTCTGAGCCCTCCTCCTAGCGCGAAAGCTATGCTTTCTAAGCTCCGCGATTTCGTCCGTCTACCAGTATACCGGGCGTCTTACGTGACTGCAAAACACCCTTGGCATAGCAGCGTCGCAGAGCTCCGTTAAGTCGCGTATTGCGTTTTACCAACGCTTCTGTTTTTTCGCGTTCTCTCAATTGGTAAGGGAGCCCCGTTCATGGGAGTTCAGCCTCCTGAATCGCGTCCGCAGGTCTTTCTGGGTTCATACCGGTGTCTTCTTTTTCCTTGCTGTAGTCGTGTTTCTGCGATCGTCCTGAATGTTGAAAATGATATACTGGTAGTCACTTTCAGTATATTCTTTCGTGACGTGCGTGATGTGCTAATCCCTAACTTAGGGGATCGTCACTTCGCTCGCGAAAGTTACATCAGGTATGGATTCTCCAAAACCTGGTCTACGGTAAGTAGGGGTGTTTCCCTCGTTTGCCACTACCAGCCTTAATTTAGCTGCCCCCTCGAGGATAGCCCTTCCTCTGCTGTTCGTTATCGGCATGCCCTATTCCGTGGCCCTAGCGTTGAAGTCACCCCCTATCACGAGTTTTCCGGACACATCTCTTATCACGTCCTCTAGTGCTCCTAGCTTCATCGCAAACTCCGCCGCGGTGAGGTTCGGTGAGAGATACACGCTAAAGTAAGTGATGCACCCCACCTTTACTCGTACGTAGTCGTCTCCCATGCCTGTTTCCGCGATCCCACGCCGGGGCACCCAGGCAGCGGCGGTCCCTGCGTTGTTAGACACCCAGCCACGTATGTCACGGTCCGTGTATTGTTCGCTGACTAAAACGAGGTCCACTTTCTGCTCGACTACGAATTGTTTTAGCAGATCGTGGGCCAGCTTACTTCTGTGCAGATTGCCTTGAAGTATGCGCGCCATTATGTTCTGGTCTTACTCGCATTCAGTGCTTCCCGGAAGACCGCGCATGCACCGGTGACTGGAGCGTGCGACGTTTTCTCTTTGAGTATCTTAGCGTCTTTACATAAGAAACACCTTATCTCCTGTATTGGTACAGTGCATCCTGCTGCCCTGTGCCTATTAATGTCACACTTCCAGCAGTTAGCGCTCCTGTCCGGATCTTCACATCTTGCTTTCACGTGTCCGTACCCTAGGCAGCGATAGCATCACGTGACATTTGCGCGAATCCTCACTTGGCAGTTTACTCACCCGATACAAATCGTTCCTTTTTTGAGTAGAGCGGTGGCCTTAGTCTAATCCAGTTCGACCACCGTTATCCTCTGTTCCCTCTTGTTTGGCTGAAATAGGTGAACTCTGGCCTTTCCTTCGCCCGTTTCGGCTGTAATAGCGCTGTGGACATCTTCCTGCGTCAAAAGACTGTCGATATCCCTGATCTCCAGTTTAGTTCTGGGGATCTTGCCCCCAACTGTGCCTGCATGCTCTATAGCGGTTTGTAAAGCTGTTTTGAGTGATTCCATTTTGTCTTGATTCTTACCCACAACAACAAGAACGCCATCGTCTTTCGTTTTGCTGTGATACTTAACCTCCGTATTCAACTCCTCTGGCTTCACCTTTGCCTTTATCTCTCTTAAGATCTCGGCGTAAGTCTTGCCCGTTTCAAATCTTACGAGTATTGCGGCTCCCCTTTGCCGCGAGGCCTTCCCTGCGTTTTTACTCAGTTGTTGAGGCTGGTTTTGCTCCTGTTTTTTCTGTTTTTTCTTTTTTGCTTTCCTTCCTGCAGCTAGTTGCCAAGCCTCTTGTGTCTCTGCAGTTTTCTCTTGTGTTATACTCGTAGAGGGTGCAGATCTGTCCTTCTTCTTGCCTTTTTTTGGCGGGGGCACCGCCGCCTCCATCGGAAGATGTTTTTTTCCTCTTCTTCGACTTCTTCTGAGACTTTGAATGGTCATCTCCAGGTTATTAAGATGACAGCTTTTTTGCGACGTCCTCCATCTTGTCAAGAAGCGTGAAAACTTCGATTATGATAGCTCTCATTACGGTAGTCCCTCTTTGATCGTGTTATTCACGTTTCTCTGCTTATCCAGAGATTTGGTTATCTCTCTGTTCGTTTGTCTCATTTTCAGTACCCCTATAGCACCCGATAATTTGGCAACATTGCCTCAACATTGCATTGCAAGACTGGCTAGATTCGGCAATATTGCTAGCGCGTAAAACAACATTGCTGCAACCATTAGGCAATGTTGTCACGCACCAAAATGTCCGCTTTTTCATTGCAAGGCTGGTTATCTCCCACAGAAATCCCAATATTTTGGGAACATTGCCTAAAGATTGCCCTACCAGATTGTGCAATATTGCATGAAGCCTTATTAATATTCCTGCAACTATTTAGGGAACATTGCTACTAGTTTGTGTAATATTTAACTTATACTGCGCTAACCTTAAAATATTTTCGCATCATTATAACAATTTTTATATAAAAAAGGAAAAGAGAATGGTGAAATTTATATTTTGATCTATGTAGATGATTTGTTAATTTGTAATAAAAGCAAAGGAAAAATACAATGTATTAAAAAACTCTTGTCAGATAAATTTAAAATAAAAGATTTCGGAGAAATTAAAGAATATCTTGGAATAAATAATAACTACAATTATCTAGAGAATTAACTATCTTTAAGCCAAACGAAGTACATAGAGTCATTTGCAGATAAATATAAAATACAAAGTAGTAGATTGTATAGTACTCCTATGGAGATACATTTGAAACTTGAAAAGGCTGAAAGTTGTGAATCAAACGTTAAATATCGAAACTTGATTGGTGCTTTATTATACATAAGTTCAAATACGAGACCAGATATAAGTTTTAGTGTGAATTACCTTAGTAGATACCAAAATAGTTATAGTGAAACACATTGGAAATATGCTCTAAGAGTGTTAAAATATTTGTATTTAATGGAAGATCTGATTTTACATTATAAAAAGAATGAAAGTTGTAATATTATAGAATGTTATTTTGATGCCGACTGGGCTGAAGATGGGGTGGGTTTTAATTTCGTGTCATTTTGGTTAATTAGTTAATGACCGAATTGATTCGGCCATTTAGTTACCTTTGTTTGTTGTTCTTACTTACTTTGTTGTTTTGGGTCCGTTGAAACGGTCACGACTTTTCTCGGTCCTGTAGTAATTTAGATTTATGCAAAAAATATATAATTTAATGATTTTACTAGAGAAAAGCAGTGAATGTTTACTAGTCTGTGTCGTCTTTCTGACAGCAGACTAAATAGAATGATTTTATTTAATATTTATATTTTTTAGTCAGGTCCGGGATACGAGGTAGTGGAAATTAACGCAATAATAAGATTATGATTTTAACAACATAAATATATTCAAATTATTAATAGAACTGAGAATATTGCATTGATTGTTGCATATATTCAATATCACAAAATGAAATAAATTAATAAATCCGCTGTTGATTTATACAAACGAAAATATAAACAGATACGCGTTTAATTGCATTATCTGTTTGGATCGCTGATCAAAGTCGTATTTTTACAAAGAGTAGTTTTTACGCAGATACGCTTAATTTGCGTTATCTGATTGATTCGAAAATTTTATAAATGTTTGATAATTGGTGAAATTTGTTTAAGTCTAGGGCAGATACGCGTTAAATTGTATAAATTCTATAAGTCCTTCAAAAGTGAGAAAATATTCTAAGTGTTTTATCTACCAAGGCTTAATGGTTGCTCTTGGTAGGACTAGTGCGCTGATAATTGCGCTGGAGCTAGTGACTAGTCATAGGCCGCGCAGGTCCTTATATAGGCTGCGGAGAGAGCGGGACTCGAGCCGCCGAAAAAACGCTTACATACAAATATATACACACACATTCACACCTATATACAAAAACCATTCATACAAGCATATGGAGATGCGCGCGCCGCGTCACCGCTACGTCATCATCCCACTCTCACGCTGTGCACGCCGCACCGCTCGCTGCGCTACATATATAGACATACGCGCTCGCTGCTGCCACTTGGTATATCTATAGCGTGCTCGCTGCTACCGCTGCCGCGTGGTGACACCCGCTGCCGCCGCTACTGCCTGATGGCGCTGCTGTTGTTGCTTGTAGCTGACTGCTCAGCTGTGATCCGTAGCTTTGGAAAGAGTGGGAGAGTACGCTTATTTGCGTGTAATAACTAAAAATGAGTCGTGAGACTTTAGTTTTTGAATTTTAAATTGAAAACCCAGCGGAGCCGGTGTGGGGTGTTACACCGTGGTCCATAAGTTGTGTACGTGCTATCTTTTGTTAGTAGCGTATAATTATGTGAATTTCACTTATATATATATACACACACACACACACACACACACACACACACACACACACACATGTTATTGTCATTAAAACTCATGATGTGTGGGGTTGATGTGGGGGTAGCGAGTTTGAGAGTTTTAGTTTTATATTTATTCTTCGCTTATGCTTACCTTCTTACGATTTCCACACACACACACACAAACACACACTAATATATATATATCTTTAAAATTAAACGATGATCGATTCTGAAACTTATATGTTTGTTTAATACATTTTTGAAACAATTTATTGACAATTTAAGGTGGTTAGGTCCCCTTAAAGTCATTTTATGGCTCAGATCCAGAGAAAAACGAAAAGGAGGAATTTTAACTAAAAAGTGCAGAGTTTCTTCTTCTGTTTGTTTCTCTTTGGCAATTGGCGCGCATTATTGCGAAAAATGTTAAAAAGTACTGTGACGTAATTTTTAACGGCTTTCCTATTGCCACGCAAACAGTCAGATTATTTCTATTTCGCTACGATTTAAATACTCCAGACTCTTACATCCATACAGGTCGACAATCGTAAGGTTCAAGAAGAGAAGTTACCTGGCATGGCAGATGGTTTAATAAATTATTACACAATATGTTTTTTTTTTCATGCTGTACAGAAATTCTCAGTATATTCTTAGACCCCCGCTCAAATTTGATCTGACTACAATATTTCTCATGGGTTAATCGTTATTGATGTTTGATAATTACTTCGGTTCTCGGCGTTTTCGCAACAACGACGATCTATTTTTCTTTTATAAGTTACGGCGCGATCAGTCGCGGATACTCGAATTATATCTGATTGTACGCGACTTGATTTGTACTTCAAAACGCGACTTCTTATTCCCCAAGAAACAACATTTACTCTGATGCGACTTCTCTATCCCAAGAAACAACGATTTAATTGGTTATTCGGTACTTCTCCACGATACTCGTCTTCTCGGAGCCTAAGATGGCGGTGGCCTCCCTCGTACTGACGTGACCCGACCAATATGGCGACCAACAGCTTTTCTTTGGAAGAAAACTTTGGAAAGCCCAACGTTTATACGTTGTAGCCGTGGACCCTGGCCTCACTACCTTGGTTTCCTGAAATCGCGAGACACAACTAAGACCCGGACGCCCGTTGCGGCGCGATAATAGAATTAGGGAATCTTCTTGCGGGATAGCTTGACGCCGGCGCTACTCAATTGGTTTCTTGTCTACAAGTCGCTACACTTCTTCCACTTCAAAACAGGCGCAATTCTAGCGAACACTCGCGTCTCTACCGAACTTGTGACTCGACGACTCAACGACATATACCTATGACCTCGGTGTTTTTCTGGCTTCTCCAACTGCTCGGCTCCAGGGCTGGCGACGAATTGGACAAGGAGAAAGTCTCCTCGCGGCTCGATTCTTTGCGCGTCCCGGAAAAACGGTAGGCTGCGTCCCCTACAGCCGTTTCCACGACTCCAACACTTCTGGTTCCTGCTGACACGTCGCAGTACAAAAACTTTATAGAATCATATATAAAGTAAAAACCGCTGCCAATTCTTTGGCACGTAGCTCCCTTCAACATTATGTATTGCTCGATATCAAAATTGTTTTTGCTCCATTTATAATTCGATCAAGCATTTTTTTTGTGTGATGGATAACATTATTTCAAATCAATAACATATATATAATTGAATCTCTCTCCCTCTCTCTCTCTCTCTCTCTCTCTCTCTCTCTCTCTCTCTCTCTCCCTCTTCCTCTCTCTCCACCTATCTTTCTTTCGCATAGCTCGCATAGCTAATTGTTAAACTGATCTCCAAGAGACATCACCCTCCCTTTTTGACCTGACATCTTATTTACTAATACTTTAAAATAATTTTTTTTAACGTAATCTTTGTATTAATTACATTTTAATGATATCGTTTCCTCCCCACCAAGCGGTAGATATCTCGGCGCGTTTTTTTTATAAGGAAATAGTTTTCACATCTCAATATTTGTCTATTTACATATAGTGTCTTGAACGCAAATTATTTATTGTATTGCGGTATAACATCGAATACTGCAAATAAAACAGAATTGTTAGGACTATGTTTTAAGTCCATGGATTTATTTTTCTAAAATGAATCCCCTGGACTCTATACATAGTCCTAACTTCTTTGAAAAAAATCACCATTTGCTGCCAAACGGTGCGGTCAAACCCGAGAAACGGGAAAAAGTAGGTAATTTTCAGCCATCCGCATGGACATTTTCTAAAAACGTATGATTCAAACTCCAAACATTTCTAAACACGTTTCTATGAAGTTTTAGGTAAACTGAAAATTTTACTATTACAAAGCTTCCTCTAGGAGGAAGCAAAACGACGAACGGTAATATAAATTTTCCGCGGTAAAAAGATAAGTTATTTTATTTTCTTTCATATATATATCAAGCAATTTACTTTCATAAAATTTTCCAATAACTTTATTAGAAAAAACTGAAATCTCAAAACAAAAAAATCGATATAAAAAAATAACGGATCCAGAAAATGTAAAAACGGACTGTTATCCAGCCGAGTATTCGTAAAAATAAAGAAAATGAAACGTGGTGTATTGAAATCCATTAAGCAGAAGCTGAGCTAGAGTCGATACGAACGAACACACACACATCCATACAGACATTTTCTAAAAACACTATTTTTCGACTTAAATTGCCTCAAAACATATTTCTTACATGTTTTTACACAAACTCTAAAAATTACTATTACAAGGCTTCCTCAGAAGGGAAGCAAAACAATTCTGATTTTAAAACAATACATAGTGTTAAAGGAAGCTATGTGCCAAAGAATCGACAGCAGTTTTGCTTCCTCCTAGAGGAAGCTTCGTAATAGTAAAATTTTCAGTTTCGCTAAAACTTCATAGAAACATGTTTTTAGATGTTAGAATTTCGAATTGCGTGTTTGTAGGAAATGTCCGTATGGATGTGTGTGTGTGTTTTTTTTTTCTTTTTTTTTGTCTGTGGAGAAAGAGGTGTAGGGTAAAAATCTTAATAGACCATGACATGACACTGACGGTGAGGCAGCCGAGGCCACCCACCCCCAGTGTCACCGTGTGTTGGATTCTCACCAACTAAAAACCCTTCGCATTACGGCCAGATTCATGCACCCAGCCGTAGCGCGAGTCCTCTCCGTGGCTCTGCCAAAACTCAGCAAGGCGCACCTAGCTCCGTCCTCTACGTCCTTTACCCCCGCGGTACGACCGTTAAGCAATCCTTCGCGGGGGGACGAAAGGCTTGTTGCCCTCTTCTATTTGATGAAGTCATCAACTCGTCTTCTTCTTTCTGCATCGTCCGGGCGTCTACTTCCTTCTGCATCGTCCGGTCGTCTACTTCGTGCAGCATCGTCCGGTCATCCTCTGGACAGACTCAACCCCGACACCTACGTTCCTCTGCATCGGGCGAGGGAGTCTGGGCTCCAACTCAGTTACCTACGTTCCTCAGCATCGGTCTGAGGAGCACTTAAAGGTACTCAACCCTAGCTCCTACGTTCCTCTGCATCGGGCAGGGGAGTGAGAGCTCAACTCTATGACCTACGTTCCTCTGCATCAGTCCGAGGAGTATTTCGTACTTGTGTATCAGTGGCCTTCGTCTAGCAGCATTTAACTTGGCTGTTTTGCCTTATCTTTTCCTTCTATTCTAGGGCAGGCATAGCAGCTGTATACGTATATACCTGCTACCTTTGCGCGTACAAATCCTTCCTCCCGAGTCCTCATTTTTTCCTGGAGAGCGACGTTCCCACATCCCATGATGACTCGTCAAGATCTCTGTATTGCTCACAGATGATGGCCACGTCAGTCTTCGCCTCACTGACGTACTGGATAAGCAAGTCATGCGCCGTCTCGCAGTGGTTAAGGTTTAGCTGAACTATCCTCATTTTCTTTTCTCCATCAGCTCTTCTACTGCCGCTCTGTAAACTGGGCATGTGTAGCTACCAGCTGCATGGTCACCTTTTCCTTCTGCGTCTTTCCCATGACAGAGAACACACTTCGGTTGGCTGCTACAGTTAGTTCTTTATCTTGTGTTCTGTGCTCCCACATCCGTAGCAACAGTTACTTCGGTCCTGTGTTGCTGTGCACTTGCTGGAGATATGCCCGAAACCTAGGCATTTATAACATCTAAGCGGCCGTGTTCCTCGTTGGACCTCCCGGATTCTGCAGACTACCCATCCAATCTTGATTTTCTGCTTCCCTATCACCTGTTTAGCCATTGTTGCTGGCGTTTGTATGACCGCTGTCTGGGTACAGCCGTAAGCTGATCGCACCGACTTTACTGCCGTTTCCTCTACTTCAAATGTTTCACTACTTTAAAACTCCCTCTTTAGTGCTTCCACTATATCGGCCTTAATTGTTAGGATATTGATGTCCTTTATTTCGAAGAACGTTTGCTTTTGCAGGGATCTGACTTCGGTATCCACGTTGCGGTGAAGTTGTAGTAACAGGTCTCCCGTCGCTGTCCTGCGTAACCTGTTGACACTTCTGCCCAAAATCTCAAGTTTGGGGTCTGCCTTCATCTCTCAGGATGTCAGCGTAGGACTTGCCCACCGAAGCCTTTACAATGAGGGCGTCTGGTCGAGAAGGTCTTGGCCTTGGTGGTCTTTGTCCACCAGTGCCCTTTTGGTTCCAGGCTCTAGTGGGTTTGTTACCGTCCTCTTTGTTCTTTTTTTCCCTCTTTTTTTCTTCCTTTTGGTTTCCACCTCCTCCCAAGGCGGCTGCGTGTCTCGGTTGGCAGATGAGCTCCTAGGGCTTCTTGGGGTCCTCGTGCTTGGTGCAAGTCTCTGTTCCTCGTCCTTCTTCTTTTTCGAGGAAAGTTCTTGTTCAGGTGAGCGTTCTTTCCTTTTCCTGTCTGCACTAGATGTCTGTGGATCCTGTGACTGGGCGCTTGTCCACAGCCTGGGACTGGACTTGCTCTGTACCATCAGCCCGAAGCTATCCATCATTTTTTTCGTGGCTTCTCTTACGCTACTAAGGCGTTTTATGCTCCGCTGCACCTGTTGCAGATCCTTTTTCACGCACTTGTGAAAATTGTGTGCGGTGTACGCAACTTCATAAGCGCTTTCCAAATAACCTTCGATCGTCTCAAGCAGCTTTTGCTCGGTATCCGCTGCTGCCCGGAATCTATTCCAGGCCTCGAGCATCCTCTTTTCCTCGTCCACATCACCTGGCATATTGCTCTTTCCTGCGACCTGCTGTTTGCCTTCCAATGTATTGCTCTTATCCTGAGCAAGTCCACCATCTTGCGATTTTGTCACCGTTAGTGTGTACACTTCCAAGTCCTCCCTTGTCTCTCCTTCATGTTCGATTCTCTTCTCCATGTTGCAAACAGTGTCTGTTCATCCCGGCATGTGTCCGACCCCCTGGATCCCCCCGCCTATGGAGGCAGCTGACATGGCCCCGGTACCTGACCGAAGGCGGTGCCAGACAGGGTACATCATACCAGGATATAGCACGGGCTGTCGCGCTAGCCCACCTCTGCTCCCTCGAGCTCTTCTCCCCGAACCAAGGTGATTGCCTCTCTGGAGAGTTTCCGGCAGGCGTCACACGACAGCACGCACTCGCTTAAGCCGATTGATCGGTACTAGTTAGGTAACCGGTCTCCCGTCTTGCCGTCAGCAGAAGCCAAAGATAGTTCGGGTCACTTCGGCGCGCAACCTCAGATCGCCTCCCTATCCAGGATCTTCTTTTGGCAGCTCACGGGTGGCACCGCACGGCAAACACGGCGAGCTGTTGGTCCACGAAGCATATTTTATTTCTGCTCTACCCTCCAGGGCTGGCGCCCCGGCGGGCACTCCCCCATCCGCCACCCGGGGGACGCGCCGCCTACGGGGTTACAGGCTCCCCGCGCGGGATGTGTGTGTGTGTGTGTGTGTGTGGTGTATGTATACCATGATATTTCAGAAACTACTTCGTCAATATCAATCAAATTTGACATGCATATGTATTTTTGGATTCTGTATTCGGGAAAAACATTTATTTTTTAATTTTTTCAATTACTTTCTTTTTTATGGCCATTTTTTGATTTTCGAAAAACATTATTTTCGTTTTTTTTAATCATTCCATTGTTACAAACAATTTAGCTAAAATGCATTTGAAAGATAATAAAATTACCTACTTTTACGGGCGTAAAAAGGCCTTATTGCACTTGAGATTTTGGGAAAAGGTAGATATTTTATATGTTTTGGCTAAGTTCATTCCGCAGCTTTGAAACCCCTATGGTTCTTAAGATATCAAGGTTTGAATTTTTTTTTGAAAATTTTTTGATTCCTTATGTCTTGAATACAATGTATAGTCAAATCCTTCAAAATTTATTTGGTGGTTCACCATAAACGAAGATATCTGCTGTTAAAATTTCAAACGATTTCTTTGAGCGGCTCTTAAGTAAAGAGCTGAAATGTAAGAACCGTTTTTTCTAAAAAATTTGGCTTCCTCTTATAGGGTTGTCGTTGAACGTCGTAAAGTCCCTCCCTACGAATTTATGTCATACTGATAATATTAAAATAGCATTCACATACTGTATTTTAAAATAATATTTTATTTATTGGAACAATAAATTTCGTTGGAGGAAGCTACGTGCCAATGAATTGGCAGCGGTTTTTATTTGTGTAATCTTCGCAAACGACTTTTCACCAACACTGGGCGTTGCTTTTAGTATATAAAAACTGTTCTTTTTCTTAGTTTTGTGTTAAGTCCACGATGCGGCATAAGATTTTTTAAATCAAAAAGTGTAGATCTTTGACCATATTGGCTTAATAAGACATTAGTGCTCTGAAGTCGGTATAGAAAAATATTAAGAAATCGCTTGACTTACTGCATATTATATCGTCACCCCCTACGAAGAGTGGTTTATTTTAGACCTTGTACCGAAGACTAGTTTATTTAGTTATCCGCCACAAAGCATAAAGATTTTCACAAAGAGTAGTATGAAATGCTTACTTTCTGTCACATTTTGATATATCAAAAATAGTAAAGTTATTTACTATAAAGTTTGTCAATCGATACCCTTCCCATTAGAATGCAGTATATAATGAGGTTTAGCAAACTCAAAATGCATAAGTTATAAGACGTTATAATAATAAGGATTGAACAAATTAAAGCGAGGAACAACAACAATATAAAGTAAGAGTAAAAACTCTTATTTAATTCGAAAGTTGACGAGTGAAATCATTTTAGATAATCATCGATAGTAGAAGACTCACGCATAATAATAATAATAATTAAACAAAAGATAAACGTAATAGTGCAAAATGACTAAAAGCACGTATAAAAGTAGAATCAAACCCGAAAAACATTGATCCATATAGACATTAAAGCAGAAAAGCGGCTCGGGACCAAGGAGGCACACTGATACGCACGCACACACTACGGCTCTACAGCAGAGACACGAAGAGAAGCAGGCACGGCAATATGCATGCACACATTACGGCATCAGAGCAGAGTCACGAGACCGAGGAGGCACATAGATATATTTTTTTGAGTTTATATATTTGTGTAATAGATTTGTTTAAACAATTCAAGTTTAATATAAAAATAAAATCCGATTTTTTATTTTTTTACAATTTAAGGTGGTTAGGTCCCCTTAAGGCACACAGGTAGCAGTAGTGGCTCTGCCATTGGTGGTCAGCACCAAGGTCTTGGTGTTCTGGCCTCTTCATCCTCGGTATCCTTTGCAGATGGTATGACCTTAGGTGTCTGTGTGTCCTTGGCCCTCGTTCGCAGCGTCTGCTCACTTCTTGTGGCCCTGCCTTTCACGTACGGCTTCGTACCTCTGGTTAACCTGGCTGTTCATCATATCTGTATGCGTTATGCATTAGACGTTGACGGTTTAAATTAATTGTTTGATTTTCTTTCAGTGATCGTGAACGATGTATGTTAGCGTGCTGGTCTTATTTTCTTTACCGGCAATAAGGTGCTCTGGTTGCTTGTGCCAGCGCTCCCGTGTTCATCTATGCATCTTGATGGCATACAGGCACCTGTTCTATTTGTGTACCCGATGTTGCTTTAGGTCTCTTTGGGATCTCCTGTGCTTTGGTTTTTGATAGTGTGTTTATCGTGGCTGTTGATTCTCACTGAGCTTAAACAAACATCACTCATATGTCATACAATGTTAGTGAATAATCATATTTTCAATAAAAAAAAAGTTTCGAAATTCCGACTCCATAACCTCTGGTACTGTGTTTTAACATAACCTCCTTACTGCGTGTTCAAACGTGAGCTTCTATAATAAATAAAATAAATAAATGGGCGGCTTTTTCAAACTCGAGAGTTCATGGCCTCACAACGTATCGTGTTGTGTTTCTAGATGAATGTTAGCGTTCGAAAGTTTCCAGCGTAGGCTCATCACACCTACGCCTCTCTCAAACCCGGTGTCATGAGTAAGATTTCCATCGGATCTGAAAAAACTGATCGCGCTGATGGGGGCTCGAACCCATGACCCCTTGACCGGGAGGCAGGTGGTTTACCACGGAGCCATCGCCGGTCTCCGTGAGCTTCTATAGTGTTTCATAAATAGATCCTACTTGGATCCTGATAAAAGCTTGTCCCCTATTATGAAACAGGCATTTATTTGTTGATTATTCGTATTTGAAATAAAGATACGATATTAGTTAAGTATATTTCACACTATATAAATAAAAAATTATGTGTTACATGAATTAAAGGCTTTAAAATTGAGTCTGCTGTGTAATTGACGTGTTTCACAAATAGGGGACGCACTGAAATCGGGTTCCTTATTATTAAACGCGAGCTTCTGGTGTTTCATATTTGTATCCTATTATGAAACATCGATTTATTTGTTAATTATTCATAGTTGAAACAAGAACAAAGGTATTACTTAATTCTATGTACTCTTATCTACAAAATAAATCAATTTTTATGTAAAACAATAATGATATAGGGATGGAATTAGTAAAATAGTAAACGGTTCCATTCATCCATGACTAGCCACTTAACCATTGTTAGTTGCCCATTATATAGCTGCACTATAAAAAAGTGTTTTTTTATTTCTATAATATATCTATGGTTTTTCTTTTCATTGTATCGTAAGGAGAATATCATTAAGTTAACTGTATATGTTTTTATCCTGCCAATCAAATCAAAATTTGTCGTATAATAGAATATTTAAGAGTGTTTCATAATAGGACCTGATTTTCGCAGTGTACGATAATAGGCGTGTTTACCTTATACAATATATTCAACAATAGTGTATCAAAAAGAGAAAAACATTTTTAATAAAACTGTAATAGAAGTTTTTCCTGCAAGATTTTTCAGATTGACTTTTTCGTTCAATTTTTATAATGAAAAAGGTGATTTTTTACACTAAATATAGAAGCTGTTTATGATAGCTATATATGTATAAGTTTTTGTAATCTTTGGTGATAATTGTCTGGGGACCGCGCGACAGATACACAGAAAACTCACGCGATCCCCAAAGAATTTTGAATGAATTTTCGATGCATCTGTTGCATGGTCCTTGGAAATTTTTCTATTGTTTAGTCAACTTTGATAATTCCCAAGGTTGTTTACTGTTAATTCCCATTAAAAACACGTAGCTTCCTCCAACTTAATTTATAGTTACAATAAATAAATGATTGTTTTAATATATAGAAGTATGTTAATGCTTTTTTAAAATTTTTTAAATGAATTTTCTATATGTAAACTTAGAAAAATACGTAGCCTTATCATTAAGTTCCGTAAGGTTTAACAAAAACAGTAATTTTCAGTTATACAGTGTATTGAATCTTAATATCTTTCGAACTAATCGATTTCATAAGCCGCAAAAAGAACTTAGCCGAAGTAAGCAAAAGATCTATATTTTCCCAAAATTTTAACTTAATCGTAGCCTTTTTACTCCCGTAACCGTACGACATAGAAAATCCAAAATTTTTTAGTAGTTTTTTAGTAGTAAATTCTTTTTAGAACTAGTTGATAAAAAAGCTTAAAATTTTTACAGAAAGTAGATATTATTGTTTTGTATTCTGATGATTTTTTTCAGAACGTTTGACTATTTAATGTTAAAAATACAAACTTCATTTAAAAAAGCATCCTATTTCTCATAAAAATTGAACGGAACGTTCGATCTGGAAAATCTTGCCTGAAAAAGGAGGAAATTTTATGCTCTTTCAGATACACTATTGTTGAATATATTGTATGAATTATATCATTAGAAAAAAGCAATTCAATTTTTTCAAAATCGAAAAATGGCTATAACATGGCCATAAAATGGTCAGAATCATACAAAAATATTTTTGCGAATTTAGAATCAGAAAAAATATATTCGTGTCAAATTTTATTAAGCTCGGTCGCGTGGTTATAGAATCATGATGGTATACATACATACACACATACACACAGCCATCCCCACGGACATTTTCTAAAAATGCATGATTCGAACTCCAAACACCGTTTCTACGAAGTTTTAGCGAAACTGCAAATGTTACTATTACAAAGCTTTCTCTAGGAGGAAGCAAAATAAATTATTAATTCTTATATAAAAGTGCTGTCAACGGTTGAAAAGAATTTCCAATCTGGAATACTCGACAGAGACCGCAAAACGGATTCTTGATTTAGACGCGCGGTCCTGGTAAGTACTGTTTTCTCAAAAATAGAGCTATGGATCGATAATAGCTAGGGATGTGCGAGTCAAACTCGAACTTTTGTTGTTTTGATTGCAAAATAAGTGTAGGATGATAAAAATCTACTTAAACACCGTGATTGTCGAGGTTTTATACATATCTAACGAATAGTATGATGTTTTTCTTGTTTTGTAACCGCGATATGTTACTTAAAGCTTCGAGTACTTTTTCGAGTTTTTTTTCGAGTTTTCGCCTGAAAAATTACTCGATTGGTTAATTGGACTGATTTTTCAACCTTTCAACATTTTTTTGATTTTGAATTGATTGAATCTGTTTAATTGATATATTAACTTAACATACAAACACTTATAATGTATTATTATATCTTTGTTTTAATTAGATGCACCATAATGTCGTAAGCAAATATAAAACTCGACTTTTGACTCGCACATCTTTAGTAATAGTATATTGTATACGAAGAAAGTAAAGTGAGATTTTTTAGCCTACTTATACCAATAAGCCTTCTTAATCCTTCGTGTGAACAATAATTTTTATAATGTACTAGGGGGGTTTCCCCCCTGCTCGCTTCGCTCGCCAACCCCACATTCGTCGTAGTAAAAACTTTAATTTTAGTTAGCTTGCAATGTGCGTGAAAGCGTATATGCGTGGACTACAATAGGCTGTGTACGCGCTGATATCAATACTTCAAAAAATAAAACCAAAATTTTAGAAGTGCGAATTGTGTAAAATCAATTCTTATCCTCTCTTTCCTCGCTTATCCACGCCTTCATTATATATCATAGCTTGTAGCTACTGCCAAAAATTAACCACGCGTGCGCATGTGTTTTGGATTTTCCTTTTTGAAGAGGTTAACCGCTTTTTAACATTGAACGCTTTTCAACGCGTTTTAGATTTTATATTGCAGCCGCCACCGCCGATTATACATTGATCATTTTGCTCGATACGTTCGATACGCAACGCCAGCCCGAACAGTTTTTTTCGCTCTACTCGCGCGCATAATCATTTGCAAATTTACGGTATTAAGGTCGTTGGAAAACGCACCCATTGCAACACATGCATCAGCTTTTTATAACGAATCATAGGTGCCAGCTATTGCTGTAGTTGAGATAACGCGCTAAACTATACGAGATTGAATATCACATCTTTTGAACTTACCGGTATAATGTCGAGATTTTTAGTTGATATATGATTGTTCGGCGCATGTGTTTTGAACTTTCCTTTCCAAGGAGTTAAAATGATAGGGCACGTGTAAACAATACATTTCTTTCTTTTGTGTATGTGGAGACAATTAAATTTACCTACAAGAGCTCAAACACGTCTTAATTGTTCAGTATTTATTTGTCGCAATAAATCGGTCGTTGCAAAAGTTACGCCGTTTCATATTTTACAACAACGTGCGTGCACGCGCCTATTGTCGTATAGTTTGCGAGTCTACCGATAGGTAATGTAAGAGGCAGAACTGTTACCCACGTTAAACTAAACCTTAAAACTACTTAAAAACATCTAAGGGAATATTCGAGATCAAACCAACGCGTCTCTTAATAATTTAAATATATTATAGATCTTTCAGTGTAGACGAATCTTAGCAACTCTTTGTACGACGTCATCGATCGTGACCATTTTTCTATCATGTCGTGATCAAATCTGATCCGCAACCACTTGTGATACAGCGGGTAAAGTAGCTTGTACGTTTTGCTCCTAAACTCTTCGATAATTTTAGGATAACTTACGTCAGAAGCCATTACATCTGCTTGTTTAATAGATTGTAATACGAATACTTTCGATCTCATGAATTGGCACAGTTCTTCATAGTAATCCAAAATCGGTTGTTACCTTTGTAATGAGATCGCTTTCTGTCGAAAGGAGTTTTATCACAACACGCAAATCTCTTGACTTCTTTTTAAAAGTGTTCAGTATAGTCCCAATCTGCTAACCCTTGTCAAACCACTTAGAATTAAATTCCATTTCCTTGAACATCTTGATTTCACCATCTTAAAATCGCTGCCTGTCTGTGAGAAGAAGCTGATGAAAAATATAGATAAAAGAGTTTTGTGATATTTCATCGTCGGGTATTAAATCGACCGTTAATGCACATAACAGCTTTTTTTTTTTTTTTTTTTTTTTATCCGGAGAGTTTGGAGAAATGCTTATGCACCATGGCAGGAGCGGCGGGGATCGCCAGTGTGTGGACCTCCTGGCGCGGGACAGACGCCAGGCATACCCCTAAAACTCCACCTCTCATATGGCCGCCGAGAATCCCCCGCTCGTGTCCGCATTCACTTCGGGAGGTCGCCTGTCTTGTTACGCCTATAGGCTCATCTAATCGTCCGTCTAGTTCAGCTAAGCACACCTCACTATTTTCGCGCGGAGAACCGTCTCACGAACGCGTTATGTCGTCTCCAATCTATCTCCCGCTAGCAAGCATCGTTTTCACTAACCGGCTCGCGGCCGTAACATGCCTTCCTATTACGTCTGCTCTCTTAAGATTCTACGCTTATCAGCAACACGAGGGCAGTCAAAAAACGTGTTGTCTCACGTCCCGTCCCGTGTCGTCACGCAGTATTTGCACCGTGTCGCACCTTGTTCATCGCGAACAAGTAACTTCCTAAGTAGCGTGGTGCCGGAAAGAAATCTGGTGAGATACAAAATTGACCTCCCCCATCTTCTGCCTACCCAACGGCCTACCGTCCTTAACAATGATTTCGTCATATCGCATGGCAGCATTCACTGTCCATCGCTCCTGCCATTTCCGCAATCGTCCTACCGCGTTCCCTCCGCTTCGGATTTCCACTGCCTAGACGATTCCCGAAGACTCCGAGATCCGCTTGCGGTTCATTGCAAGCAGATGCCAACGGGAAATCACCACCCGCAATAACCATTGACCGGTCCACCGGATACGTTCGGTACGAAGCACCGAACCGAACGCCCCTCTCGTGCGACCGCCATACTGCTTACGATAAACTTTTCTTCTGCCATGGCAACGGCCCCATCACTCCGCGCTCCGTATAAATAGACATAGAATTTGGTGGTTGCATTAAGAGTCGTCTGACTGCCGGTCTAGCCCGACGTGCCATTAATGACTAAGCTGCGCCAACCCTAAATCGCCGCCTTTTCGTCATTCTCTATCTTATATGCGCCCAGTAGTTCAGTCTTCGTATACTAGGGTTACCTGCCTCAGGTATCTGCTGTCGCTTCGCGTTATTTGTTTACGTCTCCGACGCGCATCGGTAGATGGTCGGACCACGCTTCCGTAGTCAAGAGACTATCTCCGTCTTTTCGAGTGCTAGCTGTTAGTCCGTTGGCGGTCATCCATTTAGCTACCGGGCCATTACCTGCGTTCAATTTGCCTGGGCGCGATCTCCAATTCTAGCTATTATAACCGCCGCTAACGTCGTCCGCGTACCCGACGACGTTTACGTCCTCCGCTACTTCTACTTCTGAGTAAACCATCGTATCAGAATGCCGCCCAGAGTCCGGTGCCAAGATTGAACCGCTGCGCCAACCCCTGCCGTTATGGCCTGCTCTTACATCCTCCACGGTTTCGTATGTCGATCGTGCGCTCCCTCAGATAACCTCTACGACTGCGCATGATGATACCAAGCGCACCCCAAAGATCGTCAGAGACATCAAATGTCGACCACTACCGAATTGAAACGCTGTTTTTCACGGTCTAGTGCTCACAGCAAGACCAAATGGCCTGGCCGCATGACACCGCTTCATCCTTGTTCTTGACCGTTCCGTTAATCTTCTCTGATCGCGCACGTATTGTTGACGCCTTTCTGAAGGCCCGTGTTGCTTGTTCTGAAAGGTCTCACGCCATCCCTGACGGCGCTTAATATTCGCAAGCTTTATTATCGATTCCCGTCTTTTCCCCATAGTGTCGAGGCAGGCCACGCTGTACGAGGCCCGCGCCCTGCCTGACCTTAGCTTTTTCAATTAAGACTACCTAGCCCTTTTCCACCGGGACCTGAACACCCCTGCACCAGACCCTGAATCTGTACCATTTCCAGGAGCAGCTACAGGCCGTTGTTGGCAACAGGCTTAAGTATTCCGCGGGAATGTCATCTCAGTCCCGGAGCCCTTACCCGCTCTTTCAGGTAAGAAGTTGCCGGCGATAGTTCGCCTTCGCTAAAAAACGTACTCATCCGTCAGTTCGTCGTCGCTTCTAATTCGGGTCGGTGGCGATGAGGTGGCGAACAGCTTTCAATTATCTTCTGCGATCGCTTCTGCCGCCATCGTTCCATTCGCACCTCATTTCTCCTATTTTCAGCATGACGATCGCGGTTCCTCTGCCACGGATCGTTCTCTACATCATCTAGGATCTTTGTATCACAGCCGGCGCTTACTTTCATCTGATTGGCGTCCGGAGTCTCTTCTTCGCCTCGCGTCGTACCCGCGGAGCTAAGGTCTTGAGGCGGTTGGAACGTTATGGCCCTTTGAGCTCTTCTCTGGCTCGTAAGGCTTTGCTTTCTGAGCTCAGACGATTTCGCCCGCCGTCACCAAGTAAACTGGACGACTGACGGTGGCCAGGTGATATTCGGCGATCGTTTGTCGCACATCTCGGTGATTTAGCCTAGTAGTGCGTTCTACAGATTTTCGGCTGTATAACGTCCGCCTACGTTCGTCCGGAAGCCATTAGAAGTAATTCTGCGCTTCGATCACCTCCGCAAGCGCCTCCCGATTAAACGTCGAGTGTTCCATCGTGTCCCCGCTGTTTCCGCTACTTCGCCTCTCCACCGTTCTTTCCTCGATATTAAAAAAGAATGTCTGGTGTCGCTAGCAGTAAATTCTTCCTATATCCAGCCCCTTAATCTTCGATCGTACTTTCCCCAGCCGATTAAGTTACATCCTATTCGACTCCCCGAAACCTGTCCTGCGTATGTAGCTGTAATTTCCACTCGTTCGCAACTACCATCTATCCTTGCTGCCACTTCAAGTATGCCCATACGTCTCCTGTATTCGTCGTTGGCATGCGCCCGCACTTCTGTCGCATCGCGCGTTAAAGTCGCCCCGACATTACTAGGTCCCCAGAACGTTCTTTATCGCAATCTTCCTAGGCCCCTAACGTTGTCGCGAAAGTCGCTGCGAGTTATGTCGGTGACAGATACACCTGAAGGTAAGTGACGCGCGATTCCCAGCCCTCAGACCGCAGGTAATCGTCTCTCGGTAACACCGCATCCGCGATTGCCCCGCCTGGTACCCAGCACAGTCGCAGTTTTTGCGACCTTTTCGACACCCAGCCAGGGCATCTCGGTCATATACTGCTCATTATGAGGAGTGATATCCACACTCCCTCTGCGATGACTGCGTAGGAGATCGTGAGCCCAGCCTGCTTCCTGTCAGATTACCTGCAGTATTCGCGCCATTATTTTGGGTCTACCCGTGTTAGGGCGTTGCCGAAACGGCGCACCGCTCCGTTCTCTGGAGCATCGCCACCCTAATCGCAAGGCACCTATTGCTTCTGGTACACAAGATAAACTTCATTCTGAGACCGGCACAAGAGCATTGCTTGGCCTTGTGCCCAGTCCGACCATCACTTCCAAGCAGCTGGTGCTTCTGTCGGACCTACATCGCGCTTTAACGTGACCGACCCGAGGGCAATCCGGTAGCACGCGTGCGCTCGCTCGAACCCGCACTGCCGCAGTTGACCCACCCGATACGGATCTTGCCTATATTAAGCAGGGCTGGTGCCTTATCTGGTCCATTTCGACCTACTGCCACCTTCCGCTCTCTCGAGTTTGGTTTCGAATAAGAGGGTGCACTTGGTATCTTGTTCTCCACGCCCAGTGCCACAGCGATGGCGCCGCAGACATGTCATCCTTCTGTCGTCAAGGTTGTAATGTCCTCGATCTCCAGTGTAGTTTCTGGTAATCTTTGCCCCTAAACTGCTGGCCTGCATGCCCTATTGCGGTTTCGTATGCCGGTCTTGAGTGATTTCCATTTTGTCTCAAACTCTTAACCCACGACAACCAAAACGCAACCGCTCTTTCGTTTTGCTAAATACGTTAACCTCTGTATTTAATTCTTCTGGCTTAACCTTTGCCTTGATCTCTCTCAAGATATCGGCGTAAGTCTTACCCAATTCCGGTCTTATGAGGATTGCGTCTCCCCTCTGCCGCGAGGTCTTCCCTGCGCTTTTCCTCAGTTGTTGAGGCTGGCTTTGCTCCTGTCTGTTCTGTCCTTTCTTCTTTGCTCTTCTTCCTGCAGCTAGCTGCCAAGCCCCTTGTGTGTGTGTATCTGCAGCTTCCTCTTGCGTTTTGCTCGTAGTAGGTGCAGATCTGACCTCCTTCTTATCTTTTTTAGCGGGGGTACCGCCGCCACCGTCTGATGATGTCCGTCCCCTCTTCTTCGACTTGCGAGGCTTCGAGTGGTCTTCTCTAGGTTGTTGAGCTGACAACGTTTTCGCGCCATCCTCCATCTTGTCGAGCATCGTGAAAACTTCAATCATAATAGCTCCTATTACCGGTAGTCCCTCTATACACATGCACTCTATGCATACTCTATGCACATAACAGCTACTGCTCATGAATATCAACTTATTTGTCTTTGCTACATACACGGCTAATAGCTGTATTATAAACAACGAATTTTTTGCCTACCCTCTGGTCATACTGATTTGTAATAATCTTTTAAATATTTCGTTTGATCTAGCTACGACGAAGAAAAACTATTCTTATTTTTGCTTAAATTGTGAACTGTATCTTTATATACTTATTCTTATCTGCAGCTTTATTTTACTTGAATTTCATGTGCTCGTGACTATTCTGAGACGTTGTTTTGTTTATTTTCAATATTGCTTTTAAACGCATTTTCAAGCATTTGGGAGGTTATGTGATCGGAAAAACAATATATTATTTATGTGGCTTCAGTAAATACGCTTTAAAAATTTGCCTTATGTCCTTCAGTTTTATAATTATAGACTTTTAGGTTAAAATTTTGCAAGCACAGGGCATATTTTGTCGAGACTTCATCATCTTCGAGTACAACTGACATCTATCTTTACATCGAACGCCATGAAGCGCGTTACCGAGATTTTGTTTTTTTCTCTGCCAGACACCTGAACATCGTCTACCGGAGTCCCAGGTGACAGGCTTATAATCTTCAAGCACAACTTACATCTGTGTATTAAAAGCTGGAATGCTAGTAAATAACAGAGTGCTCCTCTTCTTTAAGACCTTGATAAGCTATCCATAAGCCAAGGCTTCCATTCATTGCGTGACGATTTTGTATCCAAGCGTTTGTAAATCATTGACCAACATTGTCCAATTGGCTTTCTAATGGTAAATGGTTGGCTTACGTTTCTACCAATGTTGTTCTGTATAAATATGAATGTGATTTGTATCTTTAAAATTTAAAGGGATTATTATATTCTGTTTCATGTATTTGTATGAAATCTTCGAATAGAAATGGATGTTCATTATTGTGTAAGAAGGAAACAAACCCATTACCCAATGCAAAAGTACACATACCGTTAATTGAAATTTTTAATTCGGGAAACTCCCGCCAGTGCTGGTCATAGGTTAATGGGAAACTTGCATGAAAAAATCTATTAGGTCCGTCGTGTAGAATATCGAAAAATAATCGACACGTATTTTTTCTTCCCGCTGTACCTTTGTCAATAATCGTTTGATTGAAAGAAGAAAAAAAACGTGTCGATTATTTTTCGATATTCTATCTGACGGACCTAATGAATTTTTTCATGCAAGTTCCCCATTGGGGATATCCAGTGCCGACAAGCATGCGCTGGATGCGAGTGGCCGCGTTTTGATATAGAGCGCATGCGCGTCGGCTCCAGTTAACAAGCGGCCGGCACTGGCAAAAATTTCCGGAATTCAAAATTTGAATTAACCGTGTGTGTAATATTAGGACTGATTACAGAACAAGTATTAACAGTGGTTTAGAGGTAATAGCTGAATGGCAATATTGGAGGGTAATTAAGGAGCAAGAATTAAGGGGCAGTAATTGAGGGGCACTAATTAAGGAGCACAATTTTCGAATCGGCAGCGGCGAAACTTTTTTGATAATATAGAGAGACTACAGAATCTATAGTAAAGAATTCTAAAATCTACATTTGAGACGATATGCATTGAGAGGGAAAATTAAGGTGGAAAATTGAGGGGGAAATTTGAGGGGGAAAATTGAGGGGGACAATTGAGGGGGAGAATTGAGGGGGAAAATTGAGGGGGAAAATTGAGGGGGAGAATTGAGGGGGAAAATTTCTGAAACGGCGGTGGCGGCGGCGGCGGCGGCGAAACTTTTTTTATAATATAGAGAGATAATAGAGTAATCTACAGTAAACATTTAGTTCTGCTAAGTGCTCAAAAATGCTAAAAAATATGTTAGATGTTACATTCTTGCGACTACTTTTGTCTTATTATATAGCTTATATAGAACACTGAAAAAGTGATGATCCTATGAAATTGTGCTTGGCAAAATGCTTTCTGGACAATTTAAATTATTTTATAAAAAATTTACGTAATGAATATTAATCAAAACTAGCCTCTGATAAACGACAAGTACTAATACTTGAACTCAACGTCTGTAAGCGCAAACAAAAAATGCGTATTTATAGGATCAAAATATGAGATAATATCTTTAATGTTAGCCCTGATAGATTAAAAATAGTTGCTTGGATTAAAAGTTGTTGCTTATGTCTTTTTTAAGGTCTAAGTAGTATAAACGCGTATTTTAGGATTTGAATTTCGCGCCGCTGCGCGCTCTCCGTTACGACCTTGCGCAGCGTACGCATGTGTCGATGCGTGCGCCACCGGCTCGGACCGCGAGCTCCGACGGGCCCGCGCTTCCGTTCGCACTCATTCTTGTCCGGACTGCCGAGCGACTCGTATGTTCAGCGTCCTTTTTAAGATTTCCTAAGTTTACTTGTACTCGTCTATTGCGCTTCTTGTTCGGGTGCAATAATACGTCCGTTCTTTTCAGAGCGAGTATTGTTCACCTCGTTTTTGTGCGACATTGTAATCAGCGATTTCCCGCCGAATCTCGCTTTCGCATGCACCGGGTTGTGTGTGTGTGTGTGTGTGTGTGTGTGTGTGTGTGTGTGCGTGTATGTACGTACCGCCATAATTTTGGAACCACGCGACGGATCGTAATAAAATTTGACATGCATTTATTTTTTCTAATTCTGAATTTCGGTCATTTTTTGTATGAATCTGTCCATTTTATGGCCATATTATAGCCATTTTTCTATTTTTGAAAAAATATTTTTGCTTTTTTATAATGATATGATTTATACAATATATTCAACAATAGTGTATCTAAAAGAACATAAAATTGTCTACTTTTTCCCGCAAGATTTTCTAGATTTACCGATCTGTTCATTTTACATGATATAAAGGGTAATTTTTCGAAAGACATATATAACTCAAAAAATAAATAGTTAAATGTTTTGAAAAAATTCATGACAATAAAAAACAACGATATCTACTAGTTGTGGAAATTTAAAGCCATTTTGGCGACTAGTTTTTGAGATAAAAATCAAAAACTAAAACAAAATGGATTTTCTATGTCGTATGATTACAGGAGTAAAAAGGTTTAAATTGTGTTGAAATTTTAGGAAAAGATTGATCTTTTGATCACTTCGGCTAGGTTCTTTTTGTAGCTTATGAAACCGTTCAGTTTAAAATATATTAAGATTCAAATTATTTAACTCTTACCCTGTATACCTTGTGTGACTGGACATTATTATTTTTGTTAAACCATATAATTTGATAATTAAAGCTTAATATATTTTGAAAGCTTTCATGGTTTTATGAAATGTCCGTACAGATCGTTTTGTGTGTATGTGTGTGTGTATGTGTGTGCGTGCGTGCGTGCGTACGTGCGTACGTACACTGTTATAATTCTGAAAACACGTGATCGATCGTAATAAGATTGGACATGCATGTATGTTTTCTGATTCTGAATTTGAGTACATTTGTTTTAAGATTTGGACTATTTTATGACCATTTTATGGCCATTTTTCGATTTTTGAAAAAAATATTTTTGCTTTTTATAATGATATGATGAGCGGATCTCCGGTGAGACCTCTCTCCCAGGAGCTATTCTAACGTCTGGTGGATCTCTCCCTGGGCTGACCCTCCGGTCGAGGGAAATCTCCCAGGAGAATCCCGAGCCGCTTGGTCGAGCAACTCCCGGGCTTCACCTCCGGTGATCTTATGTGAAATTTTGCAGTAGGGAGGTATATGAGATAAAATATGGGTGGGGTGTCAAAGTAAGTGGTGAAAAGTGTTCTTTTTTTACTGTACTAGGCCTCTATTTGGGGTGATATGCGATGGGTAGTGCCCCCTCGTGGATTTGCACCAAAACAAAATAAGTATCCCAGGGCACCGTTTGAATGTATCGAACTCCATAAGAGCGTCTACTTCTTGCTGCTCAGCTGATGCTGTTTACTTATTAAATGAAAATTAATTAACTAGTAAAAATGAAAGTACAGAAAGAAAAGATTTACAAGTGCAGTGTGACTCATTTTTCACTACCTCGAAAAAAGGTTCCACGTTACACAGATTACCGAATAATGCGTAGGTTCGCAATAAATGGATAGTCAGGTGTAACTTAAATAGAAATGAAAAAATTACGTTTGTTTTTAGTGAACATTTTAAACGTGAAGATTATTTAAAAAGTTAATATATAAATAAAATGTAAATATTTCAATGTGTATTTTTATTTAAAAGTAAAAAATGAAACGGTTTACAAAAATTCTCGCTACGCTCGGGTGCTAATAACTGCGCCATTTCCCGTTTATTTTCCAGTTCTTTTTAGGTTACACCTGACTATATCCATTCATTGCGAACCTACGCATTATTCGGTAATCTGTGTAATGCAGAACCTCTTTTCGAGTCACTTGTACAATGAGTCACACTGAACTTGTAAATCTTTCCTTTCTGTACTTCTATTTTTACTAGTTAATTAATTTTCATTTAATAAGTAAACAACATCAGCTGAGCAGCAAGAAGTAGACGCTTTTATGGAGTTCAATACATTCAAACGGTGCCCTGGGATACTTATTTTGTTTCGGTGCAAATCCACGAGGGGGCGTTACCCATCGCATACCACCACGAATTGGCGGGTGGACCGTGCACCTACGATTCAGATGCCCTCTGAAGTTGTTAATTAATTTCAATAAAATTCATCCCTACTGAAAAAAATAAGATGACAATCAACTGATAATCAGCTGATAATCGTGTCAAAACGTCAGCTGATTATCAGGTGATTTCAGCTTAATATATTTATTAAAGCTGATGGTTATAAATATGCATTTTATAACGGGGCTGCTCTGCTCGGTGTCGATAGCCGCGCAGACGTTAGCTGCGTGCAGTGCAGCTACCGGAGCGGAGAGACAACCGCGTAATAATCGAGACCAAGTCTCGTTTCCTCGGGTATTATCGAGTTCGTAGGTGGACCGGCCAAGGTCGTATTTTGGCTAGCTGCAGTTTATTCGCACGTGCACCGTGAAGCGATGCACGTGCCCGCGGAGGCGGCGGGGAACTTAATAGGAGTACGGACCGGTGTTTAATCAAAACACACTGGGTAGCGTAGAAAATGTAGCATATATTGTTAAATCGAAAAGTAGGTACACGGGCACACACGCGGGTGTGCGAGACGCAAACGAACGGAGCAGTTAGAGACCGGGAGGGCACTGGTGAGAGAGAGAGATGCAGAGCTGACACTTACGGTTGACGAGAGTCGGCTCAGCCCCAGGACGTCTCCTTCGCAGGCGAGTGGTTGGAATCGCTCGGAAGCCTTGGACGCAGCGGAGTCGCACAGAGACCTCGGGCAAGGCGCAGTCGTTGTCGGACCCTCTGGGTTGCAGTCGTAAAATCAGGAGCCTTCGCACGTCGTCTTCACAAAGCTATCGGTCTTTTTGTATCGAGAAGTCGCGCGCACGATGCTTACTCTCTGCGAGTCTAAACGAATCTGTCTCTCTCTCCGCGAGACGCGGCACGCGCGCGAGGCTCTCTCTCTCTCTCTCTCCCCACTTACCGTGCTTACTACCGTTTCACTCTCCGCCGTTCGTCTGTAACAGAGCTGTAATACATTATTATACATTATGGTATTTATGCTGGGGAGGTTATGACGAGTTAACATTGTTCCTCGTCATAGTTTATAAGAGATAAAATGTTAATGATAATCAGCTGATAACCAGCTGATAATCAGCACATGATAATCATACAAAATTTGTAACCTTTATTATAATTATTATAAGTTGTTCAAAATAAGTAAAATTTATAAATTTCATATAATGAGGGCCAGTACTGGTGCTACCATCAGGATGATAACACGGCTGTGAGCACCAAAATTTTTGTTTTTCATTAATTTAATTTAAATAAAAATCTTTTTAAATGTTAAAAAATAAAAATTTTGGTGCTTACAGCCAGAGTTTACTTTTTCTTTGGTACATTTGTGATGCTAATGCTCTGCTGCTCCACGGCTAGTTGATGCACAAAAATGCATGCACCAAAATGCAGTATACCTCCCACTCATGGAAAAGTAGTAAGTGCAACTCGTGTGGCATTAGCACAATCTACTATTACATTTAAAACAATAACAAAAAACAGAATAGGAGGAAGCTAAGTGCCAAGGACTTGGCAGCGGTTTTTGTTCGTATGTATCTGCAAAACTAAACAATCGAATCTGTTACTTCGTTATGTTATTGAAAAAAAAATTGTCTAACTTTTCATCCATGATACATGTTAAAAGTCCATATTTGACGCGATTTTTCGATTTCTTGAGTTATTCGACAAAGTTATGGCTTGTGGCTTTTTTATTTCACTAGGACTATGACCATTTTCGGCCGAAAATAAGAAACAAATTTTTTGCAACACCTTGAGTAATAGTGCCACATTCTCTCCCGGCGCTGAAAATCGAATGTGGTACTTTTACTCAAGGTGTTGTAAAAAATAGCATATTGCCCTCGGGAGGTAAAATGGCGAGCCCATAGCAAGTGTTAGAAGATATTTCGGTGAATGTTACCACATGCCCGTGAGTGGTTATCAACCACTTCTCGTTTCCTTAGGGTATCCGAGGATCTTTCGCACTATAACTTTTTATTTACCAATTACGACGACTCTATCTAAACTTTGATCGTCTAATCGCCCCTCGTGTAGCATCTCGTAAAGTATATGTTCGTTAGACGTCAGAGATTCTTCTAGTCGCACAGTTTCTATCACAAAACGTCGGCTAAGGACCAAGGATGTATTTCACACTAACTGTATTTTTTTATCGCCTTTACATATACCAACACGAAAACCAATCGATAATGCGTATTTGATTCGATCTTTCGCAGCGCGCACACCGGTTTTGCGAGCACGTGTGTACAGTTATAGGAAGAGACAAAAGAAAAGGATCGTTGCTCGCCAAGTACATAAGAGGACGCTATGAAGCGTCTGCACCGAACACTGTTCGAGGTAAAACTGGCTTAAGCCGGGGTAAATTCTGCGGCGCTGCTGAAAAATAGATGTTTGCTGCGTTATCTACCCAAAATTTGAACTGCGCGAACTACCGAAATTCTATACCTATTGGGTTACATTTATGCGCGAGAGTACCTGTGCGTGTGCCACACACATGTAATGAGATGACGTAGCAGACATCGACATGAATGTTATCTTTTACTATTTTCAATAGGAAAACTAGTTTTATAAAGTGTTAAGGAGGTTCTAACCCTACTACACTAGTCAAAATCTTTTACTTTTAGTTTATTTTTAAATATGCACTGTTAAAGAAGCTGTAACCGTAAACCTACAACAAATAACGATTTTTCGAGTAAATTTAACAATCATATTTGTCCTGATTAAGAATAAAAATTTTCCCGTAGAACCTGATTTGACTAATTTTTTGAGGTTAAATGTCTGTTTTCGGCATTCTGTAATTTTTTTTATTAGTTAGAGGTATCCAATGATATTTTTGAAGGGCTTTAATTATTTATCAGATATTTTTCTTATAGTAGAATTTTTTTTCAACAAAAACTTGGCGTTAAATCTTTAGCAATACATAAATGAGTACGACTAAATTGCGATTTCCCATAAGAGCCTGTGTTAGACAGCAAAAAATAAAAACATTGATTTCTCGACTTGTAGGTATCCTAGCTTTCTGAAAATTTATGTAGATAATTTTGAGGCATATGGGAACCTGTATACAAAATTTCAGAATTATCTTGGTGTTATTTCTATTTAGTATAGAACCTCCTTAAATAAAGCACATTGTATGAATAAAGTCCTCAGCAATACCAAACAATAAATCGTGAATTTAAATAAAAGATTTTTGTTGTGGAAAATGCTTCTCAAATTTCAGCTTTAGTTTCCTCGGAATTTTCCGTGAGAGCGTTATGTTTTTATGATCACGAAAATAGTAGCGATTCCTGAGTTCGAAACTTATCCTAAATAATTTTTTACAGCTATCATAAGCATGAAACTAGCAACAATTAAACTAGATTACAAAGCAAAAAATGTACATGATTAATTACACCTAATCTAACGCATGGCGGAGCAAGTAAAGCAGTTGTGCAGCATCTAGAATACATAAGGTAGATGTGTAGTGCGCATATATATACCTAGATGTAGTTGCATCTGGTAAATAAACGAAAGAAAAGCGTGCATTCGTGTATTGCGCAGTAAGCGACGATCAAAGCACATGGTCGAAGCTGGTGATGCGTGATTGCGGCGATTCAGGCACCCCTCTTGCTACGCAGATTGCCCTTTGCAGGTGCTCTCGAGCTTATGGACCGTCGTACTATCTATTATTAAACATATTCTGAAACAAAATCTGATTTTTAATTTATAATTATAACTTATATAAGCTCTGTTACACTGATTCAAAAATATGAAGAGAATTTCTTGAATTTTGCGTACTAAATCCTTGTTTTCTCACCTATTGATTATAAAAATTTCGAAAAGTCTCACGCGCATGTAGTTTTTACAGATCTGGCTAGAATTTTAGAAGATATTTCTTGAACGTGTTACAAATAAAAACTCTTAGTCAGAGTTTTCCATAATTTTCATGTATCTAGTTTACCTGTTGGTGTACACACTAAGCTTCAAGAGGCGATATGTATAACAAAAATGTCGATAAAATCTGAAGGTGGGGATCGGTTCGTACAGATCCATAGTTCAAAAATCCGTTCAATTCATTTTTTACATTATTTTGTTCATAATAAGAGCATTTAGCGTGCACAATATGTGAATTTTATATACATATGATTCATAAATGAAATCACTAGAATAAAAACTCAACGAAAGTAAAAAAGTTAGGCGCGTTTAATGTTTTGTGTATCATCATGCATGTCAATAATTTTGTTTACAGTGTAATTACAGATTAAAAAACAACTGAGATCAATTAAAAAATTTTAGATTACAATCATATTATTATTTTTTTTTTTATCTCCTGTTACCGCCGCGGCCTTTCAGGCCTAGCTGGCGGGGGCCTTCCACCACCTCTGTGTGGAGTGCCCAATCCTAATTTATCCACCACTTTTCACCTCAATGTATCTGTACCTATTATTTTTCCACCCTGAGAGACTTATCCGGTGATGNGAGACTTCTCCGGTGAGGACCATATTTTCAGACGCACACTTTGCTGGTTAAGCCAGCACTCTCTGCCCCCGAGAGGGCATCGGGTCCGTCTCTCAGTGTAGCTTTCCCCGGAGAAGGTCCTGTGTATTAGACCAGCTCCACGTCGGTAAGGCCGGCGCTCCCTGCCTAGTGCATCGGGTTGGCTACCATTTTAATTCCTGCCTTTGCCTATGGTCCCTACCACTGTTTCGCATTCGCCCAGGCTTAACGCCTGTGAGGCAGGGAAAACCCGGAATTACACTGAAGGAAAATTCCGGGGAAAAACCTGCCTCGAAACAGCCGGTGTCTTGGGTACTTTTCCCGTTGAAAATAACTCAGAAAAAATCCGAGTGACTTCACCGGGAATCGAACCCACGACCCCTAGAGCGGACGTGTTTCGGACGGTTAAGGCGTGCGCCTTAGCCAACTGAGCCACGGACGCTCTTTACAATCATATTATTTTATTTATAATACGGCAGACAAAAACTCATTATGTTTAATTAAGGGCTGAGTCAAATGATTAGTAATTTAAACTTAAGTAATATATTGATCAATTAACAACTTTCAAGATGTTAACTACGTAACTTGCCATGCTTCTTATATTGTCAATACTATAACGAGTCGCCTTTAGTGCTCTCGTTATCTCTCTCCCCCCTACTTTCTATTGTTATATTTATAATTAAATTATAAACATTTATTTAATATCTATGTAAAGACATTGCCTTCAGCAGCAGGTAAGTGAGAGCAGAGCCCGTCGAATGCACACAGAGAGAGAGAGAGAGAGAGCCGCGCGCGTGTCTGTGCATGTACCTACAGGATGAGTGAGAAAGAGTGGGAGAAAGCTCGCGCTGATCATGCGGTGGCGCGCCGCGCCGCGACACTTGGTACTAGACCACGGATTTGATCAGTCGCGTCGACGAGCTCACTTTGTTCTCGAACCGATTAGCTCGCTTTGTGTAATTCCACGAACTCTAGCTACGGCGACGAAACGTATCCCGGAGGATTGCTGCCGCATCCGTGACGTGTTCTAGCGAGTCGCTGGGTGTGCATCGTGCTATTGGACCCTGCGCGCTACTCGATACATCATGCCGGACATGAGCTTAGCAGTTACTTTGCCGCTTGACTTCCCGCTGCACCCAGCCACACACAAAGCCATGAGGCGTCCTTCCGGCCGTCCAGCGAGGGGCTCCCGTCACCCGTTCTGCGCCACTCCGGTCGAGCAACGAGGCATCTGTGAGACTGCACGAGCCGCATCTGTAAGTACCGGCTAGGTCGTAATACTCTCTCTCTCTCTCTCTCTCTCTCTCTCTCTCTCTCTCTCTCTCTCTCTGCGTTATTCACTCTGCTTCGTCTCTCGATTATCCCGCGCTGCACCTGTATTAGAATCATAATCGTTACATAAACATAACAGTTACCGCTACTCGGCTTGTGTGATTTTGATCCTGACTCTATCCTTTACCGTGCGTTTCCCTTAGATTTAACTCGCGAATACGCTACGTAGCATCAACACTCATGACGCCTCCGCGGGCTCACGTGCACGAGGATGTGCACGTTCAGCATATACTGCGCTACGGGCCAGGCTTCGCATAGCCTTCAAGCAGAGATTAGTAGAGAGATTGACGATGAGGTAGGCAAAAGCGTGCCAGGCGATATGCAGCCGTAAGCTAGCGCCGCCGCACGTATTTCTCTCCGAACTATACGCATCTAGAAGGAGCGGAGGAGAGGTAAAGTAGGGGCGGTCGTACGCATCTAGCTTCCCCGCCAGCGGCAGAGGCGGAGAGGAAAGGAGGAGAGAGAGTTCACATGTGGTGGCGGAGCAGAAGAGCGGAGAAATGACAAGCGCGGCGACGTCGCGACTGGCGACGGTTCGCGCTTCCGCAGCGGTCTCATGGTTAATAAATAACCATAAATTTATGAACAATCTCAAAATTCTAATACAGGCTATCTCAAAACTCTAGTACAGGCTAAACCCTAAACCCTTAATGGGGCCAATGATCATATGTAAGTTTTGAGTATAACAACGTTGTCTTATCGGTGGTCGTGATGGCTAAGGCGCGCGCTTCGTCGAGCGCGCTTGCCATTTTGCCAGAGTTCAAATCCCCAACGTTTAATATTTTTTTTTTATTATCGTTGTCATTTTGACAATTGTAAGTTATTGTGTGACAATTAGTATATGTTAAGTTTAAAATAATTTTAATTTTGAATTATTATAATTTTAATAATTATCCATATACAATATAAAAACACGTAACTCAATTGTTTCACTTTATTAATCTCGTCAGCATGCATTTCGATTTTGTGAAGTTCTAAATGATGTCCTTTTTTCTCCTTTATTGTTGTAATTATAATCATATGCAAGTTTTAATTTTTATACTGTTATCTTGTCGGGGGCTGTGATGGCTAAGGCGTCTGCGCTTCCCATTTCGCCAGAGTTGAAATCCCCCTTACTTTTTTTAAATCACTGTTGTAATTTTAATTATCAGTTATGTTTAAAATTATTTAAATTATAGTTATTGTAATTTTTACAACAAGATGACAATATACTTAATTTTAAACATGTTCTTTATAAAAATAGAAACGAAACATGTAATTTAATTAATAATTTTGTTATATGTAACTTTATACTGCACGTAATTAAATTAAATTAAATAATGTAATGTTATTTAATTCAAACATGTCCTTGAATCATATATCATTACTATTTTTTCTCATGAAGTTATTGAAAGTATAACAAAAAAAATCAACGCGCCTGAAACAGTACCGCCAGGTGGTGTGGAAAACTGTTTATATATACATCTATGAGATTTATTCGACAAAAAGAAATTTTAATTATTATCTTTGTACTTTTAATACATTAACATATATCTATTAAGTGTATATTATACAATTAAGAATGAAATAAAAATGAATGAAATAAAAAAAACTGCTGCCAATTCATTGGCACGTAGCTTTCTCCAAAATGATTTACAGTTCCTTTTTTTAGATTATAAAATTACAATATAGAATTTGTTAATTTATTTTACTATTTTTTAATATTTTTTAGTTACACAGGGTGAGAAAAAAAATTGGGACCTTAATATCTTATAAACTAATGGGTTTCATTAGCTGCGCAAAAAACTTAACCGAGATTTCTAAAATAACTATCTTATCCCAAAATTTCAACATTAATCAAAAAAGGATATCAATTTCAAGGATATTACAGCTGATTTTATTGTATATATTATATCATTAAAAAAAACGAAAATGTTTTCTTCCAAAATAAAAAAATGGCCATAAAAATGGCCATAATCGTTAAAATAAAAACAAAGTTTTTTAACTAATACAGAATCAGAAAACATCAATGCATGCCAAATTTTATTACTATTCACTACGTAGTTCCAGAAATATGACGGTGTTATACGTACATACACACACATCCATCCGTACGGATATTTTCTAAAAACGCATGATTCGAACTTCTAATGCACCAAAACATATTTTCTAGAAGTTTAGACGGAGTTGGACATTTTACTATTACAAAGCTTCCTCTAGGAGGAAGCAAAATGAAATTTGAACTCTGGCAAAATGGGAAGGCGCGTCTTAACCATCACAGCACCCGACAAGATAAGATTATAAAAATTAAAACTTACATATAATCGTTGACCCCATTAGGAGTTTAGAATTTGATTGTTATTAATCTTTTACATATAAGGTTAAAAAAATAATTAATTAAATATATATTTTAACTATCAAAGATTAACAATAAGGATATTAATCGATAAAATCATCACATTGTACATAAAAGATTTACAAGTTATAATCTCAATCAATTATACGTCTACTAATAAAATTTTGTTCTTATATAACATTAATTTCAATCGTATTACAAATAAAAAAATATTATAACAAACTTATCAAGGGATAATTCTTTATATAAATAATACATTGTAAAAAGTATAAAAGTATACTTGATTTCGGTAATGTCAAAGCCTAGTCACTTTGTATTTGCAATAATTATATATAATTGTAATAATTACAAAAAAAAGGAGAAAAAAGGACATCATTTAGTACTTCACAAAATCTAAATACATGCTAACGAGATCGATAAAGTGAAACAATTGAGTTACATGTTTTTGTATGTATATATGGATATGGATAATTATTAAACTTATAATAATTCAAAATTAAAATTATTTTAAACTAAACATATAATAGTTGTCACACAATAACTTATAATTGTCACAATGACAACGATGATAACAAAAAAAAATATTAAACGTTGGGGATTTGAACTCTGGCAAAATGACAAGCGCCCTCGTCGAAGCGCGCGCCTTAGCCATCACGACCACCGATAAGACAACGTTGTTATACTCAAAACTTACATATCATCATTGGCCCCATTAAGGGTTTAGGGTTTAGCCTGTACTAGAGTTTTGAGATAGCCTGTATTAGAATTTTGAGATTGTTCATAAATTTATGGTTATTTATTAACCATGAGACCGCTGCGGAAGTGCGAACCGTCGCCAGTCGCGGCGTCGCCGCGCTTGTCATTTCTCCGCTCTTCTGCTCCGCCGCGACATGCGAACTCTCTCCTCCTTTCCTCACCGCCGCTGCCGCTGGCGGGGAAGCTACATGCGTACAACCCCCCCTACTTTACCTCTCCTCCGCTCCTTCTAGATGCGTATGGTTCGGTCGCTCGCCGCAAGTGGCGTCATGATCGAATTCGGCACGCTTTTTTAACACGGCATCGGCGATCTCTCTACTAATCTCTGCTTCAAGAAGCCTGCAACGAGCTGCTGCATCTATTCCTCTCGCACTTTGACAGATCAGAGGATGCGCCACTGATCGTTTATAACGGAAACGGAACTCCGTTATAATACCAATAATTAATCCTGTAAGAAATTGTGTCGTTATCAAGATCGTTTAATACAATGGACCAGGGTTCAACTTCTCAGTAATGTTCTTTTTTCGCACAAAGTTCGAAATTTCTAACTTTAATAAAAGCAACAAAATGTAGAACGTGCGTAGTGCGTCTGAAGTTGCTAGCTTTATTAAAATATAAAAAACAACTTTGCCTTAGGAGTGTTAGTTCACTAAATTAACTGAATAAATTTTATTAAATGATAAAAAAATTTTAATAAAGTAATTGAGACAAGATTATTTTTAACATAAAATTTGGGTTGAATTATAAGGAATTATAAGTTATATTGAACGCAGTGATCACAGAATATTTTTTTGTTATAGATTTGCATTAATCAAACTTGTACAAGTCAATTCCCACATATGGATGTTGGAAAATGCCCTAGTAATAATGATAATCATGAATGTTCAGCACATGGAGTAAGTAAAAAATATAAACCATCTTATTAAACTAGCACTAACAAATATTTATTCTATAGAAGTATTTATTTATTTATTTGGACCAGTAAATATTTACAGAGTATTAGTCGTACAACTAATACCCGAAAATCCCGCTAAAGTAAAACGTGTTACTTGATCGCAGGACTGGAATATACAAATAAAATTTATTTATTTATTTATTTATTTATTTATTGAATTAAACGAACTAAAAGTCCTTTACAGAAATGCGAAAACGCAAGAAAAGTTTTTACAAAGATAATATAAATATATATGAACATAAAGTACTTATATACTAAATTCTAACAAAATAAAAACTGCTGCCAATTCATTGGCACGTAGCAACCTCCAACTAAATTTATAAGTTGAAACACTTGGGTTTGCTCGGCTTGATCTTGCTTGGAGATGGCCTCGTGTTTACCTTGGCTTAGCGACAATGCAGGCTCTTACGTTCGCTCCACCGAATCTTTCTGCATATCAGCTGGGTTATAATCTATTGAGCGAGAGGAGTTCATGTCAGTAGAGGAGGCGGAGCAGAGAGAAAAATCATCCATAACACAAGCGGTTTATACTATGACTGTACTCTTTGCTCAACTTCTCATCCGCCTTTACAGCATAGTCTTCTTATCAATTGAAATACACCGAATTTCCCCAAAACCAGAAAAGATAAACCGCTAGAACTGCCGAATTTCGTCCCGAAGCTAATCCGTGTATCGGGTAACAATCGCGCCTATCCGAACGTTTCTCAACTTGCACCCGCTGCGCACAACGTCCTGCGACCATAGGTTACTACCTGAACCCAGAATGCCAAGACGTGGTCAATCCTTCCAAAACACACCTTGCATACCGTTTAGACCCTACCCGTGCCTCTGCTGGCCGCAACGGATAGACACTGTTATCCTAGGACGGGCCAGAAGATGGTGGACATCCGTCTAGGACACGAATATTATTTCTTACCGGCATCGCTCGGCTCTACCTGCAACGAGCGACCGCTGTCGCTCTCGCTTGTACCAGGCCGGCGCTAGCAAGCGCCTTCCGCTTTGTCAAACTGCACGAATACGCACTTTTCCTCTCACTCTTTTCCCCGAACCGAGCGACGCTAGACTACGACCCGCTGTAGAATCTCCAACAATTTCCCGAACTTTTAACCATAGCCAAACCCTGCTTCTCGCACTAAGAAAAAGCAACGCAAATAAAACTTAAATAGTCCGATACACCTCAGCTTTGCGCTAAACAAAGAGATAGACCAGCTTACACGAGCATAAAACACCGAGAGATGAACCCGCGGAAAACCGTATATTTATAACTCGACAAACTACACAAAAACCGCGAAACTAACGCGGAACTCTATCAGAAACGAAAACCGGTTCGAGTCGTCTCCACCAGGTGACGACACGCCTGACCACGAGGAAGATTTTCAAGGACTCATATAGATCCCAATTTCACAGCAATTTAGCTTGAATGTTGCGTTCACAAATTCGCTGGATTCAATAATATTGTTAAAAGATTATGAAAACCTTGCTAAGCTTTTGGAGCAATATTGCTGTGGACAGCTATGTCCGTTCTACCATTGCAAGTTCGCCTGGTCTGGGCCAGCCCGTCTACAGCGCCCAATATCGTTAGAACATTGTCTTAAGGTTGCATAAGTAGATTTCGCAATATTGCACAATGGCATAATAATCTCGATCCGACTATTGGACAACATTCTCACTAGATAGTACAATATTTAATAAACATTATAATATTATCTAAAATAATTTTGCATTTATAAAAATTTTTTTATAATAATGCGAAAATTAAACTGGTAACAATGTTGTTTTATAATCGGATCAAGATTATTATGCCAGTGTGCAATATTGTGGAATCTAGTTATGCTACCTTGTGACAATATTCTAACGATATTGGGTGCTGTAGACGGGCTAGCTCAAACCAGGCGAACTTGCAATAGTAGAACGGACATAGCTATCCACAGCAATATTGCTCCATAAGCTTAACAAGATTTTATAATCTTTTAACAATATTATTAAATCCAGCGAATCTGTGAACGCAACATTTAATCAATATTGCTAAAAGATTGCGGTCTATATTGGTCAAATATCGCTGTGTGCACGAATAAGTACCCCTATAGCACCTGATATTTTGGCAATATTGCCTCCACATTTCATTGCAAGACTAGCTAGATTCGGCAATATTGCCAGAGCTTAGAATAACATTGCTGCAACCATTAAGCAATGTTGCCACGCACCAAAATGTCCGCTTTTTCATGGCAAGGTTGATTGTCTCCTACACAGGTCCCAATATTTTGGGAACATTGCCTGAAGATTGCATTCCTAGTTGTCGCAATATTGCACGAATCCTCATTAATATTGTGCAACTATTTTGAGAACATTGCTACTAGATTGTACAATATTTAAATTATATTGCGATAACATTAAATTATTTCCGTATTAGTATAACAATTTTTATAATGATGCGAAAATAATTTAAGGTTATCGCAATATTAATTAAATATTGTACAATCTAGTAGCAATGTTCCTTGAATAGTTGAAGCAACATTAATAAGGTTCCGTGCAATATTGCAAAATCTGGTAATGGAATCTTTAGGAAATGTTCCCAAAATATTGGGACCTATGTGGGAGATAACCAACTTTGCAATGAAAAAGCGGACATTTTGGTGCGTGGCAACATTGCCTTATGGTTGCAGCAATGTTGTTCTAAACTCTGGCAATATTGCCGAATCTAGCTAGTCTTGCAATGCACTGTTGAGGCAATGTTGCCAAAATATCGGGTGCTATAGGGGTAGACGATGACAGTACTACGCGTGGCGCTATGTCGAACATCATGGTCGATAAAGCGTATTGAATTTTATGGGATATTTTTGAAAATGCTTGAATAAAGTTTGTATAAACTGAAATTAATAGTCATAAGTGAGTAGTAACAATATATAATGTTTTCTTATGATAAAATCAATTTGTCATGCTTTTACAATAACTAAAAACCGCTGCCAATTCTTTGGCACCTAGATTCCTTCAACATTATGTATTGTTTAATATCATAATTGTTTTTACTTCATATATAAATCTATCAATTTTTTGTTTTGTTTGATGAATACAATTATTTTGAATCAATTACATATATATAATTAAAGCTCTCTCTCTCCCTCCCTCTCTCTCTCTCTCTCTCTCTTTCTCTCTCTCTCTCTCTCCCTCTCTCAGTGTTATATAATGCTAACTAAATCCAAAATTTGAACTTGATTAATGCCTTTTTACTCCAGTTATCGCGTCCCATAGAAAAACTTTTTTTTTTTCAGTTTTTGGTGTTTTTCTCCGATGAACTTACTTGAAATTAAAGTAGTATATAGTTCTAATTACCTTTAATAATCATATATTTTTTTAGAAAGGTTCGACATTTAGTTTTCGAGTACTAACGGTTTCAAAAAATTGCACTTTATGGTGTATAATAAAAGAACGACGAAAGATAATATAAATTCTCCGCGGTAAAAATATAGGTAATTTTATTCTCTTTCATGTGCATATTAAGCAATTTACTTTTATTAACTTTTTCCATAACTTTATTGGAAAAAGCTGAAATCTCAAAACTAAAAAATCGCTATAAAACAAAACAGGCCTACAAAATGTAAAATGGACTGTTCCCCCATCATGCTATAGTAAAAACGAAGAAAATGAGAGTTGGTGGATTAAAATATACTGAGTAGAAGCTGAGATACAGATGTCGACGAACGAACACACACACACNACACACACACACACACACACACACACACACACACACACACACACACACACACACACACACACACACACACACAATCCATACGGACATTTTCTAAAAACACTATTTTCGACTAAAAATGCATCAAAACACACTTCCTACATGGTTTTACACAAACTCAAAAAATTACTATTACAAGGCTTCCTTAGGAAGGAAGCAAAAAGTAAGTTATGTAAGTATTGATAATTGAAAAACATAACCCCGATTTTCAGAGCCTGATAGATCAAATCGGAGCAGAAAACATGTTTGCTGCTGTGTTTTGAATTGCACAAATAATAACACAAACTCTCCAAATGTGGAGTTTTATTGCTTTCCGACTGGCAATATATTATTTCCTGCTAAAAGAGAACGGAGAGAAGCATGGTTAAATGCACTTATATTAGTAAAGTGAGTAGAAATATATATTTTATTTTGGTTGATTATAATATAGTTATAGGTAATAAAAATAATTTTGTAATTATCAGTGATGATGGGTCAGCGTGGCCCCTATAGCACCCGATAATTTGGCAACATTTCCTCAACATTGCATTGCAAGACTGGCTAGATTCGGCAATATTGCTAGCGCGTAGAACAACATTGCTGCAACCATTAGGCAATGTTGTCACGCACCAAAATGTCCGCTTTTTCATTGCAAGGCTGGTTATCTCCCACAGAAATCCCAATATTTTGGGAACATTGCCTAAAGATTGCCCTACCAGATTGTGCAATATTGCATGAAGCCTTATTAATATTCCTGCAACTATTTAGGGAACATTGCTACTAGATTGTGTAATATTTAACTAATACTGCGCTAACCTTAAAATATTTTTGCGTCATTATAAAAATTGTTATAATGATGCGAAAATATTGCACAATCTGGTAACGCAATCTTCAGGCAATGTTCCCAAAATATTGGGATCTCTGTGGGAGATAACCAGCCTCGCAATGAAAAAGCGGACATTTTGGTGCGTGACAACATTGCCTAATGGTTGCAGCAATGTTGTTCTACGCGCTAGCAATATTGCCGAATCTAGCCAGTCTTGCAATGCAATGTTGAGGCAATGTTGCCAAATTATCGGGTGCTATAGGGGGGTGCCAAAAGTTACTAGCAGAATATGCAGCAGTCATTTCGTTGGTAACAAAAAAATCGACGATCCAAGAAGTCCAAGCTACAATTCTACGATTTTCCCTTCTGACAAAAGCAGGATTAACGTGAATGAACAACAAGCAATGGCAAGGTATAATTTGAGGATACTGTTGATAATTAATACTGTAAAATGGCAATAATATTTATATATGTTTGCTATAGATGTAGGCGTCGACGGAACAGAGATAGTTCCAATACATTGTTTGACGATTCAATGAAATTGAAGAAATTTATAACAGAAGATAAATGTTCCAATGACCATGCTCAAGAGACAATGCCAGCAGGTTCTGATTCTGTTACTCCGGATGATATGCTAGCTAATTCATCTAATAAGAATGAGGTAGAAACTCAAGTAGATTTTATAGAAAGACAAGAGCATTTCCAAAATATTTTCATGTGCAATCGATACTTCAACTCTGTTTGTGAGGCGAAAACTCAAGCCTGCATACCTTTACGTAACCAAACAGTTGTATATGATTCCATTACTATAGTAACGAAGAATATAAGCAAGAAGTCTTCGTTAAAAAGCAAGAAAAAGAATGAAATTCTGTACCAAAGAAAATACGATGGAAAGTAAACATTTATGTGTAGGAAAAGAATAGTACAAAACAAAATGAAAAAAAAGGAAAAAGAAAAGTTCAAATAACAGCTTGGCTTTTATGGCTTTATCAGTATTTAAAAAAAGCAAGAAATCATTGATTTAGCTGGTGTATCGTTCAAAGTTTTTGAATTACTCGTTAAAATTCTTCGCAGTGGAGAAAGTGAAAATAATGGTAGAAATACAGTGTGTAATGAAAATAGATTACTTATATATTTAATCAAGATGAAGTGTGCTCTAACGTTTTCAGCAATTAGTGTATTGTTTGATGTACACGGAAGTACTGTTTCCAGAATTTTTTATTCTACCTTGAACACACTAGCAACAGGATGTGAAAATTTTGTATTCTGGCCACAAAAAAAAATGTGTACAAGAGACAATGCCATCATGTTTTAAGCCTGAGTATGAAAAATGCAGAGTAATTGTTGATGCAACGAAATTTGTAGTTGAGCAACCTCCTACGTTAAGCAAAGAGTGCAGCTATACTCCCATTATAAAAAAGGTTACCGGTTAAAAATTGTTGTTGGCTGTACACCTTCTGGGTTTATTAGTCTAGTAAGCAAATGTTATGGTGGTCAAGCTACAGATGCTCAAATAACAGTTGCATCAGGGTTACTTAATTTATTGGAAGCTGGAGACGTAGTATTAGCTGATAAAGGTTTTCCTCAAATCAAAACAATGCTAGATGAAAGTAGAAGAAATATTTTAATAGTTATGTCGCCATTTCTAAATAATCAGCAGTTCACAGAGGATGAGGTTGACAGTACGTACAATATTGCTAAAGTCAGAATTCATATTGAACAAATAATGCAAAGGATAAGGACTTACAAGATAGTAGATAAATTTTTAATAGAGATGCTACCTCACTGCGACAACATCATCTTTATGTGTTGTGTTCTTGTTAATTTGCAGCCACCAATTATTCAAGACCGTTCATGAATAACTATAACTTTAGACTATATATAATTGTATAAAATTTTACATTTGACTTACATTTTCTTTGATGTATTGTTACGTGTGGATACACGTCACGGGTGTCTTATTACTATAAGAAGACGAGTAGAAGAGTGCAACGCTGTGGCGGCCGTGGCGCGACGACAGAACGTCTGCCTTGCAAGAAAGAGGTCCTCGGTTCAAGCCCGGGGTCCGTTACTTTTTCGTTGCACTCTTCACTCGTAACAGTATGATGTATCATGTTTTTTATATTTGACAATAAAGTGAAAAAATTAAAGTATTTTAGTTATATTTTACATTTATTATTTATTTTAATGATTTTTTGCTAAATGCTGGTTTAAGAAATTGAAATAAACACTATTAGAGTTGCCATACATTTTATTTTATAAAACATTACAAAAAATAACATTTTAGTAACGTTACAATTGCAGGTAAAGTTAGAATCACAAATTACTTTTATAATGATTCAAAATATTAACACTTTGAAACGCACACAAATATTCTTAACTATTTTCCTTGTTAGCATTACTATCCCTATCACAAATTTCAGATAAATAATAAACAACATAAAATTCATTTATTTTTGGTAGAATATTCTGTAGAAAGCTTTCATCTCTGTCAACGATTACCAAACAGGAACCCTTACAATACCATACAAACAAATCACATTCATTCAAACCAGTGGCGTGCATCAACATTTGGCACTGCGTATAATACTGATGAGATTTTTTTAAGTAAGGAACTCCATTATTTATATATAGATACCCCACATTACACTTTCCAGGATTTGCATCAAAAACTGGTTTAAACTTACATGATGAGGGACACTTAATTTCTAAAACTTTTGAGATACAATCATTTTCAATTACTACTGCGTCAGGAATCGAATAAATCCATGGTTGAAGTGGCATGATGAAAACACCGACTAGATGAAGTGCAGCCTTGAAGTGCAGCCTTAGTTTGTAGCACATACTCGTTAATAGCTTTTTTTCATGTTTCAGTCCATACTCCAAAGAAGAAATCACTTTTTTTTACTAAAGTAGAAACTGATTTCTTAGTTCTGCACTTTATTGCATAGGCTTTGGAACTTGCGCTAATTCTTAGTCTTCTAAGCGGAAACTATTTACTGTTTTCACTTTGATCCACAGTTTCAATACAAACTTTCACTATACTATTTTCAGATATGTTGATGTTTTTATTGTAGTATTCGTATACTTTTTCTTCCATAATCACTTTTGTAGGCAAATAAATATTGCTACTACTGCAAAGATTTACCAAACTCAACGCAAATGCTTCTAAAATGGAACATTCACATTTATTAATAGCTGCTAAGAGGATTTCTTTGATAAAAGTACGGATGAATAATTTCACTAAGTTCAAACACTGCACTTCCATGATAACTTTTAATGGGCAATTGATAGATTGTACATCAGAGTAGGTAATGTTATATGGTTTAACACCTTTTGCAAGCTCCTTCATTTTAAACTCATCTGCAACAACTAAAGGCTTGGCATACATATCTTTACCTAACTGAGCATCTGTAGGTTTACCCCATTCACGCTCCACTGATCTTTTTGAACAACTTCTATCGGTGTTCATATAGTGGATCAAAGTATATATGTATATGTTTACACTTTCTTCCAACTCCAGACACACAGTTACAACTTGCATTTGTTATCCTTCTTTCACCATAAAGCTGTAACGAAATATAATGAAAACTTATTTTAATTTAGGTAATGTAATGATTTTATGTTGTTGAATACTAATACAAGATCATTAGTATCTTTTTTATATTAATATTGAAAGCTTCCTTACTTCTATTTTTTTTTTATTCAGTTGTACCAACCCATATACCCTGTACGGGTTTTTATGGGAGCATCCTTACCACCTCTGTGTGAGGATGCTTTGATCCTATACCCCACCTCCCTGAGAAGCTTTCGGACTATAATGAGAGATAGTCAAATTTCGATTCTACAGTCATTAGACCCACTGCTCCGCATTCGCCCTGGGACTTGCCCAGTGACGCGGGGAAAACTTGCTAAGCAAAAAAACCCACGTCAGAGTCAGCCGATAGGAAAGTCAAACTTAGGTACTTCCTACTTTCACGAGAAATACCTAGGTTATCATTCCCTATCTGTTGCATCATTGGAAAAGCGAGAACATTCGGGCGGTCACCCATCCAAGTACTTACCGCACCCAACGGTGCTTAACTTGGATGATCGACCGTCTCCGCATCTACGAGCCGTTCCAATGATGCCCCTGCTTCCTTACTTCTAATTTAACTTTATATGGATGTTCTGTCACTGATGTTGTCCTTATAACACTCGCTTTCAATACTCTTGAACTGCCAAATCCTTCCAATTCTTCAACTCTTTTAACATGTGATAGGCTAATGCTTTCACCTTCTTAATCTTCTGTTTATCAAACTCTATTCTGTGAGTTACAGCTGCAAAGCCAGTCCTGTGTACAATGCTATACATCGTCATATTGCGATCAGCTGATCTATCAAAACAAAAACAAGACATCACGTTTTTATATCAATGAATATTCAGATATCGTGACACTTTCAGTAAATACAAATACTTTCATCTATTACTATTTAATGTAGTATACTAGTAACAAAATTTTGCTTACCTTTGAAAGCTTTAATCAATATTAACATTAAAATCGCGTCAAATGCCCATACAAGCATACAAATTGCATGAACCATACAGTTCTCAGATTCGCCACCGCGGCGCTGCTATGATGTTCGTACACATAGCGAATATGGGGAGGAAAACCAACAAACCTTTGTTTACCAAGCGTTGATAGTCACGTCCGTCCCAGCAAAGAGCTGGCAGAAAAGAGAGCCAACGCTGCCCCTCATTCCACCGAAAACGAAGACCACTGATTGGTTCTCTCGTGTCGTCGCTATTTATGAATCCCTGCGCCTTGTACTAGACCCGTGAGATCACGCGTTTCGATAGCGTTTGAACACGTTTACACTCAATTCAATCGTTCTTCGGCCTTATCCTGACCCTGCTGGTTTGTCAGTGACAGCATTTCTCTGAATATAAATCTGTTATTCTCTTCTTTCCAGCCGTAATCAGTTGGATGTAATCTTGCTGGAATAGCAAGATGCGCATGGGCCCAAATATAAGCGATGTACGTCATTCAAAGCAAATGTTGGTGCAGTTCAATTTTGCCCGGCGGTAAAGCTGATCCATCTTTTTTGTTGCTGGCAGATGAAATATATCGTCGTTGCGATTCGAATGTTGAGAATCATCCCTAGCAACGGATTAACGACGCCGCGAATGTTGTTGTTTTAACGAGTCTGGTTATGACAACTGCTGAGAGCAGATGTGTTATCAAAGAAAGTTTAAGTTAGTGTTATTGGTTTCGTAAATAAGTGTTATTTATGAGTATACCCGAACCTTTGTAAAATATTTCGGGGGCTCGTCCGGGATGACGAGTGTTCTTAAGTGATCTCTGGATAAGGATAGAAGAAGAAAACGTTTAAAATGAATTGGAATTTCGGCTATAAATCATTTCATAAATTGACGGACAAGAAAGTATTCCATTACTACGCTGATTCAGGCAGGAGGCTATAGACGGACAACTTCGAGAAGAAGCATAGAAAGAAGTGAAGCCGGTTAAGATTAAGTTAAAAAATCATCAGGTGGTCAATGTGGTTGATGAAAAACTTGATCTACAAGCTGAATGGTCACACAATAAGGTCAGCAAACCGACATCATTCCAATTTTCTACTAATCAACAAGTGTGTCAATTTGCTTGAGAAGCAAAAGGATTCACAACATTAAGGGGACAAGCCACTTTTAAACGCTAAAAAATAAAATTCTTATAAATAATTAAAAAAATGAATAATAATTGTTATATAATTTCTATACTAATATTAGGTTATATTACCTGTATTTTTACCATGGTAAATCCATATTATCACCTATTTACCCATAGTCACTCTCCGTATACTGTTTTGAGCATTTTGGCACGCTCCGTAGGATTCCATGTGACCACATGGTTTGATTGGGCTAAAATTTTAGGAGCATGCTTTGGACACTTGTACTTTTGCTATGAATCAAGGGATTTTTATTTGAATGCTTACAAAATGTTTAACAATGAAAATACTTAATTTTTGGCCTTTTTAACCTTTTTATGTCCCATTTTTTTTCATAAAAGATTTTCTAAGCATTCAAATCAAAATCCCTTCATTCATACCAAAAGTTTAAGTGTACAAAGCACATGGAATGGACACATGGAATCCTACGGGCAGTGCCAAAATGCTCAAAACAGTATACGGAGAGTCACTATGGGTAAATAGGTGCTAATATGGATTTACGATGGTAAAAATACAGGTAATATAACCTAATATTAGTATAAAAATTATATAACAATTATAATTTATTTTTGTAATTATTTATAAGAATTTTATTTTTCAGTGTTTAAAAGTGGCTTGTCCCCTTAATTCAAGCAGCTTAGTTTTTCAAACACAGACACAGACACAAGCACTGACACGAAGAAAGAATTTCTATGGAATTAAATTTAGTTGATACACATTTTCTACACGCTAACAAATTAGAATTACCATCTAGCAATACAGTTAGAAATCAGAATATGTCATTGACGAATGCCGTTGTTGATGACATCATTCTAAATCAAAATTCGAATACGAACACACACATACTAGATTTAGTAGTATAGAAAGCAACGAGATCAGAAAGAATCAAAATATCATTTAATGTGGTTGTCCCCTTAAAACGCTCATGCTGACGAGCATTATGATGGCCACGTTGAACCTTCAACGTCAGTGTCAGAGCATCTAATTGTTACATGCGCATCGTGATCAATGTGGCAAACGAAGTAAACAATTCTTGTGTTGGCGTTTTGGGCGCGGAACAGCTAAAAGTTTCTTCAAGGGTTTTGATAATAGCGCCATCGCGTACAACGTATTTAAAGCACTGTTTGTAATTTACATAAATCGTTTTTTTACCAATAAAAGGTGCTATGGGATCAAGTGCCCAGTGGTCTAAAAGAAATTAAATAAGAGCTTGTTTAAAATTAATGTTTTTTAAATCATAAGTAAAGTCGATGTTCCGCGCGGGGAGCCTGTAACCCCGTATGCGGCGCGTCCCCTGGGTGGTGGATAGGGGAGTGCTCGCCGAGGTGGTAAACTTGGAGGGTAAAGCAGAAATAAAATATGCTTCGTGGACCAAACAGGACGCCGTGTTTGCCGTGCGGTGTGACCCGTGAGCTGCCAAAAGGAGCCCCTGGATGGGGAGGCAATCCGAGGTTGCGCGCTGAAGTGACCTGAACCATCTTTGGCTTCTGCTGACGGGCTGGTTACCTAGCTAGAACCAGTCAAACAGCTTGAGCGAGCGTGTTATGTCATGTGACGTCTGTTAGAAACTCTCCAGAGAGCCAATCACTTTTGTTTGGAGTGGGAGGTTCCAGAGAGCGGAGATGGGCTAGTACGACAGCGCGTGTAATATCTTGGTATGATGTACCCAGTCTGGCACCGCCTTCAGTCATGTGTTGGGGCCATGTCAGCTGCCCCCATAGACGGGGGGATCCGGGTGGTTGGACACATGCCGGGACGAAAAAAATTGATGTCAATGGATACTATGAACGAACCAGGAAAAGAGGTACAGAGAAACCTGACAGTTGACACCCTAAAGGTGCCAGCATCGCAAGACGGTGGATACCCAATCCACAAGTCAACCAGCAGCACTAGTATAGCCAGCGCGATGAGTGCCGCTGAATACGAAAACAGGACAGTGATAGGGTTCTGGCTTTTTAGCGTGTTCTTTTGAACACGCCAGCCTGCGAGAAAAGTTACTGGAAATAAGACGAACGAACAGAGAGATGATAAAAACTCTGGATAAGCAGAAGAACGTGAATACAACAATCAAATAGAGACTACCGGTAATAGGAGCCATTATGATTGAAGTTTTCACGCTTCTCGACAAGATAGAGGATGGCGCGAAAAAGTTGCTATCTCAACAACCTGGAGAAGACCGTTCGAAGTCTTGCAAGCCAAAGAAGAGGGGACGGACATTATCCGACGGAGGCGGCGGTACCCCCGCCAAAAAAGACAAGAAGGAGGATAGATCTGCACCGTCTACGAGCAAAACGCAAGAGGAAGCTGCAGATACACACACACAGAAGGGGCTTGGCAGCTAGCTGCATGAAGAACAGCAAAGCAGAAAGGACAGAAAAGACAGAAGCAAAGCCAGCCTCAACAACTGAGAAAAAGCGCAGGGAAGACCTCGCGGCAGAGGGGAGACGCAATTCTCATAAGACCGGAATTGGGTAAAACTTACGCCGACATCTTGAGAGAGATCAAGGCAAAGGTAAAGCCAGAAGAATTGAATATAAAGGTTAAGTATCTTAGCAAAACGAAAGACGGTGGCGTTCTGGTTGTCGTGGGTAAGAGTGAAGACAAAATGGAATCACTCAAAACGGCCATACAAACCGCAATAGGGCATACAGGCACAGTTAGTGGCAAGATTACCAGAACTACACTGGAGATCAGAGACATTGACGGCCTTACGACAAAGGAGGAAGTCTACGGCGCCATCGCTGTGGCCACGGGGTGCGTCGAGCAAGATACCAAAGTGCACCTCTTCGAACCAAACTCGAGAGAGCAGAGGGTGGCAGTGGTCGAAATGGACCAGACCAAGGCCACAGCCTTGCTCAATATAGGCAAAATCCGTATCGGGTGGGTAAACTGCCGGGTGCGGGTTCGAGCGACCGCCACGCGATGCTACCGGTGCCTCGGGTACGGTCACGTTAAAGCGCAATGTAAGGGTCCCGACAGAAGCACCAGCTGCTGGAAATCTAGTGCGGCTGGGCACAAGGCCAAGCAATGCTCTGTGCCGGCTCAAGAAATGAAGTGTTTCTTGTGTACAGAAGCAAAGGTGCCTTGCGATAGGACGGCGCATGCTCCAGGAACCGGAGCGTGCGCGGTCTTCCGCAACGCTCTAAACGCGGCTAGGACCCAAAAATAATGGCGCGAATACTGCAAGGTAATCTGCACAGGAGCAGGCTGGCTCACGATCTCCTACCGCAGTTCATCGCAGAGGAGAGTGTGGATATCCTCCTCATAAGTGAGCAGTATATGGACCGAGATGCACCTGGCTGGGTGTCCAACGGCGCAAAAACTGCCGCTGTTTGGGTGCCCAGGCGGGGAATCGCGGATACGGTAACCGGAGACGATTACGTGCGGGTAAGGGTGGGTCGCGTCCCTTACTTCAGCGTGTATCTGTCACCGAACCTAACTGCAGCCGACTTCGCGACAAGGTTGGAGGCACTAGAAGACGCGATAAACGACTTCCCTGGGGACCTAGTAGTCGGGGGCGACTTTAACGCGCGAGCGACAGAGTGGGGCATGCCACAGACGAATAGGAGAGGTAGGTCGATACTTGAGGTGGCAGCAAGGATAGGACTGGTAGTTGCGAACGAGGGAAATACAGCTACCTACCGCAGACCAGGTTCCGGGGAGTCGATACCGGATGTAATTTTCGCTGGGGAAAGTACGATCCGCAAGATAAGGGGCTGGCACGTTACGGAAGAATTTACTACTAGCGACTACCAGTACATTATTTTTAACATCGAGGAAGAACGCGCGGAGAGGCGAAGAAGCGGAAACAGCCGGGAACCACGATGGAACACTCGACGTCTTAATCGGGAGGCGCTTACGGAGGTGATTCGAAGCGCAGAATTACCTTCTAATGGGCTTCCGGACGAACTAGGCGGACGTGAGAAAGCCGAAATCCTAGTAGAACGCACTACTAGGCTAATCACCGAGTATCCACCGGCCACCTCAGACGTCCGGTTTACTGGTGGGCGGGCGAAATCGCTGAGCTTAGAAAGCAAAGCCTTCGAGCCAGAAGAAGAGCTCAAAGGGCCCATAACCGCCCAACGGCTCAAGATCTTGCTCGTGGGTACGACGAAGCGAAGAAGAGACTCCGGGACGCAATCAAAGAAAGTAAGCGCCGCTGCTGGTACAAGATCCTAGATGATGTAGAGAACGATCCGTTCGGCGAGGGATACGCGATCGTCACGCGAAAAATAGGAGAAATGGGGCGAATGGAACCGATGGCGGCAGAGGCGATCGAGAAGATAATTGACAAGCTGTTTCCCACCCATCCCACCCGACCTCAATTAGAAATGACGGACGAACTGACGGATGAGATACCCCTTTTTAGCGAAGGCGAACTTATCGCGGCAACTTCTTCCCTGAAGAGCGGTAAGGCTCCGGGACTGAATGACATTCCTGCGGAAATACTTAATGCCGTTGCCAAACAACGGCCTGAGCTGCTCCTGGAAATGTACAATCAGTGCCTGGTGCAGGGCGTGTTCAGTCCGCGGTGGAAAAGAGCTAGGCAGGTCTTAATTGAAAAAGCGAAAGGTCAGGCGGGCACGGAGCCATCGTACAGGCCGTTGAGCGTACTCGACACTATGGGAAAGACAGGCGAATCGCTAATAAAACCGCGAATATTAAGCGCCGTCAGGGAGGCGGGGGACCTTTCAGACAAGCAATACGGCTTCAGAAAGGGACGCTCAACAATCGGCGCGATCAGAGAAGTAACGGACACGGTCAAGAAAACGGATGAAGCGTGTTATGCGGCTAGGCCATTGGTCTTGCTCGTGACACTAGACGTGAAAAACGCGTTCAATTCGGCTAGATGGGTCGACATTTTGGATTCTCTGCGATCGTTTGGGGTGCCTTGGTACATCATGCGACTCGTAGAGGATTATCTGAGGGAGTGCACGATCGAATACGAAACCGCGGAGGGACGTAAGAGCAGGCCCATAACGGCAGGGGTGGCGCAGGGTTCAATCTTGGGACCGGACTTCTGGGGCAATCTGTACGATGGGTTACTCAGAGTAGAAGTTCCGGAGGATGTTAAACTCGTCGGGTACGCGGACGACGTAGCGGCAGTTATAACAGCTAGAAATGTGGAGATCGCGCAGGGCAAATTGAACGCGGTAATGGCCCGGGTGCTAAAATGGATGACCGACCACGGACTACAGCTAGCACTCGAAAAGACGGAGATAGTTCTCTTGACTAGGAAGCGGGTCTCGACCATCATACCGATGCGCGTCGGAGACGTAACAATAACGACGAAGCCGATAGCCAAGTACCTGAGGGTAACCCTAGATACGAAGCTGAACTACGGGGCGAATTTAGACAGCGTATGCGAAAAGGCGGCGATTAGGGTGGCGCAGCTTAGTCGATTAATGGCCGACGTGCGCGGACCTAGACCTAGGTCAGACGATTCTTAATGGCAACCACAAACTCTATTCTTTTATACAGAGCGGAGGTGTGGGCCGATGCCATGGAGAAGAAAAAGTATCGTAAGCAGATAACGGCGATGCAACGTAGAGGGGCGCTTCGGATCGCGTGCTCGTATCGAACGGTATCCGGGGACGCGACGATGGTTATCGCGGGGGTGATTCCCGTGGATCTGCTTGCAATTGAATGAAAGCGGATCTACGAGAGTCTCCGGGTATCGGCTAGGGTGGAAATCTAAACCGAGGAACGCGATAGGACGATGCGGAAATGGCAGGAGCGATGGAGTGAATGCCCTCATGCGAAATGGACGAAATCATTGATTAAGGAGGTAGGCCCGTGGGTAGGCAGAAGATGGGGGGAGGTCAATTTTTATCTCACCCAATTTCTTTCCGGACACGGCTACTTTAGGAGTTACCTGTTCGCGATGAACAAGGTAGCGACACCGGGTTGCAAATACTGCGGTGACGAACGGGACGACGTGAGACACACGTTTTTTGACTGCCCTCGGTGGGCTGATAGGCGTAGAATCTTAGAGGCGACGGTAGGGGCATTTACGCCCGACACGGTAGTGAAAACGATGCTTGCTAGCGAGCAGAATTGGGACGACATAACGGCGTTCGTGGAGACGGTTCTCCGCGCGAAAAATAGTGACGGGTGCTTAGCTGACTAGACGACGATAGATGACCTATAGGTCGTAACAAGACAGGCGACCCCCCGAAGGAATGCGAAAGCGTCTACCGGAGGGGATTTTCGCGGCCATATGAGAGGTGGAGTTTTAGTGGGTATGCCTGGCGTCTGTCCCGCGCTAGGAGTGTCCCACACACGGGGAGTCCCGCACGGCTCCTGCCATGGTGCCATTAAGCATTTCTCCAACTCTCCGGATAAACAAAACAAAAAAAAAAGTCGGTGTTGGGAATTTGTTAAGGTCCCTCGATAAGAAATTGTGCGACTTTAATTCCTCTCAAAGAGTGCTCGTTATCTTTTATTGATGTTAAAAAGTATTGATCAATGGTGATTGTTATAGCTTTTGCTTCATTTGAGCAAAACATTTTGAGGATTTTTATCGATTTATTGTGATACTTAGCTGGAATATCCCTCATTAAATGGAGCGTAAAGAAATCTTCAAAAAATTTAACGTCAGTGCGTTCTGGAGTGTGTGTTTCAATGTGCAAATTAAAATCTTTTCATTCATACCAAAAGTATAAGTGTACAAAGCATGCTCCTAAAATTCTAGCTCAATCAACCCATGTGGTCAAATGGAATCCTACGGACAGTGCCAAAATACTCAAAACAGTCAAAACAGTGAGTCACTATGGGTAAGCATGTGTTAATATGGATTTACCATGGTAAAAGTACAGGTAAAGTGACGTTATATTACTATAAAAATTATATAATAATTATAATTTATTTTTGTAATTATTTATAAGAATTTTTTTTTCAGGGTTTAAAAGTGTTTTGTTCCCTTAAATAACTGAGGGTTTGCACGCACGCCCTAACTAGCGGATACGCGCTCGCTCAAGGGGTCGTGGGTTCGATTCCCGGTGAATGCACACTCGGATTTTTTCTGAGTTGTATTTCAACGGGAAAAGTACCCTGGACTCTGACTGCTTCGAGGCGGGTTTTTCCCCGGAATTTTCCTTCAGCGTAATTCCGGGTTTTCCCTTGCCTCACAGGTGCAAACCTGGGCGAATGCGAAGCAGTGTCAGGGACTCTTAGAGAGGTTGATAAAATAGGTAGGCCGATCCGTTGTGTTAGGCAGGAAACGCCAGCCTTACCGGCGGGGAACTGGCTCCTGAAAGATGGACCTTCTCCGCATCGGTCTACACTGGGGATATGGACCCGATGTCCTTTAGAGGACAGAGAGTGTTGGCTTAACCGACACGGTACGTGTCTGAAAGATGTCCTCACCGGAAAAATCCTCCAGGGTGGTTAAATCAGGGCGGATATTTGAAAAAGGAAAAGAAATGGATAGGACACGGACTGTACTTCCACACAGAGGTGGTGGAAGGACCCCGCTGACTGGGCCCATGAGGCTGCAGCGGTAATAGAGTGAAAAAAAAAATAAATAAATAAATCGTTGTACCGATAGTAAAGGTCAATCGGACTCTTAGTTTTTCTGTAAGTTCTGTAATATGTGACGTCGCGAACCCCCGAGTAACGAGTTTCGAGTCATTATGTTACAATTTTTCGTCAAACTCTAGGAGAGGACGTTCATATCATCCACCCTGGGCGCCAGGTACCATGGAGGCCGTCGCCAAGGCTATATTCATGTTTAGTGACCTCGAAAATCCCAGAGTAACGAGTTTCGATTTATTATGTTACAATTTTCCGAAAACTCTAGGAGACGACGTTTATATCGTCCACTCTGGGCACCAGGTACCTCGAAAACCATTGCCGTCGCGATATTCGTGTTCAGCGACCCCAAAAATCCCTGAGTAGCAAAACTGGACTTATTTCCATTAATATTTACCGAGTTGTCAATTTGCTTCCTCCTCAAGAGGAAGCTTTGTAATAGTACAATTTTCAGTTTTGCTAATACTTCGTGGAAACGCATTTGGAGGTGTTTGGAGTACGAATCATACGTTTTTAGAAAATGTCCGTGCGGATGGATTGAGTTGAAATTTTAGGAAAAGATTGATCTTTTGATCACTTCGGCTAGGTTCTTTTTGTAGCTTATGAAACCTTTTAGTTTAAAAGATATTAAGATTCAAATTCTTCAACTCTCACCCTGTATACTCTGTGTGACTGAACATTATTATTTTTGTTAAACCATATAATTTGATAATTAAAGCTTAGTATATTTTGAGAGTTTTCATGGTTTTATAAAATGTCCGTGCAGATGGTTTTGTCTGTGTGTGTGTGTGTGTGTGTGCGTGCGTGCGTGCATGCGTGCGTACGTATACTGTTATAATTGTGGAACTACGTGATCGATCGTAATAAGATTGAACGTGCATATATGTTTTCTGATTTTGAATTCGAGTAAACCTATCCTTATAGTATCGAATAGTAGCGAATATTTAAATCAAAGAATGAGTTGATTGTCCCATGTAATTATCTTCCACTAGCAGAATAGGAGGAAGCTAAGTGCCAATGACTTGGCAGCGGTTTTTATTTAGTGTCTCTTAGAAATGCATTTTTAAAGTACATATTGTTTATGCAATAATGCATTTTCAAAAATGCAATTAATCACACTGGGTCACAAAGTTTGTAGACGCTCTCACGAATCGAATGCAAAAAAACGCATTAAGATCCGTCTTACTGCTCAAAAAATCGATAGTCAGGCCATTTTTAGATAGGATATTTTAATCATTTTCAGTTAAGGTATAATCGCGTAAACGTTCATTCGTATTTCCACACTTACAGGAAAACTAAGAGTCCGATTGACCTTTATTTTCGGTACAACGATTTATTAAACTAAACACTATGGCGCTACAGACTTGTTTTTTCATTGCAAGCTTTATTTGAAAAGTTGTATGTAGTTGTTTTAGCCCCCATATCCCCTTATGTTAATTTTTTTAGGCCAAAAACAACGAATAGTTGTAATGTTTATTATAACTTATTCTTTAATAAAAACCTTGAGATATAAGATACAAATTTTCACATCATTATAAAAACATTAAATAAAAATGAAATCCAAACCTTATTTCTTTGAGTAAAAATCAGGAATTCAGCCCCAAACCTAGATGCGGAGGATATTTTTAAATAGCCTGCCCGCCTTGTTGTACTTGCGTTTTTAAAATATAAAGGTATGACAAGGTTACGAATGATTTAATCATTTAATGTTGATGACAAAAATTTAGCAAGATTCCATAGTTTGTGCAAATTTTGAAAAAGCACATAATGATAATGCAACACCATTAGTTGTTCACTATAATGATAAAACAAGTGACAGCTTAGAGTCGACTCCGAGGTTGACTCTAAGCTGTCACTTGTTCTCCACAGTCGATATACTACAGAGGCAGATTTGCCCTGTAAATTCGTGTAGATGAGATGCGTAGCGAAAAATAAAAATAAAAATAATAATATCGGTATAGAAGCGTCGCGTCGTCGTGCTGATCAAGTGTTGAGGTGTAAATATAGATTCTAAATGATCAACGCCAATTAATATTTACGCCGCTAAACTACGGAAAATTTGACTATATGCTAATAATGTCATACGCAAAATATTTATTTAAGTAGAAATAGTCTTAAATTGTACGATGATAGATGCGCGTTGGTCCGTGTTTCGATTGCACGCACTTTAACGATGTGCCATTATGGAGTGCTCTACGTGTATGCTGAATGGTCCTGGTATGTGTAGTCCACCCCTCCTTACCACTTTATGGCGGGTATAAACAGGACACTGTTCACGCCAGTGGCCAGGAGGCGACAATGTCACTCTTGGTGAACTACATCAGGGTAGAGCATACAGGCCAAGAGGAGTATGAACTCCTTCTCGATAATTTGCTTTTGCAAGAATCTGAGAGCCAGAATCGTGGAGATGAACCTTAACTTACGTACGTGATTCGCCGCAGTCTCTACTGGTGTCCGCACACACACGCTCGATGCCCTTGGACCTCGAAGGCTGGTCTGCTTCCCGTGTGCTTCTGATCAAGGTCGTCGTCGCTTGTATAGGCGCTTCTCACCCGCCGTTGACAAATGTATGCTGAGCTGGTGATTGGCCTGTGGATATGCAAAAAACCGTACGCAATGCAGCTGCAGCGGGATGCAGCGTTCGCGAATATAATGCATATATCTGTGATATTTTAATGATTTCGGCGTGCGAGCACGTGTATTTCGATCTGCGACAAGCGTGCTATGCCGTAGCGTGGGAACACGTGGTGGTCAATCACCGCTGCTGGTCGAGAACGAACTGGAAACGTAGAAGCCGCGACCGCGGGAGAAAGCCGGAGAAAGAGGTAAGATAACCGCAAGATGTGCGCGACCCGACGTGTTTGCGTGTATCGCAATGGTGTACACATGCGCGAGATATTATCTTCATATCTCCGGTCATCTACACCTTGTTGCCAAACTTCTCTTCTAACGTTGTTCGTCGGCCGTATAAAAACTAATGTCGCTAATGGTTGGTTGAATACACGTTAATTTTATTGTTAATTCTAAGTAACTGAAAATTCTAGTGCGCGCTACGTATCTACGAGTTTTCATCTACAGTCCCGCGTGTAGATTGTGCGTTGATTTATGTCACGGGCTGCACCTATTGAAAATTAAAAAAGGAGGGAAGATTCCGGTCACGGTCGTATATTTTTTTGTTCGCCGAGCCATGCCGCCAAATACAATTTTAAGTGAATGCAAAAAAGAAAATAAAAGTAGACGCTTTGCTGCGTAGTAGTCTCTTGTGTCTACTTCCTGCTATGCCGGCGGGCAACACCTGCATCTGGCGGATTGCCGTCCTTGCGGCGTCGATCGCCTTGCTGATGGCTACTCGTTACAAGATGCTCTTATGATAATCATACTGTTTTGGTGCTGTATACTCAAACCGTGAGTCTGTATAATAATTTTTCGTTTCTTCTTGAATTTCCATTTGCGGGTTCCTATATTCACCACATAATGGCCTTATACCAGTATTATTCGTATAATAAAAATATTTAGCTAATTTAGCCGCATCGTCTAAAGTTTCTGGGGCTGATTTATATACGTTTTGATTCAAGTAGGTTGGGAGTTCCCGAACAAAAACCATTCTAGCAAGGACATCTAAGTGGTCTCTAAATAGGTTTGACAGTTGTGGCTGTGATTTTTCTAACTGGTTCCCAGCTCTTCGTAAATTATTTTGTAATCTTAGATGAAAATCGTAGAAATGTTTATCTTGATCTCGACTAGAATCATCTAGTTTACTTGCAAAGTGTCCAAATGAGTAGTGATATAAAAATGCATTTTCGAGGAAACTTTAAGATTGTGAATGTTTTTGAAGTCTTATTTTCGAAGGGCATAATTTGTGTATTGTCACAATCTAATATTTTATTAAAAATTTGCCGTTGGCCAAAATGAGAAAGGTAGGTTATCGCATGGCTAATTTCATGGACAAACTGGTCTGGTGAAATGTCTCCGCTATTAATTCTGAATAATGTCCCCCATGCCAAAGTAAAGTAATAACGCTCGACGATGGGATCCATTTTTGTGAATTATTTTGATTAATAAAAACAGTCGATTGATTAATAAATATAATGATTAATAAATTTGATTAATAAACACAGTCCGTGGTGCTGGCTTGATGCTGTGGTTAACCCTGTTATATATCCGTGGTGCTGGCTTGATGCTGTGGTTAACCCTGTTATATATCCGTGGTGCTGGCTTGATGCTGTGGCTTATTAGGCATTTCGTATATTAATTGATATTTATTACTATTTGGAATCAATGGACGCAAGATTTATCTAAATTGTTATGTTTTTATTTGTTGGCATAATACCGGAGCACTTCACTTTACAGACAGTTTAGGCATTGACAGATGTTGAAATGTTTGGTTTTATTATAGTTTTCATTATGTTATTCTATTCACTATTTATATTGATTGATATCTACTGTGTTTTAGTAAGGCGACTTACAATTATAGTCGTTCTTCTTGTGTGACAGATGCTGACTGTTCTATTCTACACGATTTCTCATGGCAAGTTATAGAAACTTATCTAAGCTGTGTTTCCACTAACGCCAGATATATTGGCGGGCCCTTTCCTGCTAGGAACGGGACTCTCAAGTGTTTTCTACGCACTCAATAGGCGATGCTCACAGATTCACAGCCCTCATATTCTCTCACCAGGTACAGCTCATGATAGCAGCTTGACTCGCGTAAAAAGGCACTGCGTGGATCGGATCCGAAGTTTTTAATGCCTTGGTGCCGATGCAAGCAGTTATGAAATTAAGATAGGAAAGATCACGGTTATCCAATCAGCATTCGCCACACTAAGGATTGACGCTTACGCTTTACAGTTCTGGTTTGCGCGCAAGGAGTGCTGACGCAGTGGTTAAGACACTTGCTCTGATTTTCAGTGTTCGGTATAATGTGTTGCAACCAGATGTACTCACTCTGCACTCTTGCTACGTGCACGCACTGTTGAAGGCTTAAAGGCTAAACGTATAAAGTTATAATGCAGTGATATAAACGTGGGACATTACAAAGTGATTTGAATACTTTTAGGGCACGACCGCGACACGAAAGTGCTTTATAGTTTCGTGTGCGAAAAATGTGTGAGATGCGATATCTCACGCAGTTTTCGACCGATCGGGCTGAAATTTTAGGAGGGCTCTCATCTCGCAAAAACTAAAAAACAATTTTTTTTGTATCCCGATCCTCTACGTAATTTTAAAATGCGAGCACAATTTGTTCGATTTTTACGCGTATTTTTACATAAAAATGTTGGTGTTACACGATTATCTCTGAGAGACTTTAGTCGATCAGGCTACAACATTGTGTGCAAACTCCCCTCACCATCAGAACCTGATGGTTCTATTTTCAGCTTAAAACGGTTTAAAAACGGTTTAAAAACTTTAAAAACGGTTTTTTGGCTCTAACTCGAATTCTAAGCATTCTGCAAAAAAAGTAAAATAGAAAAGTTGTAGATCTTTGAAAAATACAACTTTTTCTTATTAACATCAAATCATGAAAATGCATATAACTCGAGTTTACAGCCCAAAATCGATTTTTTACAGCTTAAAAACCTATTATTTACAATAAAACTTTGAGGCTTGAAGTTTTACATAAAAATGTTAAATATAAAATTTCAGATATTTTGAAAACACAACTTTTTACCGTGGCAAACATTTTTTTTAAATACTTTTTGACATACAACAACCCTATTAGCGATTTTTTGATATATAGATTCAATAATAACTTCGGTGCAACATGCCACATCTAACCCAAATAATTTCAGGAATTTTCCTATATTGTTAAAAGCTGAAATTTATGTTTTGGCCCTTATCTCGTACATACATACATGATTAAACCACTTTTTAAATTAAATTATAAGAAATGCGTTATTTAAGAAATACTGATCAAACGCCGAATACAAGGATCAGTGAAGCCGATCCGAGTATTACTTGGCATCATATAACGACGTACGTACGCTATGATAATTATATCTTTTAAGCTGAATCAATAAAATTCACTTCCGAAATTTAAGTGTATTATTATACTAAACAAGAAAAACCTAAATTCAATAAGGAAATTCGCTTAGATTGAAGAAAAGCTCTAAGTAGCTTACTACATCCCTCTAAACTATGCTGAATTCCTAAACAATCAATTTTCTAATTGAAATCCTACAAACGAAATATTATCCTTTTGAAAACAGCGATAAAGCAGTGTTGTATTATTTATCTGAAATTACAATAAAATAAAATTAAAATAAAGTTTATTTTAATAATAGGTATACAAACAAACATAAATAATTGATACAAATACAAGTAAGTTGCCAGTTTTCCAGTAGTTTTAATGGCTGTTAAAAGAATACCAATCAGCACTTGGCCACAATGTTGAGAAACTAGAAAACAAGAAAAAACATTAGAAATTTATACTCACTAATAATTATTCAAATCACTGATCTTACCTGATAAAAATACTCATCCATCAATATAGCAGTATAGTAGTATAGTATAGTAGTGCACGAGTCTTAAATAAAGTTACGTTCCAACTCCAAGATTTTGATAGCTCAGTTATCAGCACCATCAGTATCCTTAGTTTGACTCTGGTAGACGCAGTAGACCATAATCCAACAAATGCAGAATTGTTTATACACCTAGACATACAGAAAAATATTATAAAATCATACTCATAAATAATTATTGAGACATTCAGACCATTGATCTCTGCTTAAAATTTAAAACAAGGCAGCTTTTAAGTATGTATACCGTCAAACAACATATTATAGCAACATAGTTGATATTTACAAACAGAAGATTATCATCATGAACACTGAAAATAAAACGCTGCTTTAAAACGTCAACACACATGGGCATGTTGCTAATCGGTCGTCAGATCGACGCGCACAATATATACGCAGTGGTCGAGCTCGCTGCCTCGCTTCGACAGAGCCAACGAACAGCTGTTCAGTTTTTCTCAGCTGATATAATAAAACTAATACTTTTTCTGTTCAAATAATGCAATAAACTATCTTTGCACGAAATTCATGACTTTTTAGGAATGGAATGGAATTCGGTTTGTTAAGCGTGACGTCACAGCTTCCATATAAAAACCTATGTATATTTTCCACCAAATAGGATAGTTCCGAATTTGGCCACCTTATGGAATTTCGCGCGTATAATTTGAATTAAAGAACTATAAAAAGATAATTTTTTTTAATCTTACGAAATAATAATGGGGTTTCAATCATATTTAAAATAAATTTCGTTGTGATAATAGAATACATGTTAAAATTTATATGAATGTCTATATTCCAAAATCAACAATATTGAAAATCATGAGTCAAAAACTAAAATAATTGAGAAACTTTCAAGTTATGCATGGCCAACACATTTTTAATTGTATACGATAAAGATAAAAAATCAATGTTTTTTCAGATAGCGAGCGCGCAGCACGAGCGGCGAGGGGTAGTATGGCAAGCGTCAGCGGTCGTACCTTATACGAAAAACGCGAAGCGATGCAAGGCGGCAAGCCACCGCGGCCGTAAGGCGGCGCGTGGCGCGCTAGTTTTTCAGTAATGAATCAAAAACTGAAAAAATGAGTTTTTTTGTGTGCTTCGATTACGGGTGTACAAAGGCCATATTGCAGTTGAGATTTTGGAAAAATGAGATATTTTATGTGTTTTGGCTAAGTTTATTGCGCAGCTTTGAAACCCCGATGGTTCTTAAGATATGAAGGTTCGAATTTTTTGAAAGTTTTTTAATTTCTTATATCTCTAACCAGAGATTAGTAGAGAGATCGCCGATGCCGTGTTAAAAAAGCGTGCCGAATTCGATCATGACGCCACTTGCGGCGAACGACCGAACCATACGCATCTAGAAGGAGCGGAGGAGAGGTAAAGTAGGGGGGGTTGTACGCATGTAGCTTCCCCGCCAGCGGCAGCGGCGGTGAGGAAAGGAGGAGAGAGTTCGCATGTCGCGGCGGAGCAGAAGAGCGGAGAAATGACAAGCGCGGCGACGCCGCGACTGGCGACGGTTCGCACTTCCACAGCGGTCTTATGGTTAATAAATAACCATAAATTTATGAACAATCTTAAAATTCTAATACAGGCTATCTCAAAACTCTAGTACAGGCTAAACCCTAAACCCTTAATGGGGCCAATGATCATATGTAAGTTTTGAGTATAACAACGTTGTCTTATCGGTGGTCGTGATGGCTAAGGCGCGCGTTTCGACGAGGGCGCTTGTCATTTTGCCAGAGTTCAAATCCCCAACGTTTAATATTTTTTTTTGTTATCATCGTTGTCATTGTGACAATTATAAGTTATTGTGTGACAACTATTATATGTTTAGTTTAAAATAATTTTAATTTTGAATTATTATAAGTTTAATAATTATCCATATCCATATATACATACAAAAACATGTAACTCAATTGTTTCACTTTATCGATCTCGTTAGCATGTATTTCGATTTTGTGAAGTACTAAATGATGTCCTTTTTTCTCCTTTTTTTTGTAATTATTACAATTATATATAATTATTGCAAATACAAAGTGACTAGGCTTTGACATTACCGAAATCAAGTATACTTTTATACTTTTTACAATGTATTATTTATATAAAGAATTATCCCTTGATAAGTTTGTTATAATATTTTTTTATTTGTAATACGATTGAAATTAATGTTATATAAGAACAAAATTTTATTAGTAGACGTATAATTGATTGAGATTATAACTTGTAAATCTTTTATGTACAATGTGATGATTTTATCGATTAATATCCTTATTGTTAATCTTTGATAGTTAAAATATATATTTAATTAATTATTTTTTTAACCTTATATGTAAAAGATTAATAACAATCAAATTCTAAACTCCTAATGGGGTCAACGATTATATGTAAGTTTTAATTTTTATAATCTTATCTTGTCGGGTGCTGTGATGGTTAAGACGCGCCTTCCCATTTTGCCAGAGTTCAAATTTCATTTTGCTTCCTCCTAGAGGAAGCTTTGTAATAGTAAAATGTCCAACTCCGTCTAAACTTCTAGAAAATATGTTTTGGTGCATTAGAAGTTCGAATCATGCGTTTTTAGAAAATATCCGTACGGATGGATGTGTGTGTATGTACGTATAACACCGTCATATTTCTGGAACTACGTAGTGAATAGTAATAAAATTTGGCATGCATTGATGTTTTCTGATTCTGTATTAGTTAAAAAACTTTGTTTTTATTTTAACGATTATGGCCATTTTTATGGCCATTTTTTTATTTTGGAAGAAAACATTTTCGTTTTTTTTAATGATATAATATATACAATAAAATCAGCTGTAATATCCTTGAAATTGATATCCTTTTTTGATTAATGTTGAAATTTTGGGATAAGATAGTTATTTTAGAAATCTCGGTTAAGTTTTTTGCGCAGCTAATGAAACCCATTAGTTTATAAGATATTAAGGTCCCAATTTTTTTTCTCACCCTGTGTAACTAAAAAATATTAAAAAATAGTAAAATAAATTAACAAATTCTATATTGTAATTTTATAATCTAAAAAAAGGAACTGTAAATCATTTTGGAGAAAGCTACGTGCCAATGAATTGGCAGCAGTTTTTTTTATTTCATTCATTTTTATTTCATTCTTAATTGTATAATATACACTTAATAGATATATGTTAATGTATTAAAAGTACAAAGATAATAATTAAAATTTCTTTTTGTCGAATAAATCTCATAGATGTATATATAAACAGTTTTCCACACCACCTGGCGGTACTGTTTCAGGCGCGTTGATTTTTTTTGTTATACTTTCAATAACTTCATGAGAAAAAATAGTAATGATATATGATTCAAGGACATGTTTGAATTAAATAACATTACATTATTTAATTTAATTTAATTACGTGCAGTATAAAGTTACATATAACAAAATTATTAATTAAATTACATGTTTCGTTTCTATTTTTATAAAGAACATGTTTAAAATTAAGTATATTGTCATCTTGTTGTAAAAATTACAATAACTATAATTTAAATAATTTTAAACATAACTGATAATTAAAATTACAACAGTGATTTAAAAAAAGTAAGGGGGATTTCAACTCTGGCGAAATGGGAAGCGCAGACGCCTTAGCCATCACAGCCCCCGACAAGATAACAGTATAAAAATTAAAACTTGCATATGATTATAATTACAACAATAAAGGAGAAAAAAGGACATCATTTAGAACTTCACAAAATCGAAATGCATGCTGACGAGATTAATAAAGTGAAACAATTGAGTTACGTGTTTTTATATTGTATATGGATAATTATTAAAATTATAATAATTCAAAATTAAAATTATTTTAAACTTAACATATACTAATTGTCACACAATAACTTACAATTGTCAAAATGACAACGAAAAAAAAAAAAAAAATATTAAACGTTGGGGATTTGAACTCTGGCAAAATGGCAAGCGCGCTCGACGAAGCGCGCGCCTTAGCCATCACGACCACCGATAAGACAACGTTGTTATACTCAAAACTTACATATGATCATTGGCCCCATTAAGGGTTTAGGGTTTAGCCTGTACTAGAGTTTTGAGATAGCCTGTATTAGAATTTTGAGATTGTTCATAAATTTATGGTTATTTATTAACCATGAGACCGCTGCGGAAGCGCGAACCGTCGCCAGTCGCGACGTCGCCGCGCTTGTCATTTCTCCGCTCTTCTGCTCCGCCACCACATGTGAACTCTCTCTCCTTCTTTCCTCTCCGCCTCTGCCGCTGGCGGGGAAGCTAGATGCGTACGACCGCCCCTACTTTACCTCTCCTCCGCTCCTTCTAGATGCGTATAGTTCGGAGAGAAATACGTGCGGCGGCGCTAGCTTACGGCTGCATATCGCCTGGCACGCTTTTGCCTACCTCATCGGCAATCTCTCTACTAATCTCTGCTCTAACACAATGTAGTCAAATGTTTCGAAGTTTTATTTAGTGATTCACCATAAACAAAGATATCTGATCTTAAAATTTTTAACGATTTCGTTGAGCAGTTCTAAAGTAAAGAGCTGAAATGTAAAAATCAATTTATCTCAAAAATTTATAATAAAAATATATATTCAAAAATAACGATCGATTCTGCAACTTCGCTATTTTGGAGATTTTAATCGGATCTTTCAGATTCTTACATATCTTTTGCTATAAGAAAATTGCTTTTACAGCAAAATAATTAAACTTGGAAATATTTAAAATAGCATTCACATACTGTAATTGAAAACAATATTTTATTTATTGGAACAATAAATTTTGTTGGAGGAACGTACGTGTCAATGGATTGGCAGCAGTTTTTTACAATCGAAGGATACCATTTGCAAAAGTAGCTGTACAAGAGCCAGAATGGCAAAGGCCTTTGTTTTTTGTTTTTATGGGACACTAGTAGTGAAGAAATATCAGAAATAATTTAAATGATTAATAATAGCTCTGAAAAGGGACGTATCCATCCGGATCATTCATATAAATATCACAGCAGTAGGGTATTCATACATAAAAAAGTCATAACCGAATGTTGTGAAGCCAAGATAGACGTTATTGAAAAAAAGAATCTGACGTCCTTTGTCACAGCTATTATTAGTCATTTAAATAATTTCTAAGGGTTTTTTTTCGAGCTCAAAATTTTTTTGGAAGTTTTTTTTTGCCTATTTTAGGTATAAAATTCAGCTTAACTGGGGCAGAAGTTCTTGAGATAAAGGGGTCTTGAGATTACAGATAAAACACCAACGTTGGCCAGCTATAACATAAAGCCAAGTGTAGAGATCGTGCTGAAATTTTTTTTGGGAGTCAGGGGCATCCTATAAAACATACATATAGAGTTTAAACTAAAAATAAATTTTATCTTTGATTTGACAGAGAGCCACGCATTTTTGTTTTGTTTTTGTTTATCCGGAGAGCTGGAGAAATGCGTAACGCACCATGACAGAAGCCGTACGAGACTCTACGTGTGTAAGGCTCTCCCGGCGTTGGACGGACGCCAGGCATACTTACTAAAACTCCACCTCTCTATAGCGGCCGCGAAAATCCCCCCGGCAGCCGCTATCGCATTCCTTAGGGGGGTCGCCTGTCTTATGCTATTCTAGCCGTTTTCTAGCCGTCAGCTAATTTGTCAAACATCCGTCGTGGTTTTTCGCGCGGAAGACCGTCTCCACGTACGCTGATATCTCGTCCCATTGCTGCTTGCTGTGAAGTACTGTAACTTATTGTCAGCTCTAGTACTCTACGTCTTTCTGTCCATCGTGGGCAGTCAAAGAACGTGTGTCTCACGTCATCCCGTTCGTCACCGCAGTATTTACACGCCAGTGTTGCCACCCTGTTCATCGCGAACTGGTAGCTTCTAAAGTAGCCATGCCTGGAGAGGAACTGGGTAAAGTAAAAGTTCACCTCCCTCCACCTTCGCTCCGCCCAAGGACCTTTTTCCGTAATCAGTGTTCTCGTCCATTGCGTTTGCTGGCATCTTTCTTGCCATTTTCGCATTGTTCTCTTGCGTTCTTTGGTGGCCAACAAAATGTTATCCGAAATCAGGCCACCCTCGTATATCCGCTTGCGCTCGATAGCAAGCAGGTCGACCGGGATCACCCCCGCGATTATCATTACTGCCTCTTCCGAGACCGTTCGGTAGGAGCTTGCCACTCGTAATGCCCCTCTACGTTGCACCACCGTTATTTTCTTTCGGTATGTCTTTACTTCCATAGCGCCGGCCCACACCTCAGCTCCATATAGTAGGATGGAATTAGCGCCCCGTGATTCAGCTTCGTATCCAGCGTTACACCCAGATACTTAGACGCTGGTTTAGACATAATCATTTCTTTGTCTATCTTCATCGGTATGATGGTCGGTATACGCTTCCTAGTCAGGAGAACAATTTCCGTTTTGTTTAGTGCTAAGGTCAGCCCGTGGTCTGTCATCCACTTTAGTACGCTACACATTATCGCGTTTAGCTTAACCTGCGCAGTCTCTACGTTTCGTGCTGTAATAACCGCCGCAACATCGTCCGCATACCCTACGAGTATGACATCCTCTGGCATTTCGAGCCTAAGCAACCCATCATACAGAATGCCCCAAAAGTCCGGTCCCAAGATCGAGCCCTGTGCAACCCCTGCCGTATCTGCTTCTTCTCCCTTCCATTGTCTCGTATTCGATAACCCGATTGCCCGACCACTAGTCGCACAATGTAGGGTGGTACTCCAAACGGTCGAAGAACGTCTGGTATATCTACCCACCTAGCCGAGAGAACCACCCATGTATATATGGTGTGTGTTGTGTGCGCGTGTGTCTGTATGTATCTATATACATAACATTTGAAAAAACTGACATAATTAACCATAGTCAATCATAGCTACCTTAACCACTTAAGTCAATAACCAGCGTAAAAAATGAATCACCCATTAGGTGAGTTAATAGCGTCTAAAAAATAATCTAAGAGCTTCGAATTCAATATTATTGTTGTTCTCATTATACCCATCATCTTTGACAAAATGTTGGCTTTGTTAAGTGTTAAGTTTACCTAGAGAGGTTAAATGTTCTTAGGTGAAATGTCGATTAGTGAAACGTCTTCAGCCAAATATCGTACACCCATAAATTTTGGTATAATTGCTTTTTCGGAATTTAATAACAATTTTCAAATAAAAAATTATTTGATAATTATTTAACAAATAAATATTTGAATAAATGTTTAAACTGCCTACGAGGCTTATTATTACGTAAAAACACATTAAAATTAATATTTTAGTGACTTTAAGCATACATTTTGTAAAATACGCAAATCATCCTCGGTTTAGAGCATAAGCGGAGCAGAGTGTTTCTTGGTTCATGCGTCGAGTTCAAGTTTTTTCTTGGGCCCCAAATATAATTTCGTCATTTACTGTTTTTACGATTCTCTCTGATGTTCAGGGGACAAAACACTTTTAAACCATGAAAAATAAAATTCTTCTAAATAATTACAAAAATAAATTATTATTGTTATATAATTTTTATACTAATATTAGGTTATACTACCATGGTGAATCCATATTAGCATCTTCTTACCCATAGTGACTCTCCGTATACTGTTTTGAGTATTTTGGCACTGTCCGTAGGATTCCATATGACCACATGGTTCTATTGAGCTAACATTTTAAGAGCATGCTTTATACTTTTGATATGAATGAAGGGATTTTAATTTAAATGCTTAGAAAATCTTTTGTTAAAGAAAATGTGGCATAAATAGGTTAAAAAAGGCAACAAATTCAGTATTTTCATTGTTAAACATTTTCTAAGCATTCAAATCAAAATCCCTTTATGCATACCAAAAGTACAAGTGTAGAAAGCATGCTCCTAAAATTTTAGCCCAATAGAACCATGTGGTCATATGGAATCCTACGGACAGTGCCAAAATACTCAAAACAGTATACGGAGAGTCAATATAGGTAAGTTGGTGCTAATATGGATTTACCATGGTATAAATATAGGTAATATAACCTAATATTAGTATGAAAATTATGTAACAATTATAATTTATTTTTGTAATTACTTATACGAATTTTATTTTTTAGGGTTTGAAAGTGTCTTGTCCCCTTAAATTACAATGTAATTATTACATATACTGCTGATCGATCATTAGCTGTATATTCTTCTGTGACGTGCCAGTTTCTTATAATACAGATAGTTATTTCGCTTGCACAGGTAACATCCGTTATAAATTTTCTACGGTAGAGAGTCATGCTACGCTTCTGCGCTATCACCAAGCTTAGCTGAACTGCCATTTTGAGAATGGCCCTGCTTCTTGTGTTTACCGTTGACATACCCTCTTCCATTGCCCTCGCGTTAAAGTTGTCCGCGACCACGATTTCTCTGGGGACCTCTTTAATAGCACGTGCAAGCCTACTTTTGCGCAGGTTTCCTAGGAGTCTCCCTCCCATTATGTTAGGTTTTTTCCTGCGTTTAGCGACGTCAGGAAGCCTACTCACGCTGCAGTGCCTGGAGAGTGTATCATTCTATTCTTAGGCGTCATAGCGTCTCTGTGTAAAAAACTACATTGCGTGTTATCTCACTGCGTTCACTTACGCCACACTTATAGGAGTTAGTGCTCCTATCAGGGCCTTTGCATTTCGTTTCCACGTGCTTTTAACTAATACAATGGTAGCATTGCGTATCACCCGCTTATAACGGGGTTTTAGACCAGGATATTAAAGAATGTCGGGGTTCGCATCCGTATATAAACGATCAGTGGCGTATCCACTGATCGGTGAACAAGCGAGAGGAAAAATATGTAGCAGCTAGTTGCAGGCTTCTTGAAGGCTGTGCGAAGCCTGGCCCGTAGCGGAGTTTGCTGTACGTGCACGTCCTCGTGCACGTGAGCCCGCGGAGGCGTCGTGAGTAATTTGGCTACGTAGCTAGTTCGCGAGATAAACTAAGAGTGAATCGCATGGGAATGGACAGAGTCAGGAGCAAAGTGACACAAGCCGAGTAGTAGCAAAGTTTCTCTTTATGTTAAGACTAGAAATCAGTACAAAAGCAGCGCGGAGTAAGAGAGACGGAGCAGAGCGAATAATGCCGAGAGAGAGAGAGAGTATTGCGATCGGGCAGGTACTTACAGAAGTGTTTCGTGGAACTCGATAAATGCCTCGTGGCTTTGACCGGAGCGGCGCAGGACTGGTGACCAGGGCCCGACGCTGGACAGCAGGACGGACGCCTCAAAGCCTCGTGTGTGGCCGGATGCAGCAAGAAGTCGAGCGGCAAACAAATGGGCCCGCGGTGCTGGACAGCAGCAGGACGAATCCAGCGACACCTGCTGCTGAAAGGAATGTTATACACAAGAATATTTACAGATAGAATGTTTATTATAGTATGATCATATAGTATAGAGGAGAGAGGGACGTAACGAGTGCACACAAGGCAACTCGTTATACGCTTTAACTTGCACTAGGCAGTTCACCCACATGATGCTAATCTTTTCTTATTAAGGCAGGGCGGTGGACTTGGTCCAATCCATTTTGACTACAGCCACCCTCTGCTCTACCGAAGAGCGGAAAAGTTTTCTAAAAATCAACTTAGGAAATAGTTAAAACAAATTTTTCAATAACAAATAGTTTGTTATTTCCAGACAATTAATTATAAATAATAATTATTTACAAAAGTCTACAGTCATAAACAAATTATATGCGTTTTAAGCTAGTCTACCAGTATAAAACTAATTTTCTATTCCTACAACCGAATGAAGCCTGCGGTAGCTGAAATACCTAAATTCAGTATTTTGGCCCATGAAGACATCTTGTACCTGATGTATGGCACACATAAGCAATGTTTTATGGTTTTTACATTATAAGTCAGTATATTTAAAATATTAATGATTTAATGAATCGTTAACATCACTCTGCAGATTTACTTGAAATGTATATTAATACGATTTTTTATTATGGCAAATAATTAATTTCTGAAGAAATGATGTAATGGAATTAAATTTTGATAGGTATGTAATAATTTGAACAAATGCCATTGTGATGGTGGTTGGAGCGGGCCCGATTGTTCATTAGAGCAAGAGCAACCTACTGAAGTTTTAACCAGCAGCACAGAAACATCAACATCACCATCAGCGAAAAATAAAATGGAAAAAAAAGAAACCCCCTATGGTGAGTAAAATTACCAGATTTATTTATTTGTTCATTAATTTACTACCAGGAGAATAATTTATAAAGTTTGTATACAAACTTGAAAAACCTTGCAGAGAACGGTGTTATCTGTTCTCAGGGTTACAAGGAAAAATGAAATACAAAATTTTAACTAAAACTTAAAACATATAAAAGAAACTTATAATTAGATCTAAAACTATTATATTGTTACGTCGCACGACGTATACTCATTTTTAGTACGATTTGAATAGAAACAAGGCCTAAATTAAAAATGCTGAACCTCATTTTTCTTGAGCGTTCCCCTATAGCACCTGATATTTTGGCAACATTGCCTCAACATTGCATTGCAAGACTAGCTAGATTCGGCAATATTGCCAGCGCTTAGAATAACATTGCCGCAACCATTAAGGAATGTTGTCACGCACCAAAATGTCCGCTTCTTCATTGCAAGGTTGGTTGTCTCCTACACAGGTCCCAATATTTTGGGAACATTGCCTGAAGATTGCATTCCTAGTTGTCGCAATATTGCACGAATCCTCATTATTATTGTGCAACTATTTAAGGAACATTGCTACTAGATTGTACAATATTTAATTAATATTGCGATAACTTTAAATTATTTCCGCATTAGTATAACAATTTTTATAATAATGCAAAAATAATTTAAGGTTATGGCAATATTAATTAAATATTGTACAATCTAGTAGCAATGTTCCTTGTATAGTTGAAGCAACATTAATAAGGTTCCGTGCAATATTGCAAAATCTGGTAATGGAATCTTTAGGTAATGTTCCCAAAATATTGGGACCTGTGTAGGAGACAACCAACCTTGCAATGAAGAAGCGGACATTTTGGTGCGTGGCAACATTCCTTAATGGTTGCGGCAATGTTATTCTAAGCGCTGGCAATATTGCCGAATCTAGCTAGTCTTGCAATGCAATGTTGAGGCAATGTTGCCGAAATATCAGGTGCTATAGGGGTTTATTCCAGTGTGTTAGTGTCACTCATGAGTTGAGCTCATGAGTGACACTAACAATGAGTGACACAAGCAATTTTGTCATACGACTGCGATTCACCTTGCGAAACATATGATTGAAAGTTAGAAAGATGCGAAGTTATAAACATGCCTTGCACGGCTTTCATCGCCTGTTTTTCGTCGTCAGTCACGAGCTTCGTATCGCGCCGGTCCGACAATTGGCGATAATTATTATAAAACCTAGAGCCGCTTCTCCGCGATCACATAATTCTTATAAAAGATACATTTACTAGCAAGAATTATTTGAATAAACTATCGGTTTACCGTAAAAGAAATCTTTTGAAATTACATTAATTCACAAGAAATCCCAACAGCCCAGTACGAGCCGACGCTGCAGTCTACTAGCAGGAGTTCACCGTAAAGGTAAGTTTATTATACTATTTTACAGCCTCGCCACTACACGTATCATTACGTTTCCCGTCTATTTCATAACAAGTAGTCAGGACGTAACTATATATTACATCAGCATGTTAACAATTTTAGTAGGATGTGCGAGTTAAACTCGAACTTTTGTTGTTTTGATTTCAAAATAAGTGCGGGATGATAGAAATATACTTAAACGCCATGACTGTCGAGGTTTTATACATATCTAACGAATAGTATGATTTTTTTCTTGGTTCGTAATCGTGATATGTTACTTAAAGCTTCGAGTACTTTTTCGAGTTTTTCCTGAAAAATTACTCGTTCGGTTATATGGACTGATTTTTCAACCTTTCAACGTTTTTTTGCTTCTGAATCGATTGAATCTGTTTAATTAATATGTTAACTTAACATCTGAACACTTATAATGTCGTAACCAAATATAAAACTCGACTTTTGACTTGCACATCTCTAAATTTTAGCCTACGATTTACAGTAAAAAAAAATGCTGCCAATTTATTGGCACGTAGCTACCTTCAACTAAATTTATAGGTTCAATAAATAAAATATTCTTTTATTATACAGTATATTTATGCTTTTTTAGACGTGCAACGACACCTCTATAAGAGGAAGCAAAATTTTTGAGAAAAATCGGTTTTTACATTTCAGCTCTTTACTTGAGAATCGCTTAACAAAATCGTTTAAAATTTCAACAATAGATACCTTTCTTTACGGTAAATCACCAAATAAAATTTTGAAGCATTTGACTACATTGTTTTAGAGATATAGGTAATCAAAAAATTTTCAAAAAAAATTCAAACCTTGATATCTTATGAACTATAGGGGTTTCAAAGCTGCGCAACGAACTTAGCCAAAACACATAAAATATCTACCTTTTCCCAAAATCTCAAGTGTAATAAACCCTTTTTACGCCCGTAATCGTGGCACAAAAAACTCATTTTTTTCAGTTTTCGATTTATTACTGGAAAAATAAGTAATAAAGTTACTTAAAATTTTAATGGGATATAGTTTAAACGTGAACCATCAACTTGATTTTTTTCACTAGGTTATAATGTTTAGTTTCAGAGATTTAATTTTTTTTTTTTAAAGCGCTTTTTTCATTTTATCTGCCAAAAGAAGCGGTCGATCCCGAGGACCAAACGGGAACAAGTAGATAATTTTACTATCTTTCAAATGCTTTTTAGCTGAATTGTTTGTAACAGTGGAATGATTGGAAAAAAAATCGCAAAATAGATTTTTTCAAAAATCAAAGAATGGCCATAAAAAGAAAAATAGTTAAGAAAATAAAAAAATAACTGTTTTTCCCGAATTCAGAATCCAAAAATAGATAAGCATGTCAAATTTGATTGATATTTATGGAGTAGTTTCAGAAATATTACGGTATACATACACACGCACACACATCCACTCATACACACACACACATACACACACACATGCATACACACACATACACATACACACACATACGCATACACATACACACACATACACATACACACACATATATACGGCCATTTTCGGCTAACGTCCACGCGAGGAAATCGCCAAACGCAAAAGAAACCCATTTCGTAGTGACGTGCGGTATTTTCGTGGCCACGCGGCTTTGCCAGTTGTAACCCCGTTACAGTACTTTAGGTATAAAGCATGCTCAGCAGCGCTTCGTCTACTACCCAAATGCTTGGTAGACACCTCTCTCTGTCTGTCTGTCTGTCTGTCTGTCTGTCTGTCTCTCTCTCTCTCTCTCTCTCTCTCTCTCTCTCTCTCTCTCTCTCTCTCTCTCTCTCTCTCTCTCTCTCTCTCTCTCTCTCGATTTCTCTAATATAAGCATGCAGTGCTCTCCATGTGCTTGACTCTCTTGACGCAGCGGATAACTCTCTTGGGGACTGTTATTTACGTTTGCGTTTTCTATGAATGTTAATAAATAGTTTGTTTTTGTGTGTACATTTATATAAACTTTTAACCTCTCATAACCAACAATCAGTATTGTTAAAACTGACAAAGCCTGAAAAAAAGAGAATCGAGGACATACTAAAAACTGAGTTTATACTATATCTTAATAATAGAAATTTAATTGAAAATAAAAATTTTAAGAATCACTTAGGTGATTTAAATACTGATCTGCTAGACTGATCACTGTAGTCAAGATTTTTTATGCAATTTTTTGGATATATTCCTGATTTTATGAGCATTACCAAAATTAAATTCCAAAACCTAAACGTAGTCACAAACAAGCTTAAGTTTAATAAAACGGATCATTATCCGATTTTCATTACATACAAGAAGTTGCAAAAAATTAATAAATACAATAAAGTCTAGAAAATGGTACAAAATAATATTGAAAAACAATCAAAATCTTGATGTAGATATATTGTTAAAAGAGATCCAGCTATGCATAAATTCGGCAAAATTAAATAAAAATCACAGAAAGACACACTGGCAGGAAAAACTGGATCACAGATTTTTACATAATTTAAAGTAATTAAATGTGATGAACAAACTCAAAAAACCGCATAATACAATAATTAAATTTTTGATAACGTAATTACCGATGCTAAAATGAAATATGATCTAAATCTAGTGCGAAACAATAAAAGTAAAAAAAACTATGAGAAATAGTAAATAAAAAAATCGGGAGAAATTAAAAATTTAATAATGCCATAAATTACATAAAAAGGAGCGATAACAAAATTACCAACAGAATTCATATAGCAAAAAACATGAATAAATTTTTTCCAAAAATAAGTAGAAAATTAAGTTATAACGGGGTTCGTATACCGTTATGAGCGATCAGTGGCGCATCCACTAATCTGTCATTGTGCGAGAGGAATAGATGCAGCAGCTCGTTGCAGGCTACTTGAAGGCTATACGAAACCTGGCCCGTAGCGCAGTATATGCTGAACGTGCACGTCCTCGTGCACGTGAGCCCGCGGAGGCGTCGTGAGTGATAATGCTACGTAGCGTATTCGCGAGTTTATTCTAAGGGAAACGCACGGGAAAGGATAGAGTCAGGAGCTAAATCACAAAAGCTGAGTAGCGGTATCAGTTTCGTTTATGTAACGATTATGATTCTAATACAGGTGCAACACGAGATAAGCGAGAGATGAAGCAGAGCTAATAACGCCGAGAGAGAGAGAGAGAGAGAGAGAGAGAGAGAGAGAGAGAGAGAGAGAGAGAGAGAGAGAGAGAGAGAGAGAGTATTACGATCTAGCCGGTACTTATTACTACTTTACTAGGTTACTACTGCTCAGCTCGTGTCTAGCACGTTGTATCGAGTAGCGTGCGGGGTCCAAAAGCACGATGCGTACCCAGCGACACGCTCCAACTCGTCACCAATGCGGCAGTAATCCTCCGGGAGATGTTTCGTCGCCAAAGCTAAGATTCGCGGAATCGTACGAAGCGAGAACAATGCAAGCTCGACAGTGTGACTGTTCGGGACCGTGGTCTACTACCAAGTGTCGCGGTGCGGCGCGCGACCGAATGGTCAGAGGGAGCTTTCTCCCACTCTCTCTCACTCATCCTATATAGGTACATGCACACAGACGCGNTCTCTCTCTCTCTCTCTCTCTCTCTCTCTCTCTCTCTCTCTCTCTCTCTCTCTCTCTCTCTGCGTTCGACTGGCTCTGCCCTCTAACTTACCTGCTGCTGAAAGCAATGTCTTTGCATGAATGTTAAATAATATTTTATAATGTGAATGTGAATATAACAATGGAATGTAGGGGAGAGAGAGATAATGGGAGCACAAAAGGCGACTCGTTATAAAGTGCAAATATTGCTAAGCCTGAAAATACTGAACTCAAGGTTCTTCTAATGAATACTAATTAGATTTTTCTTAAGCTTACAAGTAGGGCTAAGATACAAACCATAATCAATGCTTCAAAATTGAAAAATGGATAAGTCGCGAATATAAACGCAGAAACTTCGAAACTTCTCTCTAACTATGTAGCAGGATCTCTGGCACATACTTTCAAAGAATTTATCAAAAAAGCGATATGGTTAGATACTCTTAAAAATGCCAAAGTAGAGCCGATTAACAAACAAGGCGAAAAACACAAAATCAATTTTTGACCGATTTCCTTTATATACAATGTTGCAGAAATTTTTGAGAAAATTGTATTTTACAAGGTAAAATGTTGGCAACTATAAGTTTTGTGCCCATCACTCACCAATTTGTATCTTAGTATTATGATTATGATTTCTCTTTTAAAAAGTCATGAAATCCTTTAAGAAATTGTCTAATGTTTATAGCTTACAAACGTTTTTCTGTATTTTTATCAATATATGCTAATGAATGTAGTGAAATCAGTTTTAAAAATGTCAAGTGTTAAAAATCAGCACACTGACAAAAATCATTACTTACTCCAAGAAGAATCAATCTTACTATAACTTCAAAATGAAAATCCGCTTTGTGTTTCATGATTCTCCCACATCTAATCTGAATTTTCTAAAACTAATCCGAATCATTTCGTGCAAAGAAATTAGCAAAATCATAAATATAAAAAATTCATGTAAATTCCTCCTAAATATATAAAAGAATCATTAACACAGAGCGGATTTTCATCTTGAAGCTATAGTGAGACTTATTCTGCTTGGAGTAAGAAATGATTTTTGTCAGTACAGGTGAGCTAGAATCTGCTGAATAGTTTTGTTAGAAAAAATGAGGTAAGGCAGAGGATTAATATTTAATAACGATGTGGATTTATTCGTCTTCTATGTACAGCTATGCGTCGCACACACCTTGTGTATTCGGCGACGGCTCGTTCCCAAGAGAGCGATGTGCGAGACTCGTTTAGTCTCGACACCGCAAGTAGTCATGTGACTCACACTCATACGCGAGAGGGGATACTTGCATGTGTGCGTTCCCTCACACACTCGTTAACGCGCTCACTCATTCTAGCACGAACTATACTGTACATACAGTCAAATGTACTATATTCTCAATACGCCTCCTTACATTTGTACTGTACATTATATTTTTACATTTAACAACTGTCTGAATTTTTCAATTTTTCTCGAACAGGATTTGTAAAATGTCCTCAACAATTTCATTAGTATACAATTTTACAAACTATCAAATCCAAGTTTTTTCACGCTTTGATGCACACTATGATAATGAATTTCAATATGCTCTGGAATTTTCGTAAAATACCCAGTTATTGCAATGCTTATTGCACCTGAATTGTCTTCAATAAATTTTAATCGGTTATGGCAATTTATTTCGAATATCTTTACCAACATCTCTGATTGTATTCTAGTTAAGCTTACAATCGGATAGGGCTACAATATTCCTGCGTATGTCGACGCTTTAGTTACACATTTTGTTTCTTGACTTCCAGTCAATTACATTTTCGAACATCTCATAACATAACCTGTCGAATAGATTTTCATCAAAATATCACCAGCGCCAATCTGCATCCACCATAGCAGCTCGATTATATTTATTACCATTTTCGTTCCTTTTATAATTAAAACTACAAGTCTTTCGTTAAATACAAATATCTTAGTACTCTTAAACATACTTCCAATAAGTCTGGTCATCAACAGAGTCTGATACTACTTAAGTAATTACGCTAAACCTTAATCTGGTCTCGTATTCGAACTTATATACAATAAAGCACTATCAAGTTCTATACTTAATATTTGACTCGCAATTTTCAACTTCTCAAGTTTCCAGTTGTCTCCATAGAGTGCTATAATAATTTACTATTTTCTATTTGATATTACATGCTAGGACTCTATGTATTTTTTTAGTTTGGCTAGTTTCATTTTACAATCGTTATAATCATATTCTAATTATATCCCTAAATAATCTTTTATTTCTCCTATGGTCTTCATTTTAAATTTATTCATTAGCACTTTCCTCAGACTGAATATTTCTTGGCTTTACAACAGATCAATAAGTTCATCTACATACAAAATATTAAAACATCATCTCCTTTTCCCATAGGTATACAAGCAATTATCAGCATTGCTCTTTTAAATTTAATTTCGGCTAAGTATTCATCAAAGCATTCGTTACCATTTTCTGGACTTTCTCCGTAGCCATACAGCGCTTAACCAATTTACAAACTTGTTTGTTCGCATCAATGTAAACCTTGTTGATGACGTATACCTCTGGAGTTACTTACCATTAAGAATGCTGTTAAACGTCCCTCTGTTCCTATAATAATCCGAATGCACCAACAATAAGAAAGCAAAA
>CM053168.1:23494567-23504659 GCA_012977825.3 Pteromalus puparum | reverse complement strand
TTTTGCTTTCTTATTGTTGGTGCATTCGGATTATTATAGGAACAGAGGGACGTTTAACAGCATTCTTAATGGTAAGTAACTCCAGAGGTATACGTCATCAACAAGGTTTACATTGATGCGAACAAACAAGTTTGTAAATTGGTTAAGCGCTGTATGGCTACGGAGAAAGTCCAGAAAATGGTAACGAATGCTTTGATGAATACTTAGCCGAAATTAAATTTAAAAGAGCAATGCTGATAATTGCTTGTATACCTATGGGAAAAGGAGATGATGTTTTAATATTTTGTATGTAGATGAACTTATTGATCTGTTGTAAAGCCAAGAAATATTCAGTCTGAGGAAAGTGCTAATGAATAAATTTAAAATGAAGACCATAGGAGAAATAAAAGATTATTTAGGGATATAATTAGAATATGATTATAACGATTGTAAAATGAAACTAGCCAAACTAAAAAAATACATAGAGTCCTAGCATGTAATATCAAATAGAAAATAGTAAATTATTATAGCACTCTATGGAGACAACTGGAAACTTGAGAAGTTGAAAATTGCGAGTCAAATATTAAGTATAGAACTTGATAGTGCTTTATTGTATATAAGTTCGAATACGAGACCAGATTAAGGTTTAGCGTAATTACTTAAGTAGTATCAGACTCTGTTGATGACCAGACTTATTGGAAGTATGTTTAAGAGTACTAAGATATTTGTATTTAACGAAAGACTTGTAGTTTTAATTATAAAAGGAACGAAAATGGTAATAAATATAATCGAGCTGCTATGGTGGATGCAGATTGGCGCTGGTGATATTTTGATGAAAATCTATTCGACAGGTTATGTTATGAGATGTTCGAAAATGTAATTGACTGGAAGTCAAGAAACAAAATGTGTAACTAAAGCGTCGACATACGCAGGAATATTGTAGCCCTATCCGATTGTAAGCTTAACTAGAATACAATCAGAGATGTTGGTAAAGATATTCGAAATAAATTGCCATAACCGATTAAAATTTATTGAAGACAATTCAGGTGCAATAAGCATTGCAATAACTGGGTATTTTACGAAAATTCCAAGCATATTGAAATTCATTATCATAGTGTGACATCAAAGCGTGAAATAAATTGATTGAAGTTTGTAAAATTGATACTATGGAATTGTTGAGGACATTTTACAAATCCTGTCGAGAAAAATTTGAAAAAATTCCCACGTGGCTTTTAACCTCACTTAATTAGCTTTATAGTACTCGAAAGTAACTATATAACTAAATAAATATACAAACCACGCTCTGCTACCATGTTAGAAAAAATGAGGTAAGGCAGAGGATTAATATTTAATAACGATGTGGATTTATTCGTCTTCTATGTACAGCTATGCGTCGCACACACCTTGTGTATTCGGCGACGGCTCGTTCCCAAGAGAGCGATGTGCGAGACTCGTTTAGTCTCGACACCGCAAGTAGTCATGTGACTCACACTCATACGCGAGAGGGGATACTTGCATGTGTGCGTTCCCTCACACACTCGTTAACGCGCTCACTCATTTTAGCACGAACTATACTGTACATACAGTCAAATGTACTATATTCTCAATAAGTTTATAAAAAAAAGATGCTTGTACTTTTCAAAATTATTCTTTTAATGCTTACTAGCCGTCCCGTTGTCTCATAGTCTATCGATGAAACACTCCAATTATTACTTTCAAGGTGTGAATCTGTTAGATGATATTGATTAAAATCACAACATTTTTTATTATGATCTAAGAAGCTTTACTATCAGGATGTTGTCGCAAAAATCTTCAAATATACCATGTTTGTTGCAAAGAAAAATCGCTGCCAATTCTTTGGCACGTAGCTTCCTTCAACCTTATGTATCGCTTTAATATCTAAATTGTTTTTACTTCATATAATTCTATAAAGTTTTTATGCTTTTTCGTTTGATGGATAAAATTATTTCGAAATAATTATATTACATAATCAATGCGTAACTGAAAATATTGTTTGTACAATTTGGTTGCGTTAAAATTTATAATGACCAGGGCGGCAATTATTGGCATAAAATAGTATATTGTATATTGCAACTAGGGGGGAAAATTGGCTTTTTCTAGCGAAGGTGATATTTTGAGCACGAATCGGACACGAGTGCTCAAAATATCACCCGAGTCTGAAAAAGCCACTCCCCCCTTGTTGAACACCGTACTTTTTATGATACGTGCATGAATAGACCCTTTTTGTAAGCATGTAAAAGGAGTAGGAAATTGAGAACTCTTTGACGCATAGCATATTTTCAAAAATTTTGAAAATTTTGAAAAATTTCAAATTTTTAATTGCCTAGACTACTTAAAATTAAAGTAGTCTATAGAATAACATTCGATAATCATTGATGTTTAACGAAAAGTTCAAAATTTAGTTTCCGAGATATAATGATAAGGATATAGTTCGCGGAACGTATCTAAAATCACCAGTGATCGAAAAATCGCCATGAATATACGCACATGCGTAACTGAAAATCTTATTTTTAACGAATTAATAAAACGAAAACAGCAAAAAACGAGTCTAAGTATAGATTAAAATCCATTAATGGAAACTGAGATCGAAGTGATACAGTTTTCAGTTATATACAGTATACAGGGTAAGAAAACAAAATTTTGAAGCTTAATATCTTTAAAACTAACTGGTATCATAAACAACCCAAAAAAAGAGATAAAGGTGCTATATAATGCTAACTAAATCCAAAATTTTAAATTGATTATTGCCTTTTTACTCCACTTATCTCATCACGTAGAAAAAACGACTCATAGTATACAGGGTGAAAAAACAAAAGTTTGAAGCTCAATATCTTTGAAACGAACTGGTTCTATAAAAATCCCAAAGAAAGGGATAATTGTGCTATATAATTCTAACTAAATCCAAAATTTGAACTTGATTATTGCCTTTTTACTCCAGTTATCGCGTCACGTAGAAAAACGATTTTTTTCAGTTTTTGATGTTTTTCTTAGGATCTGCCCCATGAAATGACTTAAAATTTAAGTGGTATATAGTTCTAATTACCTTCAATAATCATATATTTTTTTAGAATGATTCGCTATTTAGTTTTTGAGTTATAACGATTTTAAAAAATTTCACTGTATGGTGTTTAAAATCCACCAAGTAGAAGCTGAGAAACAGGCGTATACATACGCACACATACACACACACACACACACATACATCCGTACGGACATTTTCTAAAAATACCATTTTTTGACTAAAAATTCATCAAAACACACTTCCCACATGTTTTTACACAAACTCCAAAAATTACTATTACAAGGCTTCCTTAGGAAAGAAGCAAATCTTAAAGCTAAATTTAATAATTTGAAAAAATAGTAAGTTTTGAAATGATAATATTATTTCTACTTTGATAATTTTGCTTTATGATCCGTTTTGATTGAAAAGTCGATAAATTTTCATATTTATGTGGGTATTGATCGTTAAGTAATTAATAAGTTATTTTCAGTAAGTATGCATATGATTTACTCTATACACATCGTAGACTATAAGACAACGGGTCAACGGGTTAAATCACCTGTTCCTAAGTGATTCTTAAAATTTCTATTTTCAATTAAATTTCTATTATTAGTATGTCCTCGATTCTCTTTTTTTTCAGGCTTAGTCAGTTTTAACAATACTGATTGTTGGTTATGAGAGGTTAAAAGTTTATATAAATGTACACACAAAAACAAACTATTTATTAACATTCATAAAAAACGCAAACGTTAATAACAGTCCCCACCCCTATAGCACCTGATATTTTGGCAATATTTCCTCAACATTTCATTGCAAGACTAGCTAGATTCGGCAATATTGCCAGAGCTTAGAATAACATTGCCGCAACCATTAAGGAATGTTGCCACGCACCAAAATGTCCGCTTTTTCATTGCAAGGTTGGTTGTCTCCTACAAAGGTCCCAATATTTTGGGAACATTGCCTGAAGATTGCATTCCTAGTTGTCGCAATATTGCACGAATCCTCATTAATATTGTGCAACTATTTAGGGAACATTGCTACTAGATTGTACAATATTTAATTAATATTGCGATAACTTTAAATTATTTCCGCATTAGTATAACAATTTTTATAATGATGCAAAAATAATTTAAGGTTATCGCAATATTAATTAAATATTGTACAATCTATTAGCAATGTTCTCTGAATAGTTGAAGCAACATTAATAAAGTTCCGTGCAATATTGCAAAATCTGGTAATGGAATCTTTAGGCAATGTTCCCAAAATATTGGGACTTGTGTAGGAGACAACCAACCTTGCAATGAAAAAGCGGACATTTTGGTGCATGGCAACATTGCCTTATGGTTGCAGCAATGTTGTTCTAAGCTCTGTTAATATTGCCGAATCTAGCTAGTCTTGCAATGCAATGTTGAGGCAATGTTGCCAAAATATCGGGTGCTATAGGGAGTATCCAAAATATCGGGTGCAAGAGAGTTATCCGCTGCGTCAAGAGAGTCAAGCGCATGGAGAGCGCTGCATGCTTTATATTCGACCTAAAAAATCGAGAGAGTGCGAGGGAGAGAGAGAGAGAGAGAGAGAGAGAGAGAGAGAGAGAGAGAGAGAGAGAGAGAGAGAGAGAGAGAGAGAGAGAGACAGACAGACAGACAGACAGACAGAGAGAGAGAGAGGTGTCTACCAAGCATTTGGGCAGTAGACGAAGCGCTACTGAGCATGCTTTATACCTAAAGTACTGTAACGGGGCTACAACTGGCAAAGCCGTGTGGCCACGAAAATGCCGCACGTCACTACGAAATGGGTTTCTTTTGCGTTTGGCTATTTCCTTCACTATGGCCAAGCGAAATTTGATTTGGATTTGGATTTGCCCGCAGACGCCTTTCCGACGAGGGCTTCTGGTCAAGGAGGTCATGGACTTTGTTAGGGCTTCCGCAATACAAGACAAGAAGATATTTTATAGAATATTGTATTGTTCTCGAAAAATCTTGACTATTGTTCATCTTGTCTTGGTCTTGATCGATTATTGTCATCAAAAATATTGTTTTGTCTTGATATTGTCTTGGTATTTTCCCGAAAATATTGGTCTTGTCATAAATCGTTATGGGCGCTAGTTATATTCGGAAATTTCTTAGGATGTGGAACTAGCATAAAAGAATCTATAAGGTCTGATCATGCTGATTATTGAAAAATAATTTACACATTGTTTTATTGTTTTATATAAACTTAAAACTATTGTCATCAATAACAATATAAAAGGTTGGAAAGGTTGGAAAGCAAATGAAGCCTGCGATTGATAAAAAATAAAAATTATGATTTTAGGCCTTTGAAGATTTGTTGTACCTAGTATACAGGACACACGAACATTTTTAAATGTTTTTTGCAGTGTGGCGAGTGTATTTAATACTGTAATTCTAATTTTTAAAATAATTGTAGATATATTTAACCTACAAAATCTCAGGGGTATATCCCCTTAAGTAATAACAACTTAAACTTAAAAAGAAAAAAAACGGTGTAAAGTTGTCGAATAATGAAAAAATCATTGCCTGCACTGATAATAAAGTACGGTTGAGCCAAAAAAAGTCCAGGGTGTCCTCAAAATAGCTTATCATAAATCGATATTTTGAAAAATGTCTGCATCGAAAAAATATTTCAAGACCAAGAATCTTGCAATATCTTGATGAGTTATTATTGTCTCGGAAATCGTTCGCGGTAATCGCAATTCCGTATGCACTTTCAAAGTGTGCTTCGATCTTCACCAGCAGCTTTTTCTGGGTAGATAACCCAGCTTCGTAAGTTGCTTTGCGCGTAAGTTTGCTTGCCCCCCCCCCCCCATCTCCATGGGCCAGCGCCGACCACCGGGGCTTTTGCCCGGTTAGAATCGACGACAGGACTAGGCTTTGCAGCTTGACCCGATTAGGGTAGTTGCGTTGTTAACTCAATATGTCTGCGATTATATATCAACCAAATTTTGCCCTTACCACAACTCTTGAACGGTTTGATAAGATGAGCTAAAATTTAGCATGCAATTCGAGTATGCTGTCACCTAAAACTCATTGAATTTTGGAGACGGTTGACTGACCCACTATAAATACGTTAGTATGAACCATTAAAAAAAAACATTTTTTTTCTTAATTTCTAAAGCGGATTCACATAATGAGTTGAAATTTAGCATACGATTCGTCTATATCCTAACTTAGATCTAATTAAATTTTGGAGCCAAATGACCAATATGTTTTGATTTTATTAAAGTGTCTGATTTTTGAAAAATATATTTTGCTTTTTCAAATTCTGTCACCATCGTAACTCTGGAAAGGATTTAAAATGTTATAGAAATCGATAGCATTTTAGTAATCATGTATTATCTACATTTTGTACTCTTTGAGATAGCATACTGCTAATTCAGTTAGCAGCGGTTTTATTCTGTTATTGTTGATCAGCAGCTAGATCTTTATTACCATCTGAAGGTACTTCTAGTCTGTTTGCTAACTTCATTTTGTGGCATATCAATTTTGTCGCTTGTAAGGTAGATTTTATCGGGTAATTAACGGAGTCTATTAATTTTCGTTTTCAAGATGCTACATAGGTTAGAGTGCGAAATCCTAGAAGGGGTTTTATATTTCTATTTTTATATAGATTCGAGTTGATAGTGAATGTGAAAGCCAAAATTCAATAAATAGATCAAGGTAGAGGAAAAAAACATTTTAATTGATTTTCATTTTGCTTCGTCCTAGAGGAAGCTTTGTAATAGTAAAATTTTCAGTTTCGCTAAAACTTCATAGAAACATGTTTGGAGATGTGTGAAGTTCAAATTACGTGTTTTTAGAAAATGTCCGTATGGATGTGTGTGTGTGTGTGTGTGCGCGCGCGCGCGCGCGCGTGTGTGTGTGTGTGTGTGTGTGTGTGTACCGTAATATTTCTGAAACTACTCCGTGAATATCAATCAAATTTGACATGCATATCTATTTTGGATTCTGAATTCGGGAAAAACATTTATTTTTTTATTTTTTCTATTACTTTTTTTTATGGCCATTTTTTGATTTTCGAAAAACATTATTTTAGTTTTTTTCAATCATTTCATTGTTACAAACAATATAGCTAACATGCATTTGAAAGATAAAAAAATAATCTACTTTTCCCCGTTTGGTCCTCGGGATTGACCGCTCCGTTCAGCAGATAAAATGAAAAAGATGATTTGTTAAAAAAAAATTCTTATCTCTGAAACTAAACATCGTAACTTCACGAAAAAAAATATCTTGATGGTTTACGTGTAAAACTATATTCCATTAAAATTTTAAGTGATTTGACTACTCATTTTTTCAGTAATAAATCGAAAACTGAAAAAAATGAGTTTTTTTTTTGAGTCTCGATTACGGGCGTAAAAAGGCCTTATTGCACGTGAGATTTTGGGAAAAGATAGATATTTTATATGCTTTGGCTAAGTTCATTGCGCAGCTTTAAAACCACTTTGGTTCTTAAGATATCAAGGTTTGAATTTTTTTTTGAAAATTTTTTGATTCCTTATGTCTCTAAAACAATGTATAGTCAAATGCTTCAAAATTTTATTTGGTGATTCACCAGGAACGAAGATATCTGCTGTTGAAATTTCAAACGATTTCGTTGAGCGGTTCTTAAGTAAAGAGCTGAAATGTAAAAACCGATTTTTCTAAAAAATTTGGCTTCTTCTTATCGGGTTGTTGTTGCACGTCGTAAAGTCCCTTCCTACGAATTTATGTCATACTGATACACACACACACTGATACACACACACACACACACACACACACACACACACACACACACACACACACACACACACACACACACACACACACGTATATATATATATATATATTTATGTGTGTTCTATAGGATGCCCTTGACTCACAAAAAAATTTTCAGAACGATCCCTTCACTCGGCTTTGAGTTATAACTAGTCAATGTTTTAAGCAATTTTTGAATTTTTGCCTATTTTCAATGGTTTGTACCTCATAAGAGATGCATTTTTAACAAAAACTATCCTGATATTTTTTTTGTTAAATGTTCTGGATTTTTTAATAAAAATATTTTTAAAGTCATACATATATATACATGTGTGTGTGTGTGTGTGTGTGTGTGTGTGTGTGTGTTGTGATGTGTGTGTGTGTGTGTCTGGTGGGTGTGGTTGTGTGGAAATGGATGGCTGGAATAAACAAAATTTTGTAGGTTAAATAATATTGTATATTGAAAGGCTTGAGGCCTAGTCGGCAGTGCGTCCGCTCAGCACGGAGTCTTACCGGCAAGAGAGAGAAGGTGTAGTGTAATCAGCGGTTAGATTGTACATGCGAAGCATGCCGCAGTTCACTTTGCTCTCGGCAATGAGCTCGTCTGACTGCCACTGAATGTTTGAGCACTCGTGTCCGTCTCGGGCGCCACCGGCGCCCTCGAGTCCACTCGTGCTCAAACATCACCCTCGCTAGGAAAAAGCCAATTCCCCCACCCCCCCCCCAGTTGCACAATATAATATTTATTAATATTTCATCAATGGGACACACCACTTTTAAACTCTAAAAAATAAAATTCTTATAAATAATTACAAAAATAAATTATAATTGTTATATAATTCATATTAGTCAATCCATATTAGCACCTACTTACCCATAGTGACTCTCCGTATACTGTTTTGACTATTTTGAGATATTCCAGGTGACCACATGTTTGATTGGGCTAAAATTTTAGGAGCATTCTTTCAACCCTTATTCTTTTAGTATGAGTGAGGGAATTTTGATTCAAATGCTTAGAACATCTTTTATGAAAGAAAATGCGGCATAAATACGTTGAAAATGGTTGCAAATTCAGTATTTTAATTGTCGAACATTTTCTAAGCATTCAAATCGAAATCCATTCATTCATACCAAATGTATATAAGTGTACAAAGCATGCTCCTAAAATTTCAGCCCAATAGAACCATGTAGTTATATGGAATCCTACTGACAGTGCGAAAATACTCAAAACAGTATACGAAGAGTCACTATAGGTAAGTGCTCACTATCTGCTAATATGACTTACAATGGCAAAAAACCGCTGCCAATTCATTGGCACGTAGCTTCCTCCAAAGAAATTTATTGTTTCAATAAATAAAATATTTTTTTAAAGTACAGTATGAAAATGCTATTTAAAATATTTCCAAGTTTAATTATTTTGCTGTAGAAGCAATTTTCTTATAGCAAAAGATATAATATAATAATCAGAAAGATTTGATCAAAATCTCTAAAAAAGCGAAGTTGTAGAATTGATCGTTTAATTTTGAAGATATATTTTTTTTATAAATTTTTGAAAAATATCGGTTTTTACATTCTAGCCCTTTACTTGAGAACTCCTCAATGAAATCGTTTGAAATTTTAACAGCAGTTAGCTTTGTTTATGGTGAATCGCCAAATGAAATGTTAAAGCATTTGACAACATTGTTTTAGAGATATGAGGAATCAAAAAAATTTAAAAAAAATTCAAACCTTGATATCTTAAGAACCATGGGGGTTTCAAAGCTGCGCAATAAAATGCTCAGCGAAATCACATAAAATATCTCATTTTTCCAAAATCTCAAGTGCAATATGGCATTTTTACGCCCATAATCGAGGCACACAAATATCATTTTTTCAGTTTTTTATTTATTACTAAAAAAATAAGTAGTAAAATCAATTGAAATTTTAATGGAATATAGTTTGACACGTTACCCATTGACATGATTTTTTTTGTTAGGTTATGATGTTTAGATTCAGTGATATAAATTTAAAAAAAAATCACCTTTTCCATTTTATCTGCCGAACGGAGCGGTCGATCCCGAGGACCAAACGGGAATAAGTAGGTTATCTTATTATCTTTTAAATCCATTTAAGCTGAATCGTTTGTAAGAATGGAATGATTGAAAAAAACGCAAAATAGTGTTTTTCAAAAATCCAAAAATGGCCATAAAAAAGTGATAAAAAAAATAAAAATTTCCCGAATTCTGAATCAAAAAATATATATGCATGTCAAGTTTGATTGATATTGACGGAGTAGTTCCAGAAATATTACAGTATTACAGTACACACACACACACACACACACACACACACACACAC
>CM053168.1:23468647-23490344 GCA_012977825.3 Pteromalus puparum | reverse complement strand
TTCAAGTCTGTTCGCTCAACAATGTGCAGTGCGTGATGTTTAATACATACTGTCTAGCTCTTCATTTAGGCAAACGCAGTTATCTCCTCGCGCCGACACGGAAACCGAAGTTGCTTATCGAAATAGGTCAACAATAATAGGCTAAGTTCGCCTTTCAAGTCATGATCAGCCCATGTTTCGCTTGCTCCTGTTGAGGGCTTTTCTTTGTCTATTACTTCATGACACTTTTTTAATTTTAGAAACATCGTTATTCTCTTCTTCCACATGTTGTAATCCTCTCCATCAAACACCGGTATAGCAAATTCTTTCTTCTCCATTTCGTCTCCTTGAAACTCGATTTTCTCTTCTATTTCAGAATTCTCTTCAATTTCTAGTTGATTCTCGAAAGTTCCTTCGTGTTCAGAATCTTCCTCTTGAATTTTCTTCGTTTCCGGCGTCTCTCGGTTTCCCATGCACTCTCCCCTATAGCACCCGATAATTTGGCAACATTGCCTCAACATTGCATTGCAAGACTAGCTAGATTCGACAATATTGCCAGAGCTTAGAATAACATTGCTGCAACCATTAAGCAATGTTGCCACGCACCAAAATGTCCGCTTTTTCATTACAAGGTTGGTTATCTCCTACACAGGTCCCAATATTTTGGGAACATTGCCTGAAGATTGCATTCCTAGTTGTCGCAATATTGCACGAATCCTCATTAATATTGTGCAACTATTTTGGGAGCATTGCTACTAGATTGTACAATATTTAAATTATATTGCGATAACTTTAAATTATTTCCGTATTAGTATAACAATTTTTATAATGATGCGAAAATAATTTAAGGTTATCGCAATATTAATTAAATATTGTACAATCTAGTAGCAATGTTCTCTGAATAGTTGAAGCAACATTAATAAGGTTCCGTGCAATATTGCAAAATCTGGTTATGGAGTCTTTAGGCAATGTTCCCAAAATATTGGGACCTATGTGGGAGATAACCAACTTTGCAATGAAAAAGCGGACATTTTGGTGCATGGCAACATTGCCTTATGGTTGCAGCAATGTTGTTCTAAGCTCTGGCAATATTGCCGAATCTAGCTAGTCTTGCAATGCAATGTTGAGGCAATGTTGCCAAAATATTGGGTGCTATAGGGGTATATGTTTGTTTAATACATTTTTCATACATATTAATGTTAATATAAAAATAAAATCCGATTTTTCATTTTTTGACAATTTAAGGTGGTTTGGTCCCCTTAACTAAAGAGAATTTTGTACGTTTCCATAACCTCAAGCAAATTGCGCGTGGCTTAGATTTCAAATATATATGACATAGGTACGGTCGATTCCTTATCAAGAAGAGAGACGGTGGTAAAATTCATGAGTTCACCTCGGCTGCGGACCTACACGCTATAGCCGCATCATATAGCGCTAAAATTGATGGTGACAATTGTAATAGTTGCAATAATAACAACAACAGCGATAGGGATACCACCACCTCAGACGCAACTAAAAATACGGTTAGAAGTGGGAAAAAGTCGGAGTCGAAGTCAAGTAGTGCGCCAACTGCATCTGGACAGAATTGACTAGGCCGGGGGAACACGAGAGAGAGGCAGGTAGCGAGGCATTAAGACCGGGTTTCCTTAATGCAACCTCGCTATACGCGCACATGGGGATGTTAACCAGTATCTCGAGACTGCTTGTCCCAACTACCACCTCTTCAATATGTATTAAACTGTGATATATAATGACAATTATGTGATAATACCAGCTGTGATTTAACCAGCTATGATGTTGTGTGACAATTGTAAATTTTTCGAATATTTAAAAATAAACAGTATTTCTATTCTATTTCTATTCTATTCTATTCTATATTTTTATATTTGCCAATGACGCTTGACATTCTACCTATTACACCATCGCGGCTGGTTAAGAAAGACAATTTAAATCGTCCTTATAAGACTCTCCGTGGGTATTATTCGCGGGTGAATCAGGCCCTTGGCAACAAAAAGGATGGCATCAGTTAATGTTTCGGTTTCTTGTCTAAATTCAATAAGTTCGCCGTCTTGTTGCCTAAGATGTCGGTGGCTGCCTCCAATTTTGCCATTTTCCCGTTTAGGTCAAATAATTCGCGCTCGACTACTTCGGTCTGATTCGCAAGTAATGCCGCTGTTAGACGCGCGTCGTTGGCTACTGTCTTTATCGCCAGTTGAATCTCGCGTTCGTCATTCTCGTTTAGAGTTCCGTATAGAAATTTATGCAGGGAGCCGACGAAGGGCAACAGGGATCGGCGTGCGCGGCGCGGCTCTTCTGCTGGACTGTGGACAAGGAGCAGGTCTAATACCCTTTCGGCCTGCCGAGCCGCTGCTGTCGCTTCCTCAAATAGATTTTCATTCGCACATCTCCAGCCGCATGCCCTGCTAAATTTCAGCTGATCGCGACTTCCAGGAACCTCGTAGATGATGTCTACGAGTTCAGAAAAGGAAAAACCACTGCAAGTCATTGGCACTTAGCTTCCACTATTCTGCTAGTGGAAGATAATTACATGGACAATCAAACTCATTCTTTGATTTAATATTCGCTACTATTCGATACTAAAAGGATAGGTTAGGAAACACTTGTAGGGAGGGTATCAAGGGAGTGGGGGTTAAGGTGGATCATCATAGGATATCTATAGCTCCTGAACTCTAAAATAACTTACATATATCGTAATACAAAATAGCGCAGTAATTGTGGAATCGTTTATAACGTTAACAACTGCAAGTTACAAAATTGCAGGTGGCTTCATTTTTTTGTGAAAATAACCTTTCACAAAAATTATTTTTCACGATTTCTACATACCCACAGCCCGCCTTCAAGACCCTTGACTTGTTTTCTATACTCCATAATCGTCTTTTAAAATTTTAAAGCTCATTTCAGCCCACTCCACAGTCGCATTTTAGACCATCGTAATATCGCCCTGTTCTGATTCTCACGTCGCCTTTTGACATTTAGCAGATTAGATTTCTACATACCACAGCCGCCTTTCACGAGCCCTTGAAGTTGTTTTTATATTCCATATCGCCTATTAAAAGTTAAAAGCTTCATTTCCAGTAACTCCCAACAGTCGCTGTTAGACCCTCGTAGAATAGTTCTATATTCATAGTCCTGCGAGAGTGGTCTCACCGAGCATCGGCTCGGGACTGAAGCCCCGCAGCTCTCTTAAGACGAAGAGACGCGCGGGCGTCGCCGATAGCGGGAAATATTTCAACCTTTGGGGTAGCAGTCTTTTGGTACACTACTGTTGAATATATTGTATAAACTATCAGTAATAAAAAGCAAGAAATATTTTTTCAAAATCGAAAATATGGCCATGATTGTCATAAAATCTAGTCTAAATCTTTACAAGCTAACTTTACTCGAATTCAGAATCCAGAAAACATATATGTACGTCCAATCTTATTACGATCGCCATCACGTAGTTCCAGAATTATAAACAGTATACGTACGCACGCGCACTATCACACACACACACACACACACACACACACACACACACACACACACACACACACACACACACACACAGACAAAACCATCTGCACGGACATTTTATAAAACCATGAAAACTCTCAAAATATACTAAGCTTTAATTATCAAATTATATGGTTTAACAAAAATAATAATGTTCAGTCACACAGAGTATACAGGGTGAGAGTTGAAGAATTTGAATCTTAATATCTTTTAAACTAAAAGGTTTCATAAGCTACAAAAAGAACCTAGCCGAAGTGATCAAAAGATCAATCTTTTCCTAAAATTTCAACTCAATTTAAACCTTTTTACTCCCGTAATCGTACGATATAAAAAAACCATTTTTTTTTAGTTTTTGATTTTTATCTCAAAAAATAATCGCCAAAATTGCTTAAAATTTTTACATCTAGTAGATATCGTTGTTTTTTATTGTCATTAATTCTTTCCAAACATTTAACTATTTATTTTTTGAGTTATATATGTTTATCGAAAAATTACCTTTTATATCATAAAAAATGAATAGATCAGTCAATCTAGAAAATCTTGCAGGAAAATGTAGACAAATTTATGTTCTTTTAGATACACTATTGTTGAATATATTGTATAAATCATATCATTATAAAAAAGCAAAAATATTTTTTCAAAATTTCAAGAAAAATGGCTATAATATGGCCATAAAATGGTCAGAATCATAAAACAAAAAATGACCTTGTAACGGTGGAAGGTGTGGATTGATCTGGAGGTAGAGGCTACTTCTTGGTATGATGCTTTATTGCGTTGCGTATAGGGAGCTCCCTCCCTAGTCGCGGTCTCGGTGCGACTAACTCATCTCTCACCCGCTCTGCGGATTAACTGCCGCTCCTGCGTCGTGAAGTTGCACGACGCGGAGCGGTCTCACGCTCAAAAGTGCATACACTGCACTTTTGCGCGCGAGAGCCTCTCGGCTCCCGTGCTCGCCGACCGTTTTGAGGAACGTGTCGTCAGCGGCGCGAACTGTCCTCGGCTTTCAATAGCTTGAATCCGTGACACGTCCGGACCGTGCTAGCGAACGTCCTCGTAGCCGAAAAAAAAACAGACTTTGACCAAATTTAAGAGGTATTAATTTTAAAGTCAGCGAGCGGTGATCCGACAGGCGCACGCGAGCTTAGGTGCAGTGCTCGATCGCTTTGCGTATAGTGTGCGTGTGTGACTGTTTAGTTTTTTTTTTGCAAAATATAAATATTATTGAATTTTAGGGATGCCAGCGCTAGATAAGCGCAAGAGGAAGTGCATTGGATTTCTTTTTTTTTTTTTTTTATCATTTTGTCTTCGTATGTATGAGTGTTAGTTTTAAATGCGTGTTTGCGTTGTTTATATTGTAAGTCCCGGGTGTAGCTAAATGCGGCCGCTGCCGCTTACAAAAGCTTTTCAGAGCTCCCCTTTTTTACATGATCTTACTTTCTAAAAATTATACAAATAGAGATATAAAGCAATACAAAATATTAGCCTCGTGGCTTATTTTATAAGGGATTATACGAAGTACAGTATATGCGCTGTACAATACAGCATATTGACCTTGAGGCCTTACCTTATCGTTTAGGCTTATTACTTATTTACTATATATTTTTCTTTTCCATGGCCTAGTTTTGCCAGGATCTGTATCTAAAAAAAAATGATTATATGATATTGCTATAATGAAAAATGAACATTTTGATAATTTTCCAGTCCGCCGTTTATCTGGCGCGACTGTAAATCTTAAAACTAACTTAGGACTAAGATCGCGAGGTCTCGCATGACCTTGTGCCCCTCATTTCCCAGCTTGGCTTTCCTTTTTTTTTTCATTTTCTTTTCTTTTCTGCGCAATCTGTTCTAAATTCTAAGCTTTACTATGAAAACAAGAGAAAGAGAAAAAAAATTACTTACGACTAAAGAAGAAGATGTAAAGCATACTTCTTATTGAGCTACATTTTCGGAAGATTGACCTCTTCTCTCTCGAGAAAACGTACGCGTTTGCTGTAGAGCGATCAAATTTTCTTGCTGCTTGATTAAGCGAGCCAGAGGGCTGTTTGCGCGACGGCGGTAAATGATACATCCTCCGATGATTATTCCACTAATTACTAATAAGAGGGATGTTAAAGAAAAGCCGAAAATCGAGGTATAGCTACCTAGATTCCGTAATTCAAAACTTGTCGATTTGCGATGTGCGATTTCGCGAGCTTTACTAGCTATTTCGTGGAGCCTAGCTCCTGCTTTCAGGCTTTCGAGATTAACCCCGTGCAACCCTTTGACTCGGCTGTCCGCCTCGGTTGCTATCGCCTTTTCCAACTCGGCTTCGGCGTGGGCTGATTCGTTCAGCACCGCTAAAATTTTTGATACGTTGAATTGTACTGTTTCGAAATGAGAATCGTTTAAGAATGAGGTAATAGAGCGCGAAGCTATCAGGCGCGCATTGGCGGTATATGCGAAGCAACCGGGGCGGAGTTCAAGTATCCCGATACCACTGATTTTATCGGTGATATGCTCCGCTCGCAAACATTGCACAAAAATCGACTCTGGGGTTCTCGTTGAGAAGACCCAAGCGTTGGCTTTATGCAGCCGTAGCCAGAATGAGTCTCTAAGTTGTCTGATACGTATGTCACATATTTCGGGATTGGCGATCTTTTTCCCAGCGGCAATTTTTATTTCGCAAGCGGTGTTTTCGCGAATCTCGCGTACTGGCTCCGGATCCACTACGATTCTTAGCTCGCCTAATTTTCGAAGGCCCGCAACTTCCTCTGGTAGAAGAGGCATATACGTCCGATTTGACTCGCTTACTGCGAAATAAACGAACTCGGGCCAAATGTATGCCGCTAGGTTCGGTATACTAAAAACATGCTGAACTGCCGGTAATGGCGATGCCTTAAACAGGTTGAATTTTTCTATACTTAATAACGGGATTGCTATGTGATAAATTAGAGAACCGTTCGAAAATACCACTGTTAATTTGGAAATTTTCATTATTGGTATGGTCGATAAACCTTCGGCCGGAATTGGGAATCGAGCATCTGTCACCGTATTCGCAACCGTCGTAGCTGCGCGAGCGATGGTCTCCGCGGGTATTATTCGCGGGTGAATCAGGCCCTTGGCAGCAAAAAGAATGGCATCAGTTAATGTTTCGGTTTCTTGTCTAAATTGAATAAGGCCATCTTTCGTGCTTGAAATCGCGCTTTGAATGCCAATCTCTTTGTCCAAGTTCGCCGTCTTGTTGCCTAAGATGTCGGTGGCTGCCTCCAATTTTGCCATTTTCCCGTTTAGGTCAAATAATTCGCGCTCGACTACTTCGGTCTGATTCGCAAGTAATGCCGCTGTTAGACGCGCGTCGTTGGCTACTGTCTTTATCGCCAGTTGAATCTCGCGTTCGTCATTCTCGTTTAGAGTTCCGTATAGAAATTTATGCAGGGAGCCGACGAAGGGCAACAGGGATCGGCGTGCGCGGCGCGGCTCTTCTGCTGGACTGTGGACAAGGAGCAGGTCTAATACCCTTTCGGCCTGCCGAGCCGCTGCTGTCGCTTCCTCAAATAGATTTTCATTCGCACATCTCCAGCCGCATGCCCTGCTAAATTTAGCTATGCGACTAGGTAGTTCTGCGCTTGCTCTAAAATACGGCGCTAAGTCAATTTTTTGTATGATCTTCCAGTCAGTGCTGGAAGTAGCTAACGGCGCGATTTTCTCTGTAATCAAGCCTAAATTTTGGTCTAAAATGTGGATTGCTCTTATAGAACTTTCGGAAACCGTTTGCTCTTCTAGCGCCGCTGCTGCGCAGATACATCTGAAAATTTATTACACAACTTTATTATTTTCCAATTTGGCTATAATAGCGAGTGCTCGGCTCTCCGGAGGGATGCGATACACGTCACAATTGTTCAGATGATAACTGTATACGGACTAAATATCCACTCGTTTTTTTTTTTTTTACCCCTTTGCGCGGCACGTCCGGTGCCGTGCAAAAAAACAGTAAAAAAAACGATTATTCTTCGGGTTCGCAGGATGATTCGGTAGCCATATTCGCGATTTCACAAGGCCTTTTCAATTTATTAGCGTGGACTGTTTTGGTTGTACCATCATGTTGTATCGTGATGTTATTAGTTTTTCGATTAATGCTAATAATTTCGAAAGGGCCCTGGTACTCTGTGCTGAACTTGCCTTTTTTGGGTTCATTCAGCAGAAAAACCGCCTCACCCTCGCGAAAATGTTTCGCGTTTAACTTACGATCATAGTAAAATTTAGAGCGATATTTAGATTGTACTAAATTCAAGGCTGCGGCTGTTTGTAGATCGGACAAATTCGCTACCATATTTTTAATGTAATCGTTGTATGAGATACAATCGCTACCGAGAGGGAAACTAGACGGCGTACGCGGTTTTACGCCAAACACGATTTCGTGCGGTGTGTACCGCGTACTCTCGTGCTCGGTGGTGTTATAGGCGTGCTGACATATTGCCGTCCATTCATCCCACTCGGACGCGATTTTCACGTACTTACGAAGATATTCTGTTAACGTGTGGTGCATTCGTTCAATCGATCCATTAGATTGGGGATGGTAAGCCGTCGTGCTAAATTTGTTTATGCCAAAAAGTTTTGCTAGGGTCGCTAGCACTTTGTTTTGAAAGTGCGTTCCCTGATCCGTTAGGATCGCTGCCGGCGGCCCAAACACGCAGATTACTTTTTCTGTCAAAGCGCGGGCGACCTCTTTTGCATTCGCGTACTTTGTAGGGACTAGGATGATATACTTTGATAACATGTCTTGAATTGACAATATATATTTGTTACCCCGCTTCGTAGTCTCCAACGGCCCGTAGAAGTCCATTGCTATCTGCGCGAATGGCAGACTCGGCGTGTTAGTAATTAACAGCGGTTGGCGTGTTTTGACTCGAATTAGTTTATTGCCTATGCATGTTGCGCACCGAGTAACAAATTGTTTTACGTTGTCTCTCATATTTTTCCAATAAAAATCGGAAGCTATTTTACTAAAAGTTTTTGTTCTACCGCGGTGGCCGCCGATGGCCGCCTCGTGATATTCACGAATTAGCTTGATGCGATCTCTTACGGGTGGAACCGGTAGATTGTTCTTGTATAATACAGCTACCAGCGGTTTATTTATGAAAACGGAATCAGAAAGTTCCGTAAAAGTTATCCATTCCGACAGTGTCAGAAGCTCTAAGTCTCGAATTATTGCTAGGCTTCGTATCTCTTTTTTTAACAAAACATTTTTTTAAACTTTTAAGCATCTGAGGATGTCCGATTTTAGCGGGCGCGTGTCGACGTGTTCTTTGATATAAAGGCCGATTAAGTTGAAGCCTTTATGCTCTGTGATATTTACTTCGCCAAGCTTAAAAGTTTTTTCTGAAATCATTTCTGCGCTCAAATAACCGCGTTCTATTAAAGCGTTTTGCACTTCGGAATCTAGGTGATTGTCGGCCGATACCAGATATAGCAGGTTTTCTTGGAAGCGAAATGGATGTTCGTTTAGCGCTTGCAAGTGAACGAAAGGTGGTGTTTCCTGCCCCTCTGGTATTGCCCATGGTGGTTTTTCCCGAGGCGGTCTGGCTCCGGTGACAACGCAACGCTTTAGTTTGTTATTAGCCAAAGCGGCATCAACCGCCGCCTGTGCTTTTGCGTTATTCCTTTGCTCGGCGGTCTCGCTAGCGCTAACGTCACTTACCCTCTCTGTCGGCTGCGAGTCACTTGAAAGCCGTGCGTCCGCGCTTAGCTTGCTTGTAATGCTAGAGCCCATTTCATTACTGCTCTCGCCTCCGCAATCAGCTGCGCGAGAATTTGCGCCTATGCTGCTTGGGGTGTTCCCGGGCGGTGGCTGAGGAGGGCTAGGACTAAGAGGAACATTCGGTTGCGGCGGCTCGCTTAACTCTGCCTCAGAATTATTTTGTATTTTCAGATTTTTCCCGTCGGCCGCGTCGCTTTTCTTAAGCTCGGGCTGTTTGCCGGGCTTCGCTTGTTTCTGCGGCGCTCGCTTTTTTCTACCCAAGATTGGCGATTCTGAACCCGCGTTTTCGCCGTTGTCCGACGGGGGGTCGTCTCGAGGGCGCTCCACTGTACTTTCGGAAGGGACTGGGGGATCTACCTTAATATAGGGCGTGAAGTGGCAGCTTCTGAGATTTAAGTGAATTTGTTTCTTAGAATTCCTAACAATAATGTGCAAAAATGTTCGTGCGCCTTTCGGGGGGTCGAAATGTATGCAGATATCTGTGTCAAACATATTGGCGAAAAGAAACGCGCAGTCTACATTTCCGTATTCTGACTACGTCCGATGAATCTACTTTCCTTTCGTATTTCCTTGGAATTTCATCAAAATCCTCCGGTGGACCGATATCTTCAGGATCGGGAGACATACCCCGATTAACGATTTCGTGAAGACTCAACCCAGGAGGGGCCGCAATGTTTTCAATTATCCTGGGCTTCGGGCGGACTGGAAACTTTTCTCGCGCACGTGTCTTATCAGAAGCTTTGCCCGGGGCTTTGTCAGAGACTCTTGCTCCCTCAGCTTGTGCGTCGTCGCAATCGCTGGAGCTCGCGTTACATCGATCTGCCTGACTTTTGCTAAGTGTCACTTTTCGCGGCTTACGCTAGTTCTTAGTAAACTCGGATTTCGCGGCGACGGATGATTCTCGCTCATAAATTTCGCATCGTAGGCCTTCTTTTCCCTTAATCTCTCGCTTCTCGAAATCCACGGCTAGCTTCGCTTTGCGACTCGTGCCGGACCACGGCCAGACTGCTAGTAAGTTCGGAGATAACGCGTCGACATCAAGTTTCTTTTTCTCGCCCCTTGCTTCGCGAGCTCCGGACTCTTCTTGCTTCGTGGAATTTTCTAGCATCGCCACCGGACTTTCGCACGCTGTGGCTCGAGATAGCTCCGCGGCGACGTCGCGTTCCGTCGGATCCGATTTATTTTTTTCCAGCAACGAATTCAGTGATGTGTTGCTTCCTAACGATGGGAATTTATTAAAGCTGAACGTTTGTAGCGGCTCGGAATTTTCTCGCGCTTCGCCGGACGACGCAATAAGCTTATCTGAAACACTATCGCTTGAATCACTCGACTCAAGCAGCTTGCATGATTTTTGGCTTTGTGAAGCTTTCGAGCTACGTAAACTGCGGCCCGCAGATTCTACGTGCTTAATGAATTTTCGGAAATCTTTAGGCAAAATTACGTTCTCGCTTGAGCTTGTCGACAATTCTGAATTTACCGAAGCAGCTGACGAGCTTGACTCTGACTCGCTTACTGACATTTCTTCTTCCGCGATTTGAGCTGCCTTATTTGCTAATGCGCAGAACTCAATTGATTGCGACAAGATTTTCTGCACTCGTTCGCGCTCGACCTTAGATAGCCGATATTTATTTTTGTCTATTCTTTTTACTGTTACGTTTGTTAGAATACATTCAGAACGAATTTTGCTACAATAATCCAGCGCATATANTATACGCCTTTCTGATTCTTGATCTCCGTAAGCCAGCGTATTTTTATTAGGCCGTCTCCGTGATGGATATCCTGGCAGGCTCTGCCGAGATAGAAATCATTGAACTCGTTCCTTATCGCTAAATACTCTCTTGATTTATAAATTACCGCGCCGACCTCGCGTTGTTTTTTAGTCTCGAGTGCCGAGCTTGCCGAGTCCGACGTCGACCGCGTGACTTTTTTTACTCCATCAATACCACGCTTTTTTATGGCTCGGGTTTTGAATATCCTGCCCGGCGGGGCTCCAGCCTCCTCGTCCGGGCAGTCTAGAATTTGCTTATCAGCAAGTTCATACAATTCAACGCGCGGTAATTCTGGGTTGATTTCCCCCTTTTCTATTATGGGATTACGCGATAATGCATCCGCGTTAGCATTTTTTACGCCGGGACGATATACGATGTCGAAATCGTACCCGGCTAGTGCGGCCTTAAGACGATTGAATCGCAAATCGGGTTTCTTTGTGTTGTGAAAATGCTTGAGACTTTCGTGATCTGTTACGATAGTGAATTTCCTACCGTAAATATAATGTCGAAATTGCTCTTTGGCAAAAACCATAGCGAGCAGCTCCTTATCATAGGTAGGATATTTAAGTTCACTACCTTTGAGGCAGCGTGATGCGTAGGCGCAGGGCTGGTCTGCGCCCAGCTTGCCCTGACTTAGGATAGCGCCGAGAGCCCAGTCGCTGCTATCAGTAGTGATAATGAAAGGCTGAGAGAGATCCGGCGTTTTCAGCACGGGCTCTTCCGCCATTAATTTCCGCAGCTCGTTGAACGCGGCCTGCTGCTTTCCCCCCCAAATAAACTCGACATCCTTGCGAACGAGAGAATACAAGGGATGCGCAATTTTTGAGAAATTTTTTATGAACCTACGGTAGTAGCTAAAGAGTCCTAGGGCCTGCTTCAGCTTATGCGCATTGGCCCCCCTATAGCACCCGATAATTTGGCAATATTGCCTCAACATTGCATTGCAAGACTGGCTAGATTCGGCAATATTGCTAGCGCGTAGAACAACATTGCTGCAACCATTAGGCAATGTTGTCACGCACCAAAATGTCCGCTTTTTCATTGCGAGGCTGGTTATCTCCCACAGAGATCCCAATATTTTGGGAACATTGCCTGAAGATTGCCCTACCAGATTGCGCAATATTGCATGAAGCCTTATTAATATTCCTGCAACTATTTAGGGAACATTGCTACTAGATTGTGTAATATTTAACTAATATTGCGCTAACCTTAAAATGCTATAGGGGATGCTATAGGGGTCGGTACCGGATACTCGGCCATGGCTTTTACTTTTTCCGGATCCGTTTTTATCATTCCGCCCCCGACTATATGCCCGAGCACGTGAGCTTCACGTTTCAAAAACTGACATTTTTTGGGTTCAACGGATAAGTTGGCATCGATTAACCGTTTAAGTACGCGACGGAGACGAACTCTATGCTCGTCAAGAGTCTGGCTGAATACCATAAGATCGTCTAGGTAAATTTCTACTTCGTCCCCTTGCAGCCCCTTCATAGCCAGCGACATGGCTTTTGTGAATGTGATCGTGGCCTCTTTTAACCCCATAGCCATGCGGTTAAACTGCATTAGCTGATTTCCATAATTCCCATCCGGGGCATAAAACGCGGTCAAGTGCGCCGATTCGGGATCCATCTCTATCTGATGATAACCCTGTCTGAGATCTAAGCACGTTATATACTCCGCGCCGGCAAGGTGTTCTATTATGTCGCTGGTAAAAGGAAGCGGGTGGCAGCTTCCCTCTGTCACTTCATTAAGAGCGCGAAAATCCGTGACAAGACGAAAACGTTTATTACCCTGCGCGTCGGGTTTCTTTGGGACAATCCATAAGGACGAGGAATAGTTCGAGTTGGACGGAACGATAATGCCCTGATCCTGCAATTTACGCAACTCGCGATCATTTGTGCTCTCTTAATGCCGGACATACTAAACCTACCATTTTTATACAGAGATATATATAGATATTATAAGGACCGATTTATGCACTAGCGCACAAAGATGACGTAAAGAAGCGAGAGAGAGATAAGATATAGGCGACAGACACGATATACATCCCAGAGGAAATACATATAGACAATACAATAGACACAGATGCAAATATAATATAATAATATACACATACAAACCACCTCTTGGAAATGATCAAGACAAGAGAGACATACAGAGATACATATATCAGAACAAGCGATATAAGCGTCAAAGAATTTATCACTCTACAAAAAGACAGTGTAACGGTCGCACATTCCCCGTGAGTGAGTAGTCGGGCGGACGCCAGGATTGGCTTAGGGGAAGGCTTAATTGAAGAGACTTGTTTATGCAAATAATAATAAAAAGAATATTTATTCTAATTTTAGGTTAACAAGTTGACTAAATCAATGATGAGTCTCCATCTGTAACAGAAACGAAATCGCGGCTGTTTAGACTATTTCGCTTCACAAACAGTTTAGCTTAATCTATAGCGTTTACGTACATAACTACGTCGTTGCGGAGTTACGTAGTTTCGGTGCGTTTCGTTATACGGTCCGGGTATCGGAGTTCGTACGGTGAACGGTTACGACGGGTCTTCGGGAGTTAGGTTTCCTTGATCCATGGGAGTCGTGGTGCGCACTGGCTCTACGAATCGAGGTCGCTCGTCTCCCGTTCTTCTCCTGGTCTGTGTGCTCACGTTGACCAGGGTGAATCTCAAGGAGGTCGGGTGGTCAGGGTTTGACGGACAGGAGTTGGCCGCGTGCTTCACCAGGACGTGTGCTCACGACCTGGGGAATCGTCGGCGGGGCTTTAGCTATTTTCTCAGCCCCGTGTGCTCACGGTGGCTGGGAAAAACAACCAGTCCCTTGGGACGGATGTTCGGGAGCAGGTGGCAACGTCGAGTATCAACTACGTGTGCTCACGTAGAGGAGACTCGGCGCTGTTCGGCTACTCCTAGTTGTCTCGTGTGCGCACGACGGCAACTCGGAGTTTCGGGTTCGTCAACAGTGTCGTCACGTGTGCTCACGAGCCGACGTTGTTGGCGTCGATCCTCTCTAGCTGTTCCTCTCGGTAACGTGTGCGCACGATGCCGACAGGAGTTCAACTCGAGTAGAACTGCCGCTGCGCTGCGCGACCCGCTTTATATAGGTGTGCCCGCGGTGCGCTGCTCGCGCCACCTGGCGCGTCGCCGCTGAGTTGCGCGCTCCGCGGTCATGCGGACTGGCCTTTCGGTTGGTGCGCGCGCGCGCTCACTTCGCTTCGTGCGGACTCGCCTTTGTTCGCTGCGCGCGCGCTTGCTGGCGTCAGCTGACTGACTCGGAGCCGTGTTTGTTTACATCATGTGCGAGACTTACGTCTCGTCACAAGCAGCTTTTCGTTGAGAGTCAGGACCTCTTTGTATTTTTCGTTTCGGTTGTTACTGAATAAACGCCTTTAATTTACCGCGAATTCAGCAACGTTCTCGGGAGAACTATCCCCGCTCGCCTGATAAAGAGGATTATTAGCCACCGTCTCGCATTCGAGAAGATCCACCCACGGACTGGCAATCGTGACTTCTTTCTCGCTCAAGTTGATACACTCGGCGAATACTCGGCCGTTCCTATTTTCTGCTACAAAATTCCCAAAAAGCAAGTCCGGGTGCAAGTCCATGAGAGGAACCCACCCGACGCTCACGTCGCTACTACGAACGCGCGCACCGATTATCATTTTCACCCTTGGCGGTACAGTAACTTTTTCGTCCGTATCGAAGGGCAAGCTTTCATCGCCCAGCTTTAAACTTTGGCTTAAAGCGTCGACGCATCCTTTATGTGCGTCTATTATGTCCCAGCCGACAATCCCCATGTTTTCTACCGGGAAATCATCTGGCACTACGTGGACTTTACACTCCAGCCCGTGAAGCCTGACGATTGCCTCCCCCAACGTGTACGAACATCCAGATGTAACTCCCTGGATTTTTATGATACGGCTTGCGTCGATCGGATAGCACGGTGCTAATTCGCTCTTTTTAATAACGGAAATGTCGGCTCCTGAATCCGCGTAAAATTTCCCTTGCCTCTTTCTCAACTGGGGGCAAGATACGTTCACAATCGGCGGTTGTCTGCCAGCCAGCAAGAATCTTATATTTGCTAATACGCTCGCGATCGCTGGTTCTCTTGCTTCTACTTGACGCCCGACGCTCGAGGGACTCGGCGGGCGTCCCTCTAGTTTAAATTGTCTTTAGACGAATTATTTTTCCGCTTCTCCGGCGAATCATCGCGGTTATCACGGCTATCGCTATTAGAATTATTTTTATTATCATTCCTATTCTGATTTTCGTCCGCGTTGCCCCCGTCGTTTCGCCTGCGCCGGGCACCGGCAGCTCGAGTGAAATGCGGGCGCTTGATTATCTTTTTGGCCGCATGGCTAATCAGGGTGCGGCATTCTGTGAGCGTGTGGGTATTTGAGTTGCAATAATTGCAATACTTGTCTTCCGCACTCTGATTCGCCGGAGCTGCCGAGCCAGGATTTGACGGGCTATCGGCGGACGTTTCAACCGGTTTACTTTCCGTAGCAGTCGCCAAACGCACGTGAGCCGCTGGTTTTACACTGGGGCTTGAGTTGAATGTAGCTATTCTCGCGCTACGCTTTCCTTCGAATTCTATCGCGAATCTTATAGCCACGTCTAGATTTTCGGGTTGCTTGCTGCGGACCAGGTGGTCGAGCGGCGTTTTTAGGCCAAAAAGAAATTGTTCAAGCACATCCTGTTCCGCCTGGCGCAACCTCGAATCTCTATCCGCGACCGATAGATCCGGCGCCGACCCGACAATCGTGCGTAGTCGATTATACAGCTTGCCGACCCGTAATCCATATTCACCAGCGGATTCTCCTGATTTTTGCTCAATTGTGCGAATTTCGTTATGAATTTGATCGGCAATTCCGATATTGGCATAATGCAAAGTTAAATCGCGTAGGAGTGCTTCGACCGAGCTATAGCTAGCTGTCCGAGCCCGGTAGCCTTCCGTAGCCTTGCCCTTTAGCCGGTTCGCAATGTGTAATAACAGGAAACGTTCGTGCTCCGGACCGTATGTTACCAGAACTTCCCGCACCGCGTTGCAAAATAAATTTAGGCTATCTGGATCCCCGTCAAAATATGGAATATAATTGACCGCTTGGTGGAACGTCATACGCCTAACAATTGCGCTCCCGAGATTTTTATTTTGCATGACTGGGCTCGTTTCGAGATAGCGAGGCTCAAGGATCTCCACAGGCTCGTCGTCTGACTCGTCCGACTCGTCGTAGAAATCGTCGTCCGACGGCGGCCGCCGGCTTCGATGCACGCAGGATCTACGTTTACTGTTGCCACGCTGCTTATTTTCCTCAGCGGTGTTCGCGCTGCGATCACTGCTGTCTTTTTTACGACGCTCGCCATTTTTGCTCTCGGCGGTACAGCATTTATCGCAAATCTTAACCACTTCGTGTTTCAATTTAATGTCTTTAGGTTTATCCAGAGAGTTTATTTTTTTGCGATTATAGCACTCGTTTCTGCTACAGCGGCACGCCCGTTTACGCGCGATTGACTTAACTTGGCTTCTGCGTATTCCGCTGTGCCTGTCGGACGACTCGTAATTCTCGCGGCCCGAACGTGATTTTACTGAGTGGCAGCTTCTGCGCGTTGAGCAGCTTTCTGTTGCTGAACTAGAACTGCTGCTAGAAGTGCTATCATATGCTCGGCTTTGACGAACATTTGTGCAAAGTAGATGATCGGCTTTTCTCGCCGGTTTATTATGCTGGGGTGAACGCAGTATTTGGGGTGAACTTTCAGCGCTCGCGTCACTCTGGCTTGAGCAGCAAGATGCTTTTATAGGGGATACTTTTTTTGAAGCCGCTGAGCGATTGCCCGTGTTCGCTGAGCAAACGATCTGCTCGTTGAAACGGTGCAGCTTTTGTGTACTAGAATTTCCCCCCAAAATCGCGAAAGATTCGTTTTTGTTAGTTAGAGCTGCCTCGTGACCGGCGCGTACATTTAAAGTGTTCGCGGCTGTGATTTTATCGGGCAACTCAAAGCGGTGGCTAGAGGCGCGCGTAGCGCTGGATCTCGCGCTGCTAATTGATTGCCTCCTGCTACCCGCTTTGCTTTGCGCCGCGATTTCTTCGCGAATCCAGGCTCTGGCCCTAGCTTCGCTAATATAGCCCTCAATATGCGGTAAATCTTCAACGAGAGGTGCAGTCCGTTCTGCGACTGCAGGGGCAGCGTTTTGCAACAAGTCGAAGCTGGAGGTGTTACCCACGCGTATCGGAGGCACTTCGCCGCTCGTACCAGCGGCGCCCGGAGTCTTTCGCGCTACTCCTGCGATATTTAACAGGTTCGACACACCTGCTTGGCACCTCGCATCGATTTCCACGCGTTCCGGAATATTTAGCGGTTCTCCGGCGGAACCCCATAGATTTTTCGGCGCGTTGTCCGTTCCCATTTCTAAGCCTGATAGTCTTTGTTCTAGACTCGTCATACTAACCGTATCGACCGCTCTAACGCGCTGTTCGGCCGGCTTTTGCACTATTACTAGTCCTTCTTTTACCGGTTCGACGGCCGGCGGCAGCGCGGTGCCGCTCAACTCGCGAGACTCGTCGACTGATGTTTTCGAACAATAGGCCCGCGTGGGCGTTTTGCCGTAGAGCGATAGTAGCTTCTTTTGACTTTGCTCCCAGTCATCAGCCATCCGAGCTGTGCACTTTTTTCCCTCGCTAGAGCTGCTGGAAATTAGTTTAGCATCGCTAAAGGTGCGAGCTATCGCTCTACGCGAACGCGGTGTCATTTTGCTGGTGATTTTGAACACTGTACGCGCTTTTCTCGCAGCTTTCGCGGTACCTCCTCGCTCCTTTTCTACGTCAGAACGGGGGCAAGGTGATTTTACCTTCGGCACTGTTCCGGTAGGTTTAAATTCGTTTTTCGCGGTCTCTAATACACTTGCCGGGAGCATTATTGCTGACTACGCCACGCGCACTGATTTTAGTCGCTTTAACGCCAATTTCTACTAAAATTCGGCGCAGCGTGATGCGGTTCGCACACCGCAGGAAAGCCAAGCCAAGAAGAAAAATATGAGGGGACTTACATTATGACGAGTAGACCGACCGCCCGCATGATGAGCTTCTGAAGACCCGGTGCTGATGGATATGGACTGCAGGCTGCTGCTCGCACGCACCGACGGCTGGTCCGCGTCGGTGTCTGCGCTGTGCGTGCTGACTGCTCTGCTGCTCGGTGGCCCAGGCGGGCTTAGTTGGCCGAGATCGGCGTCGTTGCGCCCAGGCGGGCGTTGGTGGCAGGGTCGAGACACACCCTTACTGCTTCTGCTTTTTGGTTGGTCGAGAAACTGCTGTTTTTTTTTGTTCTCGAATTTTTTTGATGTTGGCTCGATCGAGAAACTGCTGGTTTTCTGTCCTTGAAATTTTTTTTGATGTTGGCTCAATCGAGAAACTGCTGCTTTTCTGTCCTTGAAATTTTTTTTTGATGTTCGCTCAATCGAGAAACTGCTGCTTTTCTGGTCTTGAAATTTTTTTTTGATGTTGGCTCGATCGAGAAACTGTTGTTTTTCTGTTCTTGAAATTTTTGATGTTGGCTCGATGATCGGCAGTAATTTAAAATCTTAACTGCTCGCTCCTGCGTCGTGAAGATGCACGACGCGGAGCGGCCTCACGCCCAAAAGTGCATACACTGCACTTTTGCGCGCGAGAGCCTCTCGGCTCCCGTGCTCGCCGACCGTTTTGAGGAACGTGTCGTCAGCGGCGCGAACTGTCCTCGGCTTTCAATAGCTTGAATCCGTGACAGACCTAAATTCAGAATTAGAAAAAATATATCCATGTCAAATTTTATTACGATCCGTCGCATGGTTCCAAAATTATGGCGGTATACGTACACACGCACACACACACACACACACACACACACACACACACAGAGCAATCCGCACGGACATTTTCTAAAAACGTATGATTCGTACTCCAAACACCTCCAAATGCGTTTCCACGAAGTTTTAGCAAAACTGAAAATTTTACTATTACAAAGCTTCCTCTTGAGGAGGAAGCAATTCAATTTTTAAATTTTTTGACATTTTAAGGTGCATCCGTCCCCTTAAGGCAATATTGCCAAAATATTAGGTACTATAGGGGATTAAGAGTGCGTTTTTGCACCGTGCAGTTAGCACCCTAGCGTAGCGAGGAGCGACGATCACGGCGCAATAATAGACTATTTTATATCATAATGTTATTATACCATATAACCTGGTAGAAAATAACCTAACTTTGAAGGTTTGCTTACCAATTATTGAGCAACTCTGTACGCCAACTCGATATAAGCCGACTTTTAGCAAAAGCTTCGGAAATTCAAAGTATAGCAATCGGAGGTTATACAATTTTGATGTTACTGTGCATATTTATAATTTAGTTTTATAATATAAATATTTTAAGCCTTAATAATGCTAACCTTTTGATCTACGTATGGATCTTATTCTGAGTATAAGTGCCGGTCACCTGGAACTAAAAATTTTGTCAACCTATGTGGAAATTTGGCAAAATTTTGTCAACCTAAGAATAAATTTTAGCAAATAATTATTGATAAGGCAGATTTTTATTCTAGGATCAAATATTCTTTTAAGTATTGCGATTTGTGGTTTTTGGTGTATAAATATAAGTTCCACTCAAGGATGACGTACATGTTATACGGGACTCTCGTAAACAATGACCAGGTCTCCAGTAGGAGAAAAAATTGACTCAAGATAGTGTGCTCCGTGACTGTCAGTGCGTATGCATGTGGGTTCTGCGCGAAGATCATGAGCTCTTTACCCAAGACTCTTGTAGACGATGCGAGGTGCTTGGTGGAGGGAAAAATCAAGCTTGGATAGTGCTCTCCGCGGCTTATTTCGACGAATAGACATAAGTTCTGCTCGAATATGATGGCCCTGATGTTATTAAAATATATACGTGAACATTTGTCCATACATTTTTGCTTCCTTCTCAAGAGGAAGCTTTGTAATAGTAAAATTTTCAGTTTTGCTAAAACTCCGTGGAAACGCATTTGGAGGTGTTTGGAGTACGAATCATACGTTTTTAGAAAATATCCATGCGGATTGCTCTGTGTGTGTGTGTGTGTGTGTGTGTGTGTGTGTGTGTGTGTGTGTGTATGTACGTATACCGCCATAATTTTGGAACCATGCGACGGATCGTAATAAAATTTGACATGCATATATTTTTTCTAATTCTGAATTTAGGTCATTTTCTGTTTTATGATTCTGACCATTTTATGGGCATATTATAGCCATTTGTCTATTTTTGAAAAAATATTTTTGCTTTTTGATAATGATATGATTTATACAATATATTCAACAATAGTGTATCTAAAAGAACATAAATTGGTCTACATTTTCCTGCAAGATTTTCTAGATCCCTATAGCACCCGATATTTTGGCAACATTGCCTCAACAGTGCATTGCCAAGACACTAGCTAGATTCGGCAATATTGCCAGAGCTTAGAACAACATTGCTGCAACCACAAGGCAATGTTGCCACGCACAAAATGTCCGCTTTTTCATTGCAAGGTTGGTTGTCTCCTACATAGGTCCCAATATTTTGGGAACATTGCCTAAAGATTCCATTACCAGATTTTGCAATATTGCACGGAACCTTATTAATCTTGCTTCAACTATTCAAGGAAAATTGCTACTAGATTGTACAATATTTAATTAATATTGCGATAACCTTAAATTATTTTCGCATCATTACCCCTATAGCACCCGATAATTTGGCAACATTGCCTCAACATTGCATTGCGTTACCAGATTGTGCAATATAATAACAATTTTTATAATGATGCGAAAATATTTTAAGGTTAGCGCAGTATTAGTTAAATATTACACAATCTAGTAGCAATGTTCCCTAAATAGTTGCAGGAATATTAATAAGGCTTCATGCAATATTGCACAATCTGGTAGGGCAATCTTTAGGAAATGTTCCCAAAATATTGGGATTTCTGTGAGAGATAACCAGCCTTGCAATGAAAAAGCGGACATTTTGGTGCGTGACAACATTGCCTAATGGTTGCAGCAATGTTGTTTTACGCGCTAGCAATATTGCCGAATCTAGCCAGTCTTGCAATGCAATGTTGAGGCAATGTTGCCAAATTATCGGGTGCTATAGGGGACGGTGCAAAAACGCACTCTTAATCCCCTATAGCACCTAATATTTTGGCAATATTGCCTTAAGGGAACGGATGCACCTTGAAATGTCAAAAAATTTAACAATTGAATTGCTTCCTCCTCAAGAGGAAGCTTTGTAATAGTAAAATTTTCAGTTTTGCTAAAACTTTGTGGAAACGCATTTGGAGGTGTTTGTAGTACGAATCATACGTTTTTAGAAAATGTCCGTGCGGATTGATGTGTGTTTGTGTGTGTGTGTGTGTGTGTGTGTGTGTGTGTGTGTGTGTGTGTATTCTCACAGTCGCCTTTTGAGCATTTGCCAATAGATTTCTACATACCCACAGCCGCCTTTCAGACCCTTGAAGTTGTTTTCTATTTCCCATAATCGCCTATTAAATTTAAAGCTAATTTCAGTACTCCCACAGTCGCCTTTTAGACCCTCGTAATAGTTTTCTATATTCCAATAGCTCCTGGGAGAGTGGTCTCACCGGAGATCGGCTCGGACTGAAGCTCCGAGCTCTCTTAAAACAAGAGAGCGGGGCGTCGGATCGCGGCGAAAAATTTCAACG
>CM053168.1:23361073-23468047 GCA_012977825.3 Pteromalus puparum | reverse complement strand
CGTTGATATTTTCGCCGCGATCCGACGCCCGCGCTCTCTGTGTTTTAAGAGAGCTCGGAGTTCAGTCCGAGCCGATCTCCGGTGAGACCACTCTCCCAGGAGCTATGGAATATAGAAAACTATTACGAGGGGCTAAAAGGCGACTGTGGGAGTACTGAAATTAGCTTATAAATTTAATAGGCGATTATGGGAAATAGAAAACAACTTCAAGGGTCTGCAAAGGGCGCTGTGGGTATGTAGAAATCTATTGCAAATGCTCAAAAGGCGACTGTGAGAATTGTGGGAATACAGAAAACGATTACGATGGTCTAAAATGCGACTGTGGGAGTGCTGAAATGAGCTTTAAAATTTTAAAAGACGATTATGGGAGTATAGAAAACAACGTCAAGGGTCTGAAAGGCGGCTGTGGGTATGTAGAAATCGTGAAAAATAATTTTTTTGTGAAAAGGTTATTTTTCACAAAAAAATGAAGCCACCTGCAATTTTGCAACTTGCAGTTGTTAACGTTATTAACGATTCCGCAATTACTGGTATTTTTTTATTACGATATATGTAAGTTATTTTAGGAGTTCACGGAGCTCTATCCTTTTCATATCCACCTTAACCCCCACTCCCCTGATACCCCTCCCCTACAAGTGTCTTCCTAACTTATCCTTTTAGTATCGAATAGCAGCGAATATTTAAATCAAAGAATGAGTTGATTGTCCCATGTAATTATCTTCCACTAGCAGAATAGGTGGAAGCTAAGTGCCAATGACTTGGCAGCGGTTTTTTTATTTATAATTATGTTAAATTGTTTAAAAAATTGTTTAAATAATGGTGTAAACTAAGAAACACTGTAAAAAACCAAAGACAATATTTGTATATGTCATATGCCAGGTACAATAAGTCTTCGAAGACCAGAATTAACGATTTTCATTTTTACAGCTACCGCAGACTTACTTAAGATTTGGACTTCGAAGGGTACTTTTACTTTGATAGAGATGCCTGAAACAGCTATAGTTTCCAGATTAATAAATTTAATTCTTTTTTAAATTTGGCAATGACTTAGGCAATGTTTCTAAAATATTGAGACATACGTGGGAGATAATCAACCTTGCAATAAAAAAGCGGACATTCTGGTGCGTGGCAACATTGCCTAATGGTTGCAGCAATGTTGTTCTAAGCATTGGCAATATTGCTGAATTCAGCCAGTGTTGCGATGCAATGTTGAGGCAATGTTGCCAAAACATCGGGTGCTATAGGGGATGCCACGATTAGGCGTAACAGTGATTGTGACGTTAAAGTGCTATAAAATAGCATACGGTACACGTGGTATTTATAATCCTGTACGGCATAACGTTGAGCTCTCTGGCTACGCTCACGCCCACATAGATCCCAATCTTTAAGCAATATTGCTGAAATGTGGCGTTCACAGATTCGCTGGATTTAATAATATTGTTGACAGATTATAAAACCTTGCCAAGCTTTTGGAACAATATTGCTGTGGACAATGTCCATTCTACTATTGCAAATTTGCCTAGTCTGAGCCGGCTCGTCTACAGCACCCAATATCGTCAGAATATTGTCTCAAGGTTGCAATACGAAAGAAGGATGACCACGGATATAAGAGAAATCGGCCCCCTTGGGGATTGTATAAAACCTATACCATCATTTGGATCATCAAAGTGGCGAATTAAAAAAAAAATTAACCCCCGTACTTCAAAGGAAGCTAAAATATTTAGCGCTTAAGTTTTCACCCCGAAACCGTATGAATAATTACAAAATGCTTAAAATTAGCTGCTTTGCCTCATTGCTTTTTAACATTTCGGGCGTCAATCGAAAGGTCTCGATAAAAGCTACTTCCCCAGTAAGGTTTCAAAAGTGCGGCGCACCCTTTAAGCTGCTTTTTAGCGCACTATTCTGATTGTTGCAAATCACCCCCAACGTTTTTTGATAAAAAACTATCCTTTGCACCATTTTTTTTAACATTTCAGGCGTCCACCGAAAAATCTTGATATAAGCTACCATCCCAATGTGGTTTCAAATAGGCGACGCACCCTTAAAGCTGTTTTTTAGCGCAATATTTGGATTTTCGCAAACCACCCCTTGACGTGGTTTGAGAAAATCCAAATATCGCCCTAAAAACAGCTTTAAAGGTGCGTCGCCCATTCAAAACCTCATTGGGGAGGTAGTTTCTATCGAGATCTTTTAATTGACGCCCAAAAAGTCGAAAAGCAACGGCGCGATGCTGATTTTTAGCATTTTCTAATTTTTTATACGGTTTAAGGGTAAAACTTAAGCGCTGAATATCTCAGCTTCTCTTGAAGTATAGGGGTCAATTTTTTTTACGCCTTTTTTATGATCTCAACGATGGTATAGGTTTTATACGATCCCAAAGGGGACCGATTTCTCCTATATCCGTGGGTATCCTCCTTCGGTAATATTGCATAGGGGCATTATAATGTTACTGCGACTTTTAGACAATATTCTCACTAGATAGTAAAATATTTGATAAATATTGTGATATTATCTAAAATAATTTTGCATTTATAAGAAAAAATTTTATACTAATGCGGACATTATCAAATACTTATAGAATTGTCGAATCTGGTAGCAATGTCGTCCAATAGTCGGATCAAGATTATTATGCCATTGCACAATATTGCGGATTCTAGTTAAGCAACCTTACGACAATGTTCTAACGATAATGGATGCTGTAGGCGAGTTGACCCAGTCTAGGCAAACTTGCAATGGTAGAACAAACATAGCTGTCCACAGCAATATTGCTCCAAAAGCTTAACAAGTTTTTATAAACTTTTAACAATATTATTATCTAGCGAATCAGTGAACGCAAAATTTAAGCAATGTTGCTGAAAGATTGGAGTCTATATGGACGTAGACTATTTATGCCACGTGCATGGTAATATACTATCTTAAAAATATTAAATTTTTTATTATTTTATGCAAACAAAAATTTATTATATTTTGTAGTGCAAATTACTGTTAAATGATATTGTTTGCGCTTAGTAGATAAGTTTTAGCCTCAGGTTGACAAAGCATTATTTATAAAGGAGTTCACTAAAGGCTGAGACACTTGAAAAAGGAATACAAAAAAACACAGGAACAGTAAGGAACAGCGAGAAACAGCGAGGAACAACTCGCGCTGTGTGTCGATATGCCTTGATCAAATGTTCACAACTTACGAGCTACCGAAGCTTTATAAAAAAAATTATTAATATAATAAATAATGACTTGTATATTATGTGGCAATAACCTGTCCTCGTATTTCATTATTGTTAATTGTTCTAAAGTTTGTTATCGTTGATTCAGATCAACAACATAATTTATTTCATTAAATAAAGAGTGTATTCTGGATTAAATAATTTTCCCATTATTTACAACAATTAAATACAAAGATTCGTTATTTATTATATTGCTTATTTTTTATAATTTCAGCTTAATATGTACACTTGATCGACGCATATTAACGCACAGCGCGAGCTATTTCTTGTTGTTCCTCGCTGTTTCTCGCTGTTCCTTGTTATTCCTTGCTGTTCCTACGGTTTTTTCGTATTCCTTTCTTAAGTGTCCTGGCCTTAAGTATTAATCAAAATATACTGCTAGATTCTTTTTTACATTTTGTGCGTGATATCTAGATATCAGGATGACCCTCCGCGTCAACAAGATATTGTCTGCGAAGAAATGTACTAGGTATTAATTAAAAGTATGATAAACATCCGTTATATTTTTCCAAAAATGTCTAATTATTAGAATAATCTTTGAATTTATGATATATCTTATGTAAAGAAGAGTACCGATTATTAATTAAAATCACTGTCAAAATATATATATCTCTTTGGCCAAAATAAGCGTACTGGTCCACTATTCTCCTAAATGAAAAGGAACAAACTTTTAGATTGTTAAGTGCCCCTAGAGCAAAGTTATAGCCATATCAAAAATTGAGATTTTCTTAATGTTTGCTTTTAATGCTAACTTTAATCGCTTCTTAAGGCATGCCAGAAGTAATTTAGATATAGATAAGTAAGCATATTTTTTCCGCATATTTTCAGTAGAATTCAAGAACAAAATTATTTTTTAAGAATATAGCTTGTTTTGTATTGCTATATAAGAATTTAATCTATACGAGCCTGTTTCTCAGCTTCGGTGAAGCTAATGTGGGTATTTAAGGGATGACAGTGTTCCTAATACCAAGAGCTTTGAGCATGTTAAATGTGATATTGGGATGGATCTTACAATACAAGTTACATCATTTTAAACAAAATGAATTGTATTGCATATTTTATTCATTTGCTGTAGGGTTATGCGCACAAGTTCTGTTTTGTTCCCACTTAGCATGCTATCATACCGACTTATTCAAGTTTTTTACTATTATTACCCTTATGCTTAGTGTTTGTACGCACTGTTTACATTTTTATTATTGTTGTATAATGTTATTGTTATAATGAGTAGTGCGTAAAATAAGTATAATTACCTGGTCAATCTGGAAATTAATGATAAAACGTTATGTTAAAGAAGTTTCCATTAGTCAAGCAAGAAATGCATAGCTGGTAGCATATTTATATATATAAACTAAGGGGGTCGCAATTATTCCTTAAGAAGATCCAAAACCCAATTCTTACTAACTGAGTTGATAGTGCGATCGTACATGTATGTTAGAAGAAAGTGCAGAATGGTGTAAAGGATGGGATGCCCCCATACAGACCACAATCTTTGAGCAATATTGCTTGAGTTTTGCGTTTACAGATTTTCTGGATTCAATAATATTGTTGGAAGATTACATAACCTTGCTAAGCTTTTGAAGCCATATTGCGATAGACAGCTATGTCCATTTACCATCAAGCTCGCCCGGCCTAGGGCATAGCTGTCTTCAGCAATATTGCTTTAAAAGCACAGTAAGGTTATATAATCTATCAACAATATTATTGAACTTAACGAATCTGTGAATGCAACATTCAGGCAATATTGCTGAAAGATTTAGGTCTACATGGACAGCAGTGGTAGCTTGCACATTAAAAGTGCTGCTACGACGCCTTCATTGTGTGTTTCAAGCAGTCTCTGCTTACCGAAATCTCGCACGCGAATTAGTTGCTCGCGATTTCTTATTTATCTCCAGTGCAGAGCAACAAGAATAAGAAAGTGTTACACCGAAATGGTAACGACGATACGGTGTGTGTGTGTGTCAGTTTATCAGAAGTGCTGCCAAAAAAGAAAATATGCATAAGCAGTAAAAAAGTGCAGTTATTCCTTAGAGGTTATGACTTCTTTTTCTGAGTGCTCCTGCTGCTGATACTGTCATGCTCATATTTGTTCCTGGTTGCACCTGTTGCAGTCCGGATGAAGAGTGACCATCGCTGCTCGTGCTGATATGTTCTTCTTAAACGTTGTGCACATAAGAATTCAGTATCCCTTGGAATTTACAACAGTCTGTAGTTATTCTGTATTTTCTTGTGTTCAGTAAAATGAAATCAGTGACTGTAAGACTATACGTTATGTAATCTGCTTTTAGTCTGACATCACTGTTTTCCTCCCAGGTCCCTTGTAGATTGGCATTGCTGACTAATTCTATCACCCAAAAACGATCCTGGATCTGGATTCATGCTGATAAATGGTACTGGTCGACGATTTTGGCAGCTTTGGCTACCCAGAGATGACCATGTAGCTGGATTAACGCTGCTTAGTGATGCTCGTTGTTGTTTCTGGCTGCATCCACCACCAAAAACTGTCCTGGAGCTCTATTAACACTGTCTGGTGATGCTGGCTAGCGTTTCTAGCTATTTCTTTTACCCAGAGACGACCCGGAGGCTGGATTCATGCCCATCTAGACCCTAATCTTCAAGCAATATTGCCTGAATGTTACATTTACAGATTCACTGGATTGAATAATATTGTTGATAGATTATATAACTTTCCGGAGCTTTTGAAAAAATATTGCTGTCAACTGCTGTGTCCGTTTTATAAAAAAATTTTTATACTAATGCGAAAATTTTTACATACTTATAGAATATTGTTTTATCTGGTAGCAATGTTGTCCAATAGTCGGATCAAGATTATTATGCCATTGCACAATATTGCGGATTCTAGTTATGCAACCTTGCGTCAATGTTCTAACGATATTGGGTGCTGTAGACGGGCCGGCCCAGACCAGGCAAACTTGCAATGGTAAAACGGACATAGCTGTTCTCAGCAATATTGCTCCATAAGCTTAGTAAGGTTTTATAATCTTTTAACAATATTATTGAATCCAGCGAGTCTGTGAATGCAATATTTAAGCAACATTGCTGAAAGATTTGCGTCTATATGGGAATGAACGAGTTTTTAATGGAAGAGGAGGTTGGAGTGGAGGCGGTGAGAGATGTTGGGAAAGTATCGCTAAAATGATTATAAAATTTTGGTAGATAATATAGATAGATATATAATTTTTAGTCTACACGGATACATACAAAATGTATAAGACTCATAAAAAAGCTTAATATTTAACTTTATTATTTTTTTATAAGCGTTTATTCACCTGCAGCCTTCTGGCCTAGCAAGTGACCTATTGCCTTGACTTCTTACCTTTGAACTCCTAACTGAGAGGCATCTTCGGTAAGGGTGTATTTCAGATATTTTGCCTTGCTGATTAAGCTGACACTATTTATCATCGAGAGGGTATCGGATTCACCTTCTAGCGTAACCTTGCCCAAGAAGGCTCTATAACACAATTTCATGTTCAGATCGTGTATAGAAATTAGCTTCTCACCGGTTAGCCCAGAGCTTCTTGAAAAAGCATCAGGTTGGCTACAAACCTTACCACCTCACCTACCGAGTCCCTACTAATGTTTTTCAGTCGCCCAGGCTTGCGTCTGTGAGGCAAGGCAAAATCCGGAATTACACTGAAGGAAAATTTAGGGAAAAACTTGCCCCGAAACAGAGAGTGTTCGAGATACTCAAAAACAGCTCTTACAATTAGTAAATTCACTGGGAACTAATCCCTTGACCCCTTTATCTAGCGTGTATCTGCCTGTTAGAGCGTGCGCCCTAATTAACCAAACCACGGATATTACATGTTGAACCTTATTATTAGGATTAAAAAATTTGTTTCTCCAACATAGTCAATACCTACTTTCAAAAAGTTTAGTCCTTTCGGTATAGGACATACTTGTATGCATTTTCCAAACATATGAATTCTCGGTAAATAATTTTTTTAAAACAAGTGTTAATACTATTTGTACCTGAGTCAAAGATCAATGGTGATTTTCAGGGAGAGATAACAACAATCTAAGCACCTTGGCAATGGTGTTTATCCTGGTGGGTGTGGTGAAGTGCGTCTTCATATGTTTTGCACTAATGGCTCTTTGCTACAGGTACAGTAGCAATTTTCTACAACGCAAAGCGTCTGTCGTCATTTTGTACATTTGTGGCTAGATGGATGCAAAAAAGGCGTTGCACGCAGCCGTCAAATATTTAATGTTTTTAATATAATGTAGTAATACTTTTCTTGTGTTTCTTAAATGTCTTTATTGTTACTATATTCAACATTGTGATTAATGTGCTTTTGATCAATTATTCAAGTAGAATATTTTGATTTAATACATGGTCTTTGTTACTTCAAAAACTGGAAATGCAATGGATAAGTAAATGAATTTGTGTTTTTATTAATATTGATACAGAGTACAATATAATAATGAAAAAATTTAAATTATTATTTTGCGCAGTGCATTTGCAAAAATCAGACTAATATACACTTTTCGGCTTTTGTCTGATAATCAAGCACGCTCGCTATAAAGACACACAAAATATAACTTTTCACACTCCGTGCGAAAAACTGGTGTGTGCAACATTAATACAAGTTGAAAATTATAAACCCATGAGAACATCAATTTCTTACTGTACTTAGACGACAACATTCATACTTGTTAAGAATAATATATTCGATACATTCTTTGATAATCTGTATACGAAACTCATTGTCGATTTAATACAGGCTATTCCATGAAAAAGTATCTTTATTTTGAACTTTGCAAACATAGCATCGGAAAACATTATTGGGTAAGTGTGCAAGAATAAGATTTTCGTATTGTGTAAACGTTCGCCCTCAAGCAAAGGAAATCAAATTTTTCTCCCACTGCTTAAAGACTTTAAAAATAAGGTAAGGTAGAAATCTGTACTTGAGGTTCTGAAGAGTTCCTATCACTCAACCTCGCTCTTCTTCATAAGGAATGTCAAGTGTACGTACAGAAAGGAGACGAATCAAAGACTCAGAAAGCAAAAAAGAGTAGACGACGGGACTCAAACCCACGGATCTAAGAGCTGGATGCCAGTGTTCTAACTGTGGAGCGAGCATATACGATGCAAGCGTATGCGATGCATCGTAGTACAACTTGGCGGACTCTTGTCGCTGCCTCATCATCATATGGCTCCGACATATGCGCGAGCATTGCAGATGATATATCCGTAACAGATGATTCCTGATTATAGACATTTCTTTGTTTTGCGTACAGGGTGACTCACATTAAATTCAATGGATATCGTAAATTACGATACAAGTGTGAATTAAAAAATGCTGTCTGATTAGCATAGTGGGCAATTTTTTTTTGCTCACAGGTCCGACACTTAAGTGTCCGCGCTCGTGAAAATGTGCATGAATATGTATTTGTATGAAATTCGTACTTATTTCGAAAAAAAATACTTTCATATGACAAATATTTGCTCTTTTTAATTAAGATCTACATAAATATATTTATAACTTCAAACCGTTTTTTTAATACAACATATTATCAGAAACTTTGGCGTTTAGTCGACTACGTTTGATCGAAAGACACTTACTCAACGACTTCGTCGTCATATCAGCCAGACTTTTGATTTTATACATTTTAATGTTTTTATAGATTTTTAATTTTGTTCAATATTATCTATTAGACTATTATTATTATATGTAAGAGATAGCTTAATCATTTAAAGACTTATAAAGTTATATAAATGTTAAAAATGCAGATTTCTTTGAAGCACCCTGGTAGAAAATAACCCAACCAAAATGGCTTGTCAAATAATTGTTCGGCGATTTTTTTTTGCCAACGATTACGAAAAGTATTAACCAACGGTTACCCAACGGTTGGGAAAAAATTCTAAATAAAAAGTTAGCCAACGGTTTACCAACGGTTGGAAAAAATACACTGCAATAGATATTTTAAATATAAAAATGTTAATTGCTTTTAGATTTTTAATTTACGTATACATGTAATCATGGATAATTAAAAAGTATATTATATATTCGACTTTCAAAGATATTTGATTCGCAACGTTTCAGAAATATCTTATTTGAAATGAGAGGTTATGTCAACATGTACGCGTGGTCTGAGTATTATACACACATGTAAGTGTGTGTATGTGTGCGTGTGTGTATACACACGTCTGATGCGTGATGTCTGGAGCGGACAGTGCAGTGCTATACATATGTGTGGTCAATACGCAAAGATATTATTTGAACAAGAGCAGTATTCAGTAAAAGATATCAAGATTCCGGAAGAAATTGAAATTTTGATTGAAAGAAAGAAGAAGATTGTTAAAATCAATTACAAAGGAACGATTCTTTTGAATCATCTTATCCTCTTTTGAATTGATTTTATAATCATCAACTTTAATTAACGTCAAAATTAATTTTCCAAAAAATAAATTTCTAATACTAATTTAATAACAATTTAGTTTTTTTACAAATTTGAGTATATGACTTAATGTGTAACTTAATTTACTTTTATGGTTTCAAGGTTAAGTATCCGTTGGCCAACGGATCGCTAGTGTAGTACGGGAATTTGCAGTATGTTAAACCAACGGTTGGACGAACATTTGGCTAAGGGATTTCTTATTTCGTGACGAAATTAACAGAATTTTAAACCAACGGTTGGTTGAACCGTTGGCAAACTCGTTACGATTTGCCGAACGGATGCTATAAGAGCAGTCGTAGCTCAGATAGGCGTGACATACATGTGGATTTATGCCATCTAGTGCTATAAATTGCAGTAAAGCAGTAAAAAGTTTATAAGTAGTTAATGCTCATACCACGGCTAAATGTAACAGTATATTTACACTCCGTGCGCGAAATTCTGAATTTCACGAACAGCGTATTTGAAACTCTGAATTTCGCGCACGCTCATCTGCTAAGAACGCAGATTCGCACACTCGTGTTAAAAAATAGTATACGATACTCGTGCGCGTAGATGATCATCACAGTGCTAGGGTCACGATTATACGGAGGGACACCCAAATGACAACTTCAGAGGGCACTGCGGTAAGAACAATCCGCTGCGTCTCCTGATGTTAGCCATTGGGTGTCCCTGCACCAAGCGGCTATGTTCGAATTACCGGTGGCCGCGCCGTTCGAACAACCCAAAGCTAATCTAAAACTAAAATACAAAAACCGATACACCAAACCTACTTACCCAAGACATGCGAATATAAAACGTGGATACTAATATATCTTACACCCTTAATCTCAGCTACACCATGCACAGCGAGGTGCAAATAAGAAAATAAAAATATAAAGCAAAATTTTCTAAAACCATTTACACCAGGTACAGCGAGTTGCAAATATAAAAAATCCTAAGCACATTGGCCCACCTACCCCATGTACAGCAAATTGCTAATCTAAAACGTAAATATAAAATCCTAAGCCCCTTGATCAACTTACTCCATAAATTTTTAAATACGTCAGTACATCGAAATTCGAAGGGAGGCAAGCGAGGGCAAGAGCAAAATCAAAAACTAAAACCCTTAAACCCACCTACCTCATACGGCAAGAGTTTCAATCAAAAAATATTATTTTAATCAGGTCGGCTCATCGAAGAGAGCCGAGCGAGAGCGAGGATAATATTTATAAAACCAAGATACTCAAATCTACCTACCCCATACGGCAAAAGTTTAAATAGAAAATAGTATATTACGATACAAGTGGCATAAATAGTCTATTACGGCACGGCGTGTATTAGCACCCGAGCGTAGCGTAGCTCGGGTGCTAATACACGTCGTGCCGTATCGGACTATTTATACCACGAGTATCTTACGCTATTTTATAGCACTGACTAGCATAAATCCGCTGTCACGCCTATCCGTGGCATAAACAGTCCATTTTTGCGCCGTGCAGTTAGCGTCCGAGCGTAGCGAGGGCGATCAGCACGGTGCATTAAAGGACTATTTATGCCACGGATAGGCGTGACATAGATGCGGATTTATGCCACAAAGTGCTATAATATTATTTTAAATATATCTCAGCACATTTCAGGAAGGCGAGTGAGAGCGAGGATAAAATTTGAGATAAAAATGCCTAAACCAACCTACCCCTGCACGCGTATTGAGTTTAATAATAAAATACCTGGGCACATCGGAGGAAGGCGAGTGAGAGCTAGGATAAAATCTAAAACAAAAATGCTTTAACCCACCTACCCCAAGCGTAAAGAATCGATAATAAATTGCGTCGGCACGTCAGAGAAAAGCGAGTGACAGCAAGCAATCAATCTAAACTCATCTACCTCACACCGCAGTGCGTATGATAATAAAATACCTCGGCACATTGGAGGAAGACGTGCGAAAGCAAGGAGAATTAAATTCAAAACAAAAACACTAAAACGTACCTACACCACGTACCTGCATTTTTACGAGATAATTTTCATTTAAAAAATGCTTCGGCAAATCGGAGGCAGGCGAGCAAAAGCGCCCGAGATCAAAACCATAACCATCACCAATCATCACCCCTTAAAACCCACCATGTGCGCCTTAAGTTTTATCAGAGAATTTCTGTTAAGAAAATGCGTCGGCAAATCGGAGAAAGGCGAGCGAGAGCAGGGAGTTTCAAACCAAAACACAAATACCTAAACCCGCACTTCGCCTTTGCGCCTCGAGTTTCATCAGAGAATATCTGGTCAGAAAATGTCAGCTCATAAACCAAATATAGCAAGCTAAAACGAACAAGAGTTATGTTATGATTGAGTTAAACTAATCAATTCAATGAGCATCTATTCTCTGATTAAACCTCGAGGTGCACAGGGTAGGTGGGTTAACGTATTTTTATTTTAGATTTCACCCTCGCTCTCACTTGCCTTCCTCCGATGTTCCAAGGTATTTTATTATTAAACTCAAGACGCGTGAGGCAAATGGGTTTAAGCATTCTTGTGTTTGATTTGTTGCTCGCTCTCGCTCACCTTCCTTAAGCGAGCGTTTTTTTGCTAGTATCAATTAAGAAATAATTGATGGATCAGGGGGTAAGTTTCGCTCTCAGCTCAGACGAAAGCTTCAAAGCTTTCTTACCCTCCATAAATCGCTAGTTTCATGAAACATCAGAATCTAAAATTTTATACTTTATAGTAAACATTATTAGTTTCAGTCAGCTAACAATCTGAATATAAAGCCCTCAAAATCTTTTATTACCAACCTATTTAAAACTATATTTTCCGATTCAAACTCTTGCCGTATGGGGAAGGTGGGTTTAAGGGTTTTGGTTTTATCCTCGCTCCTGTATCTATCTATCCTCTATTTATCCTCGCTCTTGTATCTATCGCTCGCTGTTAGCCTCGCTCTCGCTCGGCTCTCTTCGATGTGCCGACCTGATTAAAATAATATTTTCTGATTCAAACTCTTGCCGTATGAGGTAGGTGGGTTTAAGGGTTTTAGTTTTTGATTTTGCTCTTGCCCTCGCTTGCCTCCCTTCGAATTTCGATGTATTGACGTATTTAAAAATTTATGGAGTAAGTTGATCAAGGGGCTTAGGATTTTATATTTACGTTTTAGATTAGCAATTTGCCGTACATAGGGTAGGTGGGCTAATGTGCTTAGGATGTTTTATATTTGCAACTCGCTATACCTGGTGTAAATGGTTTTAGAAAATTTTGCTTTATATTTTTATTTTCTTATTTGCACCTCGCTGTGCATGGTGTAGCTGAGATTAAGGGTGTAAGATATATTAGTATCCACGTTTTATATTCGCATGTCTTGGGTAAGTAGGTTTGGTGTATCGGTTTTTGTATTTTAGTTTTAGATTAGCTTTGGGTTGTTCGAACGGCGCGGCCACCGGCAATCCGAACATAGCCGCTTGGTGCAGGGACACCCAATGGCTAACATCAGGAGACGCAGCGGATTGTTCTTACCGCATTGCCCTCTGAAGTTGTTATTTGGGTGCCCCTCCGAATAATCGTGACCCTAGCACTGGATCATCACAATCGTTTTTTTTGTCACCCTCGCTACGCTCGGGCGACAAAATGCTCTCGTGCGAAAATCACCTACTTCGCGCACTCGTATCGTAATATACTATTTTTCAGTTTTCAATTCATTATTGAAAAAATAAGTAGTCAAGTTACTTGTAATTTAAATTGGATATAGTTTGACACGTGACCTATCTACATGATTATTTTTCGTGAGGTTATGATGTTTAGTTTCAGAGATATAAATTTAAAAAGAAAATCACTATTTTAATGTTATCTGCTGAACGGAGCGGTCGATCCAAGGAGACTAAACGGGAAAAAGTAGGCAATTTTTTTTCTTTCAAATGCATTTTAGCAGATTTGTTTGTAACAGTGGGATAATTGAAAAAAAAAACGCGAAAAAGTGTTTTTGAAAATTCAGAAAATGGCCATAAAAATAGTTTTAAAAAATACAAAATAAAAAATAATTGTTTTTCCCGAATTCAGAGTCCAAAAATAAATATGCATGATGAATTTTATTGATATTGTTGGAGTAGTTCTAGAAATACTACGGTATACATCCACACGCACACGCGCGCCCACACGCACAGCCGCACGCACACACACACACATACACACACACACATCCATACGGATATTTTCTAAAATGACGTATTATAACTCCAAACACTTTGAAACGTGTTTTTGAAGAAGTCGAAAATTTTACTATTACAAAGCTTTCTCTAGGAGAAAGCAAAACTACAAGTGCTTTTACTCCCGAAAATAGCCTTTTTTAGTTTTCCTTGCATATCTTAGTTAGATTAAGTCAAGACAAAAAAAGTTAAACAGAAAATTTTTTAAATTAAATCCTCTAAAAAATGTTAATGTAGGAAACCCACTGATTCGTAAGTGAACATGAGAATATAAAAATTAAATGTGTAAAATGTATTTTTAATAATACTAAAGAAAGAACTAGTCAACCAGCGCACAACTTGTCAACAGACAAGCTTAAGTATAGTATTCTAAAAAAAAGATAAAAAAATACTTCAATTCTATTGACTACCTGATTGCACCTACATTACCGAAGTGGGATAAAACAAGTGCACTGAAACAAATACGCTGTCAGCAAGCCAACTGTTAAAATATCCATGTTTAAAATAAATAATGTGAAATCAAGATAATACTTTTATTGTGCATACTTCACCGTTACAAGATTCAATATGACGATTTAACTGCCCAAACTCGACTAACACTCAATAGCTTTTTTAGCTGCTCCTCATTCACACTGTTTTACATATCAGCATTACTCACAGTTTTGTCACGTCCGGCAAGTTTTAGGAAAATAAAAATTTTAAATATTTAGAAAAAACGTACGTGACGCTTTTCAGATATAGAAAATCGGAGATGCGGGCCTGAAGAGAGAAAGCGAAGGACAAATAGCCCTATCGTAAATCTCTTGAGCTGCGCGCATCGACGAGAAGCATCAGCGGATGCATCATAATACCGATAATAAAGTTTTTCTGCGCGTTAGTCATTAAGAGAGAAATTTCGGCGCGTCGGACCGAGCGTCATGTTTATGATGAGCAGCTGCGTTTGCTCAAGATATCGGCTGCGTCTCAGGCGAGCGGTCATTAAGATAGCCTAGGACAAAGGCTCGGACCTTTTTTTATTACAGGGAAAGTTTCGGGAATATGCACGCTTGCAGCTGTGTACCGATCCTGGAATTTTTCGCTGTTTTCAATATAACATTATTATCAATTATTTAGCTAGAAATAGGAATTATTTGCATTAGATTTTTTCACTACAAGCTTTTGTATAAACTATGCATTTTTCGATTTGCATAAGTTCGCTTTTAGCAACAGTTTCGGTGAGAAGGTTTTATGTAGATATGTTTATACTTATATATATATTGTCTGCAGCTGTCATAATCAAATTTTAAAATAACAAACTAGCAGTGCAATTTATTCATTAATTATTTTAGCACTAAACTGTATATTTTTCGATTTATACAGTTCGCTTTTGTGCATAATTGATGGATGGATTGAGTGCCTGTTTGTAAACTTTGCTTTTAATTACATTTAGTAGAACTGCAATAATCGGTCGGTGTGAAGCTACGATTATTGTAGAAATATATATATATTTTTGCAGAGTCATAATAATCGGTCGGTGTGAAGCTACGATTATTGTAACGATGCATTGCAAATAAACTCAGAATGTAACAAATTTATGATTTACGTTAATAGTGATGGCTGTAGGCATGAAATGTATGTAGTTTTCAATAGTAGTTTCATTTATTTATAAAATCTTTTGAGGTAACGCGCGTAAAAACTTTATTAAATAATTTTAAGTATATGCTATTTAGTATCAATTTGTAAGGAATTTCACAAGCATTAAAAATATAATGTTAATTATTTCTCCTTTCCACTTTAGTAAACCTTGTTTAAAGAATAATCTAAATGCTTGGGAAATTCTATGCAAATTGGCGTGCGCGTCGAAGCGTTGACTTCGAGAACCACGATCATAGAAGAGAGGGCGTAGGCGGACCGAAGGGCCTGACCAATGCTGCGTAGGAGGAGAGATGCGAAAATTCGGCGTAAGTGAGGGAAAGCTCAGATATAACGGCTTTTCTCACTGGCTAATTTTCGGTATCTAGGCGGAACGAGACACCCAACAACATCAAGGAGGGATGACTCTGGGCCCTACGTGCTGCAAAGGCTCACTCTCGATCTTCACTCCGGTCCCGACTCTAAGTAAGCTCGGTAGATTTTTACGCGCTTGGTACGCATTGAAGAATACGCGCTTGGTACGCGATTTTTATATTTACGCGCTTGGTACGCATTTAAGTTTGTACGCGAATAGTTAGATTTAAAGTTAAAAAAATAAATTACTTGTTTTTTTTTTATCGTGATTAAAAGTTTTGTTTTTGACATGACTCCCGATTCCTCAATTGTAAACTCTGTGTGAGTTCAACAGCAGCCAGCCAACAGCAGGAAAAAGTAAGTGGATCTTATTTGGCTATTCTATCTTTCCTAGAACTGCCTAAATCTATCGCTAGGATAAATTGAACCGACTAACCCCGGGTCATTTTCTAAAAGTTTTCATTTCCTTTCATTTTCTTTCATTTTTTGCAAACACTCAAAGCACCCAGCTATTGCACGAAAGTGCAGGCTAAAAGGTGTAGATTTTTAAATAAGTGCGGTAGCATCGTTGGATGTTACAGTTTGTTGCACTGCTTAGCTGTGCCGTTCTTCCGAGTTCATTGAACTGCTTAGTTGTGCTTTTACATACGTTTAACGAAATGAATTTAATATTTCAACATCAACAATCTACTTTACCTAAGGAAGGTAAGTCGAGGGGAAAATACAGAAAATAAACAAAGTGACACGCAGCAGCGACCCAGCAATCAACACACACCCCCAGCAAGCTCAGTAGAAATAACCGAAAAATGGAAGCACAAATAAATCTACTTGAAGAAATACAAAATAGTATTCACGAAGAGGACAGACAATACTCTTACGAAAATAACGTGCAGAGATCTGTGTATAGATCTCTGCAGAGATTTTTGCACAGACCTCTGCAGAGATTTTTGCAGAAAATTTGGACCGTCTCCTCAGAATTTCCAGAACATTGGTAAAAGCACAAAATTAATATAATGAAAGCCTATGTAGGTGTTACTGTTCGGAGGATAACATAAAACTCTGATTGTGAACTTCAAAATTTGTATATTTTAAAGGGACGAATACACCTTAAAATGTCTAAAAATGAAAAAAATAGAATTTTTTATTTATAATTATGTTAAATTGTTTAAAATATTGTTTGAACAATGGTATAAACTGAGAAACATTGTAAAAAACCAAAAACAATGTCTGTATATGTCATATACCAGGTACAACAAGTCTTCGAAGGCCAGAATTCACGATTTTCATTTTTACAGCTACCGCAGACTTACTTAAGATTTGGGCTTCGAAGGGCACTTTTATTTTGACAGTAATGCCTGAAACAGCTATAGTTTCCAGATAATTGTGGGAATTTGAAAAAGATTTTAATTTAAAAAAGTTGTTCATAAATTAATAAAAAATTCTGTTTAAAAATTCAAAAAATATTATGCATTAATTATAGACAACTTTTTTAAATTAAAATTTTCTGGCCTTCGAAGACTTGTTGTACCTAGTATATGATAGATACAAGCATTGTTTTTGGTTTTTTACAATGTTTCTTAGTTTATACCATTCTTTGAACAATTTTTTAAACAATTTAACATAATTATAAATAAAAAATTCAATTTTTAATTTTTTGACTTTTTAAGGTGCATCTGTCCCCTTAAGATGTTAAAAGTTTTTTGTTCAAACCAAATTATTAAAAAATAATACTATTAAAGTTTACAACCACAGTTCTCTTGTTATTCTCCGAATAATAACACCTACATAGGCACTTATCATATCATTTTTTTGCTTTCAAGAATGTTCTGGGAATTAGAAGGAGACTACAAATTTTGTGCGCAGATCTATGCAAAAATCTGCGCAGATCTATGCACAGATTTCTGCACACTATTTGTAAGGGTATAGTGATCTTTAGAATTTCAAAAAGGAAAGATATAGTAATCATAGTTGAATTTTATACTTAAACATTAGAAGTTTAAATGCGAATTTTTGAAAAACTACAAATCCTTATTAAATGCCTTAAGATAAAACCCTACGTCATTGTACGTACAGAGGTATGGAAATTAACTCATTATCAGTATTAGAGACTCAAAGATATTAAATTACATTACAATCATGTTGATATTAATAAAAAGTGTCGTGGATTATGTTAAAACGAAGATAAAGCACAAGTACACTAACGAAACGATAAAAAACTTCCCCTATAGCACCCGATATTTTGGCAACATTGCCTCAACATTGCATTGCAAGACTAGCTAGATTCGGCAATATTGCAAGAGCTTAGAACAACATTGCTGCAACCATAAGGCAATGTTGCCATGCACCAAAATGTCCGCTTTTTCATTGCAAAGTTGGTTATCTCCCACATAGGTCCCAATATTTTGGGAACATTACCTAAAGATTCCATTACCAGATTTTGCAATATTGCACGGAACCTTATTAATGTTGCTTCAACTATTCAGAGAACATTGCTACTAGATTGTGTGATATTTAACTAATATTGCGCTAACCTTAAAATATTTTCGCATTATAACAATGCGAAAATATTTACTTCTATATTGGGTTCTCGAATTTTTAATTCAATAATAACAAATATTTACATTCTAGCATCTGAATTTTTTGGCTTATAATCATATTCGTATGCTTATACTATGATTTATAATCAATATATTGGCAAGAAAGCAGCTTTTTCTACAATAAGCGAGCAGGACTCAACAAAAATGCTCAAATCCGTTTCGGGGTTTTCTTCAGCCCAACAATGTTTAGACCATGAAGTTAGCCGCACACGGCTAGTGTTAAGACCGTGAATTCAGCCGCGCATATTGCTTTCCTACATACTTATACAGACCAGTGAGATTACTGATGTGATCACACATTTACAGACCAGTAGTGCTACGGGTATGATTTCATTGATACATCATACGATGACGGCGTCGAGGTGTACAGAGTGGCCAATGACGAGGTCTAGGTGGTTCGCAGCGTGGTTTTTGGTGTCCAAGTGTAAAGATCATTCAAGGACGATGTCTAGGTGTACAGGGTGGCCGCTGACGAGGTCTAGGTGGTTCGCAGCGTGGTTTTTGGTGTCTAGGTGTAAATATCATTCAACGACGATGTCTAGGTGTATAGGGTGGCTGATGACAAGGTTTAGGTGGTTTGCACCGTGATTTTTGGTGTCTAGGTGAAAAAATCATTCAAGGACGATGTCTAGGTGTACGGGATGGCCGATAACGAAGTCTAGGAGGTTCGCACCGTTTTTGGTGTCTAGGTGTAAAAGTCATTCGAGGGCGGTGCACAGTGAGGCCCTTTGAAAGAATTTGGAAAAAAATCTTGATTTATTTAGGGTTACAGAGGAATGAGCTGTAACTTGGTAGAAATCTTCGTTTTTTAGTGTGCTTTTTCAATCTAAGTCCCTTGGACAGATTCATAATTGGGATCTATGTCAAACCTGCAAAATATGATACTTATCCGATTAAATCAATTTTCGCTTTATTTAACATTTTACTCATGGTGTTTGTATTACGTTCTAATACATAAAAAGAAAAATTCAGTTGTTTACTAGAAAACAAAATGAAATGGGCATAGTAAGTTATGTAGTAAGTATCTTCAGAGTCATTCCAAATTGATCATTCTATAACTTAATTTTAAGTTAAGTAAGCCCTAGATTAAACAGAACAATTTTGTTTGCTTTGTTATGATTAAATATAATAACTTTTACTTTTTTGAAAGTTGATTTTTTTTAGAGTCACAAGTTACTTAGACAATAAAAAACAAAAAAGTAAGAATAGCAGCATATGTAGTGATTATGAAAACGTTTAAACTTGAATTACACAAGGGACTATACTTGGTTATTACTTGTTATGCTCTACATAATGGACCTTCTAATAAGTATACTAGAATCGTACACTATGTAACAAGGTAGTAAAGTCGATAATTATTCCTGCGGGTAAAAGTTTACAGTAAATAGCCCAAAGGAATAATCGACTTTACTCTCATGTTGCATATACTGCTTTATTCAACTGAACTGTGAAGCCACTTCATTTCCTGAAAAGTGGAACCTATACTCAGCCACCAGTATCATAAAGGAAATATACGTTTTTTTATTTACTATAATATTTACATTTTTTAAATTAAAAAAAAATGTTTGCATCATTATACAAATTGTTATACTAATGCGGAAATAATTTAAAGTTATCGCAATATTAATTAAATATTGTACAATCTAGTAGCAATGTTCCTTGAATAGTTGAAGCAACATTAATAAGGTTCCGTGCAATATTTAAAAATCTGGTAATGGAATCTTTAGGCAATGTTCCCAAAATATTGGGACCTATGTAGGAGATAACCAACTTTGCAATGAAAAAGCGGACATTTTAGTGCGTGGCAACATTGCCTTATGGTTGCAGCAATGTTGTTCTAAGCTCTGGCAATATTGCCGAATCTAGCTAGTCTTGCAATGCACTGTTGAGCCAATGTTGCCAAAATATCGGATGCTATAGGGGTACTTGAAGCGCGAGAGGGAGCGACGCTTTCGACCGACCTTATCATATGACAACGACACTGGGGAAACTCAGTCAGCATGGAGTACGTGGCCATAGGTTCGTCGACCTGCGTTGATTTGGCATCAGGGCGGGTGACGTCAAATGGGGTGGCGGGTCAACGTGTCGAGTAGAGTCTGAAGGCCCGTCGAGGTCTCCTCACGCAGAGGTCGAAGATTGCGCAGAGCGGCAAGGTGATCCTGTACAAGGAGACGGGGATGCTCGTATCGTGACTCCAGAAGGCGCCAGGCTGAGGCGTAGTTGCTGTTGGTAAGCTTTAGAGTATCGAGGGCCGCCTTGGCCTCGCCTCGGACGTGGGTTTTCAAGAAGTAAAATCGGGCGACGTCGCTGAGGCACGGGTCCTCGTGAATAAGAGCCCGAAATAGGTCGCGAAACGACTCCCATTCTTTACGTCGCCCCGAGAAAGATGGAACGTCTATTCGAGGCAGATGTTGATGACCCACACCAGGATCTAGGTCATCACGCCTCCCTGGGTCATCCGGTGTTCCGCCCAGTGGTGCGGGCGATGCTAGTCGTCGTTGGATGTCGTAAAACAGTGACTGAGCCGTGACATACCGCTGCTCGATGATCGTGTAGTCTCGCCTTGAGTCGTAGTCCTCGCTAAGGTCGTCGTTCGTTGCAATCAAGGCACGATGATTGCTCTGGAAGTCCAGCCAGTAATCCTCGAAAAGTTCCATTCTGCTCTGCACCATGCCCCATGTCCAGGAATCAGCCGGGATCGCGCTTAGAGCGGTGGCAAAATCCTCAATGACCGTAACCAGCGCCTGTTGGGTCGCGTAGAGGCCGTTCATGGTTCCTGTAAATACACAGTTTTTTAGCTCGATGCTCGTCGTGAGCGAAGACTCTGCTCCGAATTTAGGCAGGTCTAGGCACAAGAAGACTATAGATAAGGAGTGTCAACGAGATACGGCAAATGAGCAAAATCCCGCTGAAAACTTTTTTCGCCGCATGGCGGCGCTGCGAACAGTGAGTTTCTAATATGGCCGCCATCTTGCCACCAGCTGACTGAGCTGACTCAAATGTGCTTCAGTGAAAGATGTTTTATTGATATTCCTTTTTTGTAGTAGCATCTACTCAACAACTTTAGCCTTATGTAAAATTATCCCCTGAATACGAATTTCAATATCCCAGATTTGTAAATTTGAAGGATATTTTACTATAAGCATTTTAAATGCAAAATGCTTGGTATTTTTTGTACGTTTTTTTCACTTTTTGGCATGTAGCTCGGTTAAATTTCACCATAGACAAACAATTTTTATTGTAGGTTGTTCCTTAATAAATTACCTACAAAAAAGTCACTGGTGGCTACTCTCTAAATTCAATACTTTACTTACAGTATGGCCTTGAAGAAAGTAGTATGTTTGCATGAATATACTTCAAGCCCTTACTGTAAACAAACTATTGAATTTAGAGAGTCGCCACCCGGAACGTTTTTTAGGCAATTTAATAACGAACAGCTTATAACAAAATTTTTTTGTCTAGGGTGAAATTTAACCGATCTACACGCCAAAAAGTGAAATTGCGTACAAAACATACCAAATATTTTCCATTTAAAATGCTTATACTAAAATATCCTTCAAATTTACAGATCTGGGATGTTAAAATTCGTATTCAGGGGATAATTTTACATGACGATAATGTTATTGCTACTATAAAAAGGAGTGTCAATAAACAATATCTTAAATTATTTCACTGAAGCACATTTGAGTCAGCTCAGTCAGCTGGCGGCAAGACGGCGGCCATCTTAGAAACTTACTGTTTGTAGCGCCGCCTACTGGCGATTTACTCTCTAATAGTTTTCAGTATTTCTTAAACATTGCGTTGACACTCCTTTTCTATAGTCTTCCTGTCTACGCATGTCGATTCGCTCCTAATTTTGAAAAATTCCGACTGCACTTGTCGATTCTCGTCTTGAGCCACTGCGAGTTTCGAGCACGTGGCGGGACAGCCAACACGCATGAATCTCGGACCACCTTGGGTGTAGCCCTCAGCGTGGCAAGAAGAAAACCCCAAATCTCGCTAGCATCTGGCACTCCACTCGAACCATGACACCAAAGTTCGGCATGGTGAGAGTCGATTCACCGGACAATAACTCGCAAATGTGCCCTTGAGTAAACGCCCTTTCACAGCATGAACGAATGCATTCCGCGCGTCCAATCCTCGTGATTCGTGAGCTGAGAAGATTAGACAAGAGGCCTGACATGTGTGGGGTTTAACTCTCCCTTTTCATGACGACCAGCCAGAGGACGACCTCGTGGCACATCTGGGCCGGACCGTCGTACCCGGATCAGGGCCAGATGATTAGGTCCGGCACGCCGCAGCACATTTCCGGTCGAGCACGTTTTCGACGCAAGCACGTGGCGACGTGACACGATTCAAAATGGCAGGGACATGTACCGGCTTTCGACTGGCTTCGACACTCACACAACTCACTGCGAATAACGCGTATTACAGGCTTACCTCGTCCTCTTGATCACCTGACTTGATGAGTGGATCAGCGTGATGATCCGGCTCGAAGGACCATGAACGAATTTGCGTCGGACGTGGCGGGGCGGGAGACGAAATAAGCTCGGACTCCGGGATTTATGCTGAGAAGACACTTTTATTTTGTTTGAACGTAGAACTATGCCTCTAATGGGCTACAAGAATAGTCGCGTCAACTAAGAACAAAATCGGAGCAATAGCGAAAATATCGCGGTGCGCTGTCAGACACGTGTGCCCCCTCGGAGTGCTAGCTCGGGAATGAGCGCGCGGAGCAGCGCCGCCCGCCATGACGCCTCGGCGCACTAGTGGCGCCATCTCTTGGTTTCTCGCGGAAGAGGGGAGGATACACTGATAGCTTATAAAAATTTACAGTGCACGGACACCAAAGAAATGTATTTTAGTCGTATAAGATCTAATGTGAGAGGCAATATCTTGACATATACTTGATAATTATGGTGTTATATGCACTGTATTGAAGTTATACAACTAATTATAGGCACAGAAACTTAAAAAATAGTTTAGAAATAGAATAATAATAATACAATGACATTTTTTACTTGTAACGGTTCGACTTTCCCCGTGAGTTGAGTAGTCGGCCGGACGCCAGGATTTGGTTAGGGGAAAGGTTAATTGAAGAGACTTGTTTATGCAAATAATAATAAAGATATATTCTAATATTTAAGTTAACAAGTTGATAAATCAATTATGAGTCTCCATCTGTAACAGAAATCGAAATCGCGGTGATTTAGAATATTTCGCCTTCACAAACAGTTTAGCTTAATCTATAGCGGTTTACGGTACATTAACACGTCGCTGCCGGAGTTACGTAGTTTCGGTGCGGTTATCGGTTTTACGGATGCGGTATCGGAGTTTCGTACGGTGAAACGGGTTCGGGTTAAACGACGGGTCTTCGGAGGTTAGGTTTTCCTCGACCCCATGGAGTCGTGTGCGCACGGCTCTACGAATCGAGGTCGCTCGTCTCGTTCTTCTCCTGGTCCTGTGTGCTCACAGTGACCAGGCGAATCTCAAGAGGTCGGCGGGTGGTCGGGTTTGAACGGACAGGAGTTGGCCGGTGCTTCACCAGGACGTGTGCTCACGACCTGGGGAATCGTCGGCGGGGCTTTAGCTATTTTCTCAGCCCCGTGTGCTCACGGTGGCTGGGAAAAACAACCAGTCCCTTGGGACGGATGTTCGGGAGCAGGTGGCAACGTCGAGTATCAACTACGTGTGCTCACGTAGAGGAGACTCGGCGCTGTTCGGCTACTCCTAGTTGTCTCGTGTGCGCACGATGGCAACTCGGAGTTTCGGGTTCGTCAACAGTGTCGTCACGTGTGCTCACGAGCCGACGTTGTTGGCGTCGATCCTCTCTAGCTGTTCCTCTCGGTAACGTGTGCGCACGATGCCGACAGGAGTTCCACTCGAGTAGAACTGCCGCTGCGCTGCGCGACCCGCTTTATATAGGTGTCCCCGCGGTGCGCTGCTCGCGCCACCTGGCGCGTCGCCGCTGAGTTGCGCGCTCCGCGGTCATGCGGACTGGCCTTTCGGTTGGTGCGCGCGCGCGCTCACTTCGCTTCGTGCGGACTCGCCTTTGTTCGCTGCGCGCGCGCTTGCTGGCGTCAGCTGACTGACTCGGAGCCGTGTTTGTTTACATCATGTGCGAGACTTACGTCTCGTCACATACTTATCTGCCTTGGTTGGACAGTTCGAATCAAACCCCATGGCTCGAGCGTGGAAATTTACCTATAAATATTTATATGAAAATCAAAAATATATCAGTTAATTTATAAAGAAGTAAATATATATTGTTTTAACATGTCAAAACAAATTTAGATGTGAAATTCCAGCTCACTAGCTATGATAGTTTTAAAATGAGAGCCAAAACTAGATCATATTTAATTAAATCTCAATAAAATTAATTAGGAATAAAAAGATCAAGTTTAACCTAAAATGAATATTTTCCTCAGGTGGCAATTTAATCCAAGTTGAATAATTAATATGAATCAATAAAAATTTCTTACAATTATAATATCATATGAAATCACCCAGCCTGCAAAACTGGCACATGGCTGGAATCATGAATAATGGGTTTTGAGTACTAAAAAGTGTATTCTTCATCCTAGAAAGCTCGACCCATCTCAAACCACGTCTAGATTTATAGATTTTATGATAAGGAATGCACAAAACTTTGTTTCAAATTTTTAACTAATCCAAAACATGATATATAGGTAATAAAAATAATTTTTTTTCAAATTCTACAGAAAATTTACAAAATAAAAGGTATTCATGAGTTTTTCCTAAAATGCTTCTATTTCGAGTTATAAGCCATTTTAGTTGGCAGTAAAAGCAAAAATTCAGAAAATTTCAATTTTTGATATTGCCATAACTTGAAACTAGGGGTTGCAACGGTCATGTTCCCGTGCTGCGTAGCATTGGGTTCCCGCAGCAGCTACCTACGCACCTGACGAGGTGCCTCAAGCACTGGTGCGCTTGATGCGGCCCTTCATGCGTGTTCTCTCTCTACGTCGTAGCTGGCCCATGCGGGAGAAGCACGTCTCTGTGTAGCTGCCGACGCGTCGAGTACACACGTAAATGAGAATCCGTCCGTTGCGCATCTCTCTGTTCTTTTCTCGTGTCGCGTCTCTCCAGCTAGCTTGCAGCGTGAGGGCTCCGGCGCAGTTAGTTAGACTCCATTACTCTACCAGACAACATCTCCTTATGTAAGTGAGTCACTTACTTCGAAAGCCGGGTTTCTGCCTGATGTCACGGTAAAGGCAAATAAGTGTTTTCTCTCAATTATTATTAAATTTTGACGTACCAGTAAAATCATCATAGTTCATCTCAAGCCAGTAATATCATTTATTATCCAACATTTGTCAACGTAAATTCATTATTCAAGTTTCTCTTTTCAACATCATCTATTCCACATTTTTTTTGCACATCTAACTACATTTTATCCATTAACAATATTTATTTATTTTACACTTAGTCAGGTTAATATTTTTCCACTAAATAATTGTGTTTGTATTTTCTGCAATTTCAAATGACGTTTTAAAATGAGGATCATGATAATAAAAAAAAGCTTTTTAGTTCTTGCGAAAGAAGACTTCTCTTCAAATTTTAGCCTAATCGATCAAAGATTGCGTGAGATATCGCATCTCACACACTTTTCGCACACGAAACTGTAAGGCACTTCCGTGTCGTGTCGTGTTTATATTATCATGTGATCAATTCTTGATTTAGATAAGATTAATTAATATTTATTAAGACAGATAAATTATGTGACTACATGGGGTAGAAAATATAAACATTAGTTCAGTATGGATCAAAATGTATGTTTAAATGTCTCGGATTATTTTAGTCAAAGCCCGACGTCCACGCAACTTTTTCTGTAGACTTAATTTTCAATGATAACAATTGATTCGTGTAACATAGTATTAATAAATATCTATGAAAATGGCTTGGAATTGGTATGTGACCATCTTCTATCATCATAATCAAGCACCCTACATTCATTTTTATCGCCTGCGAAAACCCTTTACAGTAGACTGGTCCTTATTTCCCAAAGTGCTTGAACCCCCGCTCCAGACTCAGGAATCGATGTGTTATTACTGAAAACTTAGAAAAATGCCCAAAAATCCTGTCGGCATAGTGAATTGACCCTGCCACTTTTCAAAAAACCATTTTTCCCGTTTTTTTCAGCATTTCTCATAATTTTACCGACATAAGTCGTCAGAATAGTTTTTAAAATCTTTAAACACACTTATAGTTTTTGTTTGAGTGAAACAAAACATTTTTGCAAAGATTTTGGAGCTAAAGAAATATTTTTAATAAAAAATGGCTTTTAAAAACTCGAAAAAGTGTTCAAAAATGTGTTTTTTGTGCGTTTTTTGAGCTTATGGATGCTCTATCACTATGCCAGGTTGAAATAATATATTTTATTAGAAACTGGAGTTCAAGACCTTTAATTTCGTTTTTTTATCAAGTGTCTAGGTGCTCCCAGTGCCGAGATATGGTCATTTGAAGTGGGCAAGTTCATCCAAGAATGAAATTACGATATTAATAAATAAAGATTGAGTAAAACATTATATGTTGTTTTCAATAAAATCTAATGTCATGCATACAAATACAGGAGATTAAATAATTTAAATTTAAAATGAATTTCGTAAATAAGTTTAACAAGTGCACAAATACATAACTACCCTGTTAGAAAATAGGCCATAATTTCTGGTCGCGCAATTAATTGATAGGATCTTCTGCCCAAAAGTTTTGCCCAGATTCGGCCCAGAAAAATTTGCGCCTGGCGACAGTTTCTGCGCAGAATCTGCTGAAAATTCTGGCAAAGGTGGAGAGACGCTAATACTTTTTTAAATTGTTTTAAAAAAGTATAAAATTAACTCAAAAAACTATAGGGAATAAAAGACAATTTTTATATGTACCAAATACTAGGTGCAACATGTCTCCAAAGGCCAAATTTCACAATTTTCATTTTTTCACTCACCGCGGACTTACTTCAGTTCTAGACATCGAACAGCATTAAAACTTTACAAATATGTTTGAAATACACATAGTTCTGATACAAGTGTGGGGATTTAAAAATAAATTAAATCTTGAAAAGTTATCTTCAATTTAAATAAAATATCTGTTCAAAAATGTTGAAAATGACAAATATTTTGTTTAAATTGAATTTATTTTCAAATTCCTACACTCATATCAAAACTATGTGTATTTCAAACATGTTTGTAAAGTTTTAGTGCTCTTCGATGCCTAGAACTAAAGTAAGTCTGCGGTGAGTGAAAAAATGAAAATTGTGAATTTTGGCCTTTGAAGACCTAGTATTTGAACACATATAAAAATTGTCTTTTGTTCTTTATAGTTTGTTTGAGTTTATACATTTATTCAATACATTTTCTTAACAATTTAAAATTAATATAAAATTAAAATCCGATTTTTCATTTTTTGACAATTTAAGGTGGTTAGGTCCACTGTTAAGAGGTTTGGATAATCCCTAGATAATAAATCAGTTTAGATCTATCAATACTTTAATTTGCTATACTCAATAGAGTCCTGCTCCACTATCTGTACAAGGTTTATATGACACTCATGCACTGCACTTTATTTCACTTGACCGAACCAAGTCATTAACTTTTGTTTCATTGTATTATGCTGTCAAAATTAAATAAATTATAGACATTGTTTATATTAGCATGATAATAGTGCAAAATATCTTGCTTTACAAAACTAAACCTAAAATGAATTCATTCGAACATTCATTGTAGCTTCGAGTACATGAGAAAACAGTTTCACATTTTGCTTAGCATCGGTGATTAGGGTCAAAATATCAAGTCAGTCAATTAAAGTGATAACACAACACAGATTATTTAAACTTATTCATCAGGTTTTAGCATTTCCAAAAAGATTACATATCGATACTTTTCGATTCATAGTTTAGAACCTATTAGAACATTCGTATCTTCAAAAATTGTACACCACGAGCAAATGCTTCAAATTATTTTGAATTGTTCATTATTTTGAAATTAAAGTTCTTGAACTCCAGATTCTGATCAAATATATTATTTTAACCTGGCATAGTGATAGAGCATCCATAACCTCAAAAAATTCAAAGAAAACACATTTTTCAAACGGAAAAAACGGTTTTTTGAAAAGTGGCAGGGTTAAATCACTATGCCGACAGGATTTTTGGGATTTTTTCTAAGTTTTTAGTGATAACACATCGATTCCTCAGTCTGGAGCGGGGTTTCAAGCACTTTGGAAAATAAAGACCAGTCTACTGTACAGTATTGTCGGCGATTTTTAGTCAATTTTTCGAGCTTTCGACCCCTAACTCTTCATATTAACCCTTAAATTAGGCGAATTTTTTTTTTTCAAGTGGCATTTCGAACTCGAAAGTTCATTGCCTCATCTACGCAAGCCTTCCACGTACCCTATTTTGTGCTAACCCTATTCATTTCTCGCCATCCTGCCCGATTTCAGTTAAGTCCACTTTTACATTGTCCGCCCACCTGCGTCTAGGTCTACCTAGAGGTCGTGACGTATTTGGCTTTCCTTTCATTACACGCGCTGCCGTGCGATCATTTCCCATTCTTGCAACGTGCCCTGCCCATCTTAGTTTTCGCGATTTAATTAATCTGTTTATATTCGGTGACGCGTATAAGTTATGTAGCTCGTCGTTGTGCAGTTTCCTCCACTCCCCGGTTTCCTCATCTTTCTTTGGCCCGTATATTTTTCGCAGAACTTTATTTTCGAACACCCTAAAACGGTTTTCCTCTGCTTTAGTGAGCGCCCAAGTTTCGCATCCGTACAAGATTACCGGCATTATTATAGTCCTATATATCCTAATTTTTACATTTTTAGACAGCAGTTTTGATTTTAGTAGTTTGTTCACGGCGTAGAAGCAGGCATTACCCGAATGTAGTCTCTTATTAATCTCGGCTTTGATTTCGTTTCGATCATTTATAGTTGTGCCTAAATATCTGAATTCGCTAACCTTTTCGAAAGTAAAATTTCCGACTCTAAGATCCCCCTCTCCTTCGCAAATGCCCAGTTTATCCATAATCATATATTTCGTTTTCGATTCGCTCACCTCTAACCCCGTTTCCTCGGCCGCATTTATGAGTATTTCCGCGTTTCTCGCTACCGTTTCGCCATTATCCCCCACTATGTCCAAATCATCTGCATATCCTAGAATCTGCGTTTTTCCGTTGAGTGTTGCGCCCAGCCCGCTAGTCTGCATTTGTCTAACAACATACTCTAGCGTTAAGTTAAAGAGTACCATGGAGAGCCCGTCACCTTGTTTCAAACCGTCGTGTATCATGAACGATTCAAATATATTACCACCTACTCGTACTTTTCCCGTGCTTCCGTTCAAACATCTTTGTATTAATTTCACAAGTTTTTTTGGCACGCCGAGGAGCACAAGGATTTGATACATTTTGCTTCGCTTGATAGAATCATACGCTTTTTTAAAATCTATGAATAACTGGTGTATTGTTTCGCAATATTCCCATTTTTTCTCTAACAGCTGTCTTATAGTAAACATTTGATCGCTCGTCGACCTGTTACGCCGGAATCCACACTGATAATCTCCTATTATATCTTCCGCGAAGGTTGTGAGTCTGGCCTGTATTACGTTTGACAGAACTTTGTAGCAGGTAGCCAAAAGTGAGATTCCCTGATAGTTATTGCAGTCTGTCTTATCTCCCTTTTTAAAAATCGGTATAATGATAGATTCTTTCCAGTTTTCCGGCATTGTTTCATTTTTCCAAATAGAGCGTACTAGTTCAAAAATTTTCGATGGCAGCGCAGTGCCCCCATATTTAAGTAGTTCAGCTGGTATAGAATCGTTTCCCGCGGCCTTATTGTTTTTTAGTTTTTTGATCGCGGCTTCTACTTCTTTATAGGTCGGTTCTTCCATATGGAGTTCAGCAGTGTGGATTTCGTCTCCCGTTTCCTCGCAGTTCTCATGTACGTTTAGCAGCTTATCAAAATAGCCCTTCCACAGCTTTAGCAGTTCACCTTCGCTTGTGACGAGATTCCCGTACTCATCTTTCATTAATTGTGATCTACTCTGGAAACCCTTCCTAATAGCGTTAATTCCATTGTACATCTCACGCGGGTTATTTTCCTTACTATTAGTTTATATTTTTATAATCTGATTNGTTATTTTCCTTACTATTAGTTTCTATTTTTCTAATCTGATTCTTTTGATACTTGCGTTTTTTGTTCCTGTAAATCGCCCCCACTTGCCTTCTTATTTCGTGGTACTCTTCTACGGCCCTATCGCCTCTATTGTATACGCTGTCTAATTTGGCCTTTTTACGCCTTTCAAACCAGAGTTCGCACTCTTCGTCAAACCATGGTTTGCTCTTTGAATTTTTCTTTCTACCTAGCACTTTATTCGCGGCCTCTTTTATCGTTTTTTCGATATCCCCCCAAAGACTGTTCGGGTCGTCATCTACCTCCGTCGGTGCATCCGTTTCTTCGAGTACCTGAAACCGATTTCTTATTTCTACTTGATACTTAATTCGTTCTATCCCGTTCCGTAGCTTTTCAATATCGAACGTTTCTACTGTGTTCGCCCGTTTACTATTTTGCCCAGCTATTAATTTGGCTCTTAATTTGGCCACTACTAGAAAATGATCTGAGTCGCAATCCGCTCCCTATAGGTTCTTACGTCAAGCACGTTCGTGTGGCGCCTTTTATCGATAAGAAAGTGATCGATTTGATTTTTCGTGGCTCCGTCCGGCGATGTTCACGTTACTTTGTGTATATCCTTGTGCTTGAAGCACGTACTCTTTACTATAAGATCTTTTGCCGCCGCAAAATTTATGACTCTAATACCGTTGTCGTTGCTGGTCTCGTGCAGACTTTCCTTGCCTATAGTGAGCCTAAACGTTTCCTCTTTCCCTATTTTAGCGTTGAAATCCCCTACTACTATTTTGGTGTCGTAAGACGCGAAACGATTGATTAATTGATCCAATGCTTCGTAATAAAGATCCTTGGCCTCTTCCTCTTTGTCCTCCGTAGGACAGTGTACGTTAATAACCACGTAATTATACCACGCTCCTTCGATGATGATATACGAGAGTCTGTCGTTCACGAATTTGAAACTTTTAACAGCGTGTATAATTTCTTTGCTAACCAGAAAACCGGTACCTAAGGAGTGTCCGCTCGTGCCCCTGAATATAAAGGTGAAGTTATCTTTTGTTAAAATCCCGCTATCTTGCCACCGAGTTTCTTGTATTGCTACTAAATCCAATTCGCGCTCGCCAGCTTCTTTTAAGATTTCCTGGTACGCGTCTGCTCTGTACAAACTGCGCACATTTCACGTTCCCACATTTAAGTCCCTATTGGTTTTGGTTTGGTTTTTTTTTTTCTGAGCCATGATAGTAAGTTAAACCCGCGCGTTTTGGATCCGGTCCCGATCGCAGGTGAGGCAACCGTTCTAGAGGTGATAACTCCCATATCTCTCTAGAACTTAGTATGAGAGCTTTCCGACTTTGATGAGGACGGAGTCAGCTCATCGTTGGACACACTACGATCTCATTCTCGTATCCTAACGCCCCCTTGCAAGGCAGCGCGCCTTCGCTGGCTTCGTTGCCGTGTAAGACCAGGTGGCGAATCATTCTACACATCCCCTTTCGGGGCAGTTGTCATCGCTCCCGCATCCTCCACGACAGCAGGATTTTTGTAATGTGTGCTAAAAGAGATAGATTATAGACACAGTGAGGTAGAAAGATAATGCGAAAATAGGAAATATTGTTGAGTGTTCGTTGTTGTGTCGGTGCTTGCATAGTGTTTCTAGATGAATGCGTTCGAACGCCAGTGCGGGCTCATCACACCCACGCCCGGGCCTATCGGCTGTCCGTGGCTGCTTATTCGATTTATTCGCAGCTAAGCTCTTTCTCAGGGGCCGTTCCTCTATCCGCAACCTGAGGACGCGCTGTGTATTGGTGATAGGCACCCACCCGTCCGCTCCGGACGCACAAAAATTAGGCGAATACTAACAAAAAATCGTACTCAAGCTGGCGAATGATGTTTGAATGCTTGCCAGAATCGTTTTCAGCGCCCACGAAAATCCTGTACAATATTTTTTCCCGATTTTTCGACGATTTATCAAGTTATGGCCCTGTTGTAACCCCTCATATTAACCCCTAGAGTGGGGGATGAGAATTGAAAATCATTTTCAACGCGGCAAATGATGTTCAAATTCTTGTCGGAATCGTCACAAAAACCCTGTACAATATTTTTCGGCGATTTTTCGATTTTTTACCCTCTTACCCCCTATTTTTTGCCTAAGGGGAGGAAGGGAGGGGGGATAATGACATTCTAATAAATATTTGTTCAATCTATATCGTTTTGGTTGAAGTTAAAAAAAGGGTATCGATATATTTATTTTTCTTTAAGATACATCATTAAGAAGAGAATGAAAAATTGATTGTTAAAAGGTCCACTATTGGTACCATGTTTATCACCCCCAAACTAGCGGATGATAATAATTTCAATATTTTTTATTATATTTAATCTACATTACTTAAACTCTAAGCAAAAAACTGTTGCCAATTCATTGGCACGTAGCTTCCTCAAACTAAATTTATAGGTCTAATAAATAAAAAACCGTTGCCAATTCATTAGCACGTAGCTTCCTCCAACGAATTTATTGTTCCAATAAATAAAATATTGTTTTAAAATATTGTTTTAAAATGTGAATGCTATTTTAAATATTTCCAAATTTAATTATTTTGCTGTAGAAGCGCTAGACTTTCCATATAAGAAGAAGCCAAATTTTTTAGAAAAATCGATTTTACATTTCAGTTCTTTACTTAAGAACTGATTAACAAAATCGTTTAAAATTTTAACAGCAGATAGCTTTTTTATGGTGAGTCACCAAATAAAATTTTGAAGCATTTGACTACATTGTTTTAGATATATAAGTAGTCAAAAATTTTTCAAAAAAAAATTTAAACCTTGATATCTTAAGAACCATAGGGGTTTTATAGCTGCACAATGAACTTAGCCAAAACATATAAAATATCTACCTTTTCCCAAAATCTAAAGTGCAATAAGGTATTTTTACGCCCGTAATCGAGACTAAAATAAAACTCATTTATTTCAGTTTTTGATTTATTACTGAAAAAATAAGTAGTCAAATAACTTGAAATTTTAATAGAATATAGTTTGACACGGAACCCATCAAAATTTTTTTTTTTCGTGTGGTTATGATGTTTAGTTTCAGAGATATTAATTTTTTGTTTAAAATCACCTTTTTCATTTTATCTGCCGAACGAGGCGGTCAATCCCGAGGACCAAACGGGGAAAAGTAGGTAATTTTATTATCTTTTAGATGCATTTTAGCTAAATTGTTTGTAACAATAGAATGATTTAAATAAAATGAAAATAATGTTTTTCGAAAATCAAAAAATGACCATAAAAGAAACAGTAATTGAAAAAATAAAAAAATAAATGTTTTCCCGAATTCAGAATCCAAAAATAGATATGCATGTCAAATTTTATTGATATTGACGGAGTAGTTTCAGAAATATCATGGCACACACACACACACNACACACACACACACACACACACACACACACACACACACACACACACACACACACACACACACACACACACACACATACACACGCATATCCATACAGACATTTCCTAAAAGCACGTAATTCGAACTTTTAACATCTTAAAACATGTTTCTATGAAGTTTTAGCGAAACTGAAAATTTTACTATTCCAGAGCTTCCTCTAGGAGTAAACAATATTGTTTTAATATACAGTATATTTATGCTTTTTTTGACATGCAACGACACTCTTATAAGAGGAAGCAAAATTTTTTAGAAAAATGGGTTTTTACATTTTAGCTCTTCACGTGAGTATCGCTTAACAAAATCGTTTAAATATTTAAATTAACAGCAGATAGCTTCTTTAATTGTAAATCGCCAAATAAAACTTTAAAGCAGTTGGCTAAATTGTTTTAGAGATAGAAAAAATCAAAAAATTTTCAAAAAAAATTCATACCTTGATCTTCTCTTAAAAAAGAGATGACCGGATGTTGTGAAGCCTTTTAAAACTCGATTTGATTGAGCCATAACCAATCAAATCGAATTTTAAAAGGCTTCACAACATCCGGTCATCTCTTTTTTAAGAGAAGATGGCTCGGCATCCGGTTGAATGGCGCCAAAATTTAAAATGTTTTAGTATGGTTTAAGTTTAATATCTTGATTTTGGGTCTATTATTCAGTTGATTCTTTTTACAACCATAATTAATAATATTTATTAATTTCGTTCATAATCATTCTAGATTATTTTGTATTATATTAATATATTCTAACCTCAAAAACTAGATTGCACTAGTGCTAAAAAAAATGTCACGAAGGGTAAAAATGCCGAATGTTAGAAATATTGAAAATGAAATACCGAAAATAAATGTTGATAGGTTAAAACAAAAAATTATACTTAATTATTTTAACCAAATCTTAGTTTTCGGCATTTTTATCCGTCGTAACTTTTTTTTCGGCAATTTAAACTATTGGCATTTTTATCCGTCGTAACTTTTTTTTTTGGCTATTTTAGCTTTTGATATTTTTACTGATCTGCAAATTTAACTTTCGTTACATTTCCCCCCACCTCATAGCTGTTCACAGCTCCATAAGCTTAGCAAGGTTTTATACTGTTTTAGCAATATTATTGAATCCAGCGAATCTGTGAACGCAACATTCGAGCAATATTGCTGAATGATTGGGGTCTATATGGGAAGCTATCAAGATGCCGTTGAATACTATCAAGCGTGGCATACGAGACAAGAGAGAAAGCAAGGAGAGGTGCGCGAGGACGGCTCCTTAAGGACGCGGTCTTAGCTTGTGCTGGAAGCAAGAGGTCAAGGGGAAGACCGACTAATAGCCCTGAAGAGAAGATCGCGGAAAAGCAAGTCAGAAAAAGACAACAACATGAGAGAACAGTAACGCAACGTGAGACCTTCACCCCGAGAGTTCCCCACAATTTACCAGAGCCACTGGCGAAAGCCAGGCCCATCAAAAACAAGCGTTCAGAAGAAGTACTAGTTAAAGTTGGGCAAAATAAGTATGCAGAAGTCCTGGGGAAAATCTGAAATGAAGTAAACCCGGAGACCACTGGAACGATGGTGCTGGGAGTCAAGAAAACAAGAAGTGGAGACGTCAATATTATTGAATCCAGCGAATCTATGAACGCAACATTCAACCAATATTGCTGAAAGGTTGGGGTCTATATTACGGGTAGGCTTCAGACACAGGAAGAATTTTTTTTTTTTTTTTTATATTATAGCCTACCCAAGTCCTCTCGAAGAGTCTTATACGGCTCTTCCCTCTGCCCGATACCATACAATGGTACCGGCCAGAGAGGCTCCCTATAGTCGCGGTGCATGTGCATCACATCGGAATGTAGTGCGCATGCATCTCGACTGGCCCTACAGTTTAATTATACAGTGCGAAACTGTATACAGTGGGATCCGAACCACTAGAGCTTTGATGTTATAAGACACTTATGTATATAACATACAAACGTATGTAAACATAGAGGTGTCCCGATGTCAGAAAGTGCCGAGAGTCAGGCTTGAACCCAGAACCTCTGGATTACTAGCCCGACACTCTGCCCACTGAGCCATCGCCGCTCACATACAGGAAGAATGATTGCAGTGGGGCAGATTAATCAAGCTTGTGCTTTAAATGTGGAGGAGCCGATCACCGAATGGCTCAATGCCAGATGGAAGCGAGCTGTTCTCTCTGCAGAGATGATAGACAAAAGAAAAAAGGCTGCAATCATGTAGCTGGCTCCGGCGGTTGCAACATATTCAGGGGCGCCTTGGACACGGCGAAAGTAAAAAAGAACGAAGAGTATAAAGGATGGTAATAATTAGTGAAGCGCTGGATATACCAGCAAAGAAGATAGACCTTAATAGAAGCCCAAAGCCCCATGCAAAAGTGAGGACCCGAAAGCAAGTACGCACCCCGACCACCGCGGCGCTTAAGTCTAGATTCTCGCTCTGTCCGAGGTCCTGCCGGTAACATGAGAGTTGCCCGATTAGAAATTGCATACGGCAGGCCGGATTTGTAATCCGGACCATATCCGTTTTTCCGTGTTTGGCCCTTAAACGGTATGTAACGGGGCGCGGATCCGGGCCATATCCGGCAAATTGTGACCGGACCACTGCCGGAATATCACCTGAAAATGTGACTCCCCACCAAAATTACTACTTAACATAACCCCAAAAAAGAAACTTTTATTGGTTTTTAGTTTATAGTTGATAGAATTAATTATCATGGTTCAAATTAACAACAACGATAGGTAACGTTCTTAAATGTATTTTAGAATGCAAATAAACTAAAAATGATATCATGCTTCTGTTTTCTTTAATGGAATTGAAGTTTCAGTAAAATTAGAATTTTAAGGCTGCCAGATATGGCCCGGATCCGCGCCCCGTTACATGCCGTAAAAATTGCATGCATTTGTAAAGTACGGCCCGGATGTTTTTTTTCAGGCACCGGATCCGGCCCAAATGTTCGCCCTAACTTCGTTTCTAGTCGGGTGAGAACGCGCGGCAGCCGCGCGATCGATAACATACCGTCCGGGTCGGTAAACGTTGCGTCGGGCTATTTACAATGGTACTGATATGCATTTTAATTATGCTGATTAATCAACAACACAAACACGCAACAAAGCAGATTTTACTCGAAATCTGAAATCAAAGTGGGGACAATGCTTTTTTATTGAAGTTTAAAACGACTGCAATTTTTTTTTTAGTTAGATATACTAATTTATTTATTTTACTTAAATTTCTTAATTGTATCTGCACCTACAGAAACTGTAAGCGTTTATTTTAGTTTTCTTTTTATACATTATTATTTATCATAGAATATTTAAGCGGTGACCTTGTAATAATACTTTTTTTCAGGTCTAGTTCCAGAGCAGATTCATCAATCCTACCTAGAAGAAGGTCACGGTACTTGTCAGACGCCGATGTGAGTCTAGGTAGCCACAGACGGGAATCATTCCTTCTTCATTCTATATAGACTATATGTTTGATAACGGCAAGCTTATCAGACATATGTCTCCGTAAATGATCGGTCGATTATGGTACGCGAGTAATAAGTCGCATAGTTAGTTTATAAGATATACTAACATTCGTATTTTATGTAAATTCCAGATTTTCCCCACCTCCTTTGATTTAATAGGTGCGGATTCAATTGAAGTAGGCGAGAATTTACGTAGTTTATGTAGGGCTATAGGCGAAGGGCTCCACGGTTTTATTTAGAATGATTATATAAAAATAATTTTTTATAATTTTGTATAATTTCCGCGTTATATTAAATTATTTAATTATAAATTTAAATTGCTCGTATTAGTCGTTACAATTTTGTTATATAATCAATTCTATTTATTTATTATTAGTCGTTTATTTCCATGTATAGACTCACGCCTTTTTACATTCTCCCTTGCTTATATAATCAATTCTAAATAAATAATACAAAATGCCCAACGCACTAATAACAGTACCTCAATGGTAGTGCGGAAATCTGTTGAAAAATTATAAAAAATAATTCGATTCGATTAATACTTATAAAAAAAAAAAATAATTAATAATAATAATAATTATTATAATAGGAATATGATTTGCAGTCGTTTTAAACTCGAATCAAAAAGCTTGAATTGAAAACAGTAATCAGCATAATTAAATTGCATATCAGTACCATTCATGTAAATAGCCCGACAACGTTTACCGATCCGGACGGTATGTTATCGATCGCGCGGCTGCCGCGCGTTCTCATAACTCTCATGTTACCGGCAGGACCTCGGACAGAGCGAGAATCTAGACATAAGCGCCGCGGTGGTCGGGGTGCGTACTTACTTTCGGGTCCTCACTTTTGCATGGGGCTTTGGGCTTCTATTAAGGTCTATCTTCTTTGATACCAGCATCGAGAGTAGAAAGAAAAAGACGTGATGACGACCACATCAATTAGAAGAGGGCATAAAAGCCTTCGCCCCCCGCGAAGCACTACTCGACAGTCATACCCCGGGGATCCGGGGCACAGAAGATGGAGCTAGATGCACCTTTACTAAGGGTCGGTAAAGGCAAAAGAGGGCGTTCCCTCTTACGGATATGTGTTTTTTTACCTGGCCGTGAGAGGGATGGGTTTAGTCGATGGGGCTGTTTCGACATCTCAAAACATGTTTCTATAAAGTTTTAGCAAAACTGAAAATTTTACTATTACAAAGCTTCCTCTAGAAGAAAGTAATTTTAATTTCAAGATGTACCATCATAAAAAAATACCGCGGTTTAGAACCTGAAACTTAGGTAGTATGAATTGCCTCCGGGTACTGTGCTTCGTTTGCTTGGTACAACGTGTCAAACACATGTCGGTTCTCTACGCGCTGGTGCCGGTAGCGCGCTGATCAGGCCGGAAAACATTGAAAAGAGAAAAAAGATACAACATCTTTTAGATAGACAAGGATAGAATCAATTCAAAGATGGTGGCGGTGTTAGTTTATCCTTATAATTAAAATAAATGAATATTTCGAATAATTTATGAATGATCCAAGATGGATTATATTTTTTTTCATCCGATTATTTTTGCAAAATCCACGTAATTTTAAAAGAACATAAGTAATAGAATACTGTAATTTTAAGTTACCAACACGTAGCTCTGACTTTTCTCGAACGTTCCGGATCCCCTCAAGGTGTATCCATCCACTTAAAAAAGACTATATCAGCAATGGTCTTATAGTTGCAGTATTGTTATTCAGAGCAACGGTAATATTATCAAAACTCATTGGGAGGGAGCAGAAGTTGGGAGGTAAGCTTAAACTCACTAATCATCTTATTGAAATAAACAGTGTACTGTATAAAAAGTTTAGTCTATGAGGTATAGTGTAGCGTGCGGGAATGAGTGAGTGCGCTGACGAGTGTGTGAGGGGACACACGCGTGTTAGTATCCCCTCTCGCGGTATGCGTGTGAGTCACATGACCACAAGTGTCGAGACTATATGACTATATGACAAGTGTCGAGACTATATGACGTCTGAGACTATATGTCGCACATTGCTCTTTTGGATTCGAGCCGTCAGCACATGGTGTACACGACGAACTGTAGCTGTAAATATTGAAACATAGAATAAATCCAACGTTTATTTCTTAACCATAAATCTTCTCTGAATTGTTTTTATTTCTTAACACATATAAACAACAAACAACTTTATCATATATAAAGATCTGTTAATATCTATCTATATTATGTTTCATTTTGACGATACCCCCCCCCCCCTTGCAGCCCCCTCTGCACTAAATATTAGCTTTTTAGACCTCGTACATAATTGCTGCAAATCCTGATGTTATTTACTAGTCTCTTTTAATGAGCTATATTTGATGCATATTAAGTTCATTTTAAAGTTGTTTGTAGAAGAGAAGAAGTTTTCACAAGAAACAACACTGATTATACTTCCAATAGTAGCACTTTATTTATTTAAGTAAAACAAGAGTCTTTCGATGATGCTTTTGAGTACACGACAAATATATGTGTAAGTATAGATCTGGTTGCTTAGACGTCTCGACAAGACTAGTGAACTTGGCGCCCAAAAAAAAAAAATATTAATATTTATTAACTTACCTTATGTCAAACGATTTCTCCTCACTTGCGGAAATAGTCTCCACAAGAATTGTCATTTGTGGATTTTTTATTTTTTAGTTATAGAGAGAAGAAAATCGCTATTCCAGGCGCTGCGCTAAAATACAATTTCCCTAATATTCAATATAAAAAATCATTTTTGATATACTTTTCTCGTACGATTGGATTCCTCTTCATTTGCGGATTACGTAGATATCATCATTTATGTGAATTTCCATTAAAATCATTAAAAAATAATTATTTTAAATTTACTGGAAATTCTGGTTCCAGTCGTTCGTTATTTCCGTTTGGGTTTCTAGTTTCTAGTTATATATTATACCACGCGCAATATATAGGTATGCAGATTGTAGAGGCGTCTGCTGCTGACCTAACCTCTAGAATATAATGTAACAAATTAAATAGCTAAGTGAGCTGAGCACTGAGCATTTTGTTTTTTTAGCTTATGGATTGGTGATTTACTTTTCCTTCACACTTTTCAGAGTTTGTGTAACTGCATACAAAGTCTTCAGATAATAAGAATCAGATAAGTACTTTGATTATATTAAATCTTTGAAATAAGTTATTCAGTGTGATAGATACTTTGTTTTGTTTTTATGTATGTTTTAGATATGCCTAGCAAACTTAGATCTTACAATTCTCGTTGTTTCTGCAGCTGTGTGTTATTCATACCTTACACCCACACAACCAACAATGGCATTGAGAAGAAATCACTTTTATTGCAAGACGACGCACACATTTGATTTTAATAAAGGTACTGGTATGAATCTATGTTTTTGATTTAATTAGTTAGAAAATTTATCATATTTTTATTGAAGATTTACTACATTTTTTTATATTTTATTGTATTCAGAATAGATACTTAGTTTATTGCAAAAAAAGTACAATGATGAATGAATATAATTACTACAATATGTTTTTAAACATGTGTTCAACTAAAAGCACTGTTTGTTAACTTGGTTGGTCAGTGCGGTGTACTAAAGTATCTTTTCATGAAAATTGAAATTTAATAATGCAAGACCCTTCACTTTCAATTAAGGATGGCTACAAAATTGTTTACGGTTCAGTTTGTGCTTTCTACGGTACATGCAATTTACGTTACTATACATTAACAACTTTCAATAACATTAGCTCATGATTTTTATTTAAAAACGTTTTACATTTGTAGACAAATTATAGCTATGCAATACATATTTCGAATTTAGACAGACATTTTAATTAGTAAGTTTTTTAAATATAAACTACTCTAATTTTCTCTTGCTATTCAGACAAAAACAAACATGGAGGAGGTGATGAAGGCAGCCGCTTTTTCTTTGGCAGAAGTAAAGTTTGCAACGAAGAAGGACAACGTGGCAGGTGCTAGTCTCACAAGAGGTTAACAGCTGGCTGAATTGAAGAACTATTAGAAAGCAGTGAAACTGCTAGTTGAGCTAGGTAGAACTAGCTTCTCCTCTGCATACAAGTTTTGTAATTATTGTCAAAGTAAGTAAGCACATTATCATTCCTAAAGACTGAACTGGCTGATTTTACTGAAATCAATAATCTATCTTTTTACACAAATTATATAACGAATAAAATTGTACTCTTTCTGGCTCCAAAAAAATGTTTTAAATCTAGTTAATGATAACCTTGTACATTATAGAGATACTACTTGCTTAGTAATTTCATGATCATTATGCAAAGTACATGAATGATGATATTGCTGATTTCCGTTCAATTTTAGAGATTTCAGAAAAATGTGCAAGTATATGAGATACTTATGTACAGCATATAAACCTTTGTTTAAATAATAAATCATGCATCACATGAATGTCCGCAGATGATGGGGCCACACATTTTTCAATTGCTAATGTTACTGCTAACTTGGTTAGCAAATGACTATGATGCACCATGCAAGTTTAATGCTATGTTCTCGGCTGGATTCAGGATGATGCTGACTTTACAAAGAAGGACAGAAGTTGCACTGGAGTTCCCTTTGCCAGATTTCGAGGTATAGGAAAATACTTTTATCGCTACTTTTGGATTTGATATTTTTTCATTTCTAAGTCATGATTTTATCTATGATATAAATCTTTTAAAAATAAGTTAATCTTATGTACATATATCATATTATTAACTGTATCAATGCGAGTAGTTGCATAATTGGTTCATATACCTCCATTTTCATGTGCATTAATAACTTCCATGGCCCAGCTCGATGTCTTAGGATCAGGTTTTCAAAATTTTGACAATGAAGTCCTAGCAAGTGCATCAACTAATGAGTATCCCTGTTGTAAGTTTTTATTACTGACTACTAATAATTATAACAAAGACTAACTTTTTCCCTTAAAATAATTTTCTGCTTCAACTACACTACAACATGCAAAAATTAATTCTATTATTATGTTTTTTAGTTGGTAAACAGTACGTTAGATGACAGTTGTGTTTCTAAACAAATGAATTTCATAGCTTGAATAACAGAATCCTGGAAGAAATACGCTTCATTTTGGCTAGCACAACAGCTCACAATACTAATGATTTGGCGACAACAATAATCTGTAAGAAGGTAGTAGGTGCTATTGCAAGACATAGATAGAGAAGTATAAGAATGATATGAGTGTGACATATCTAAAATAAGAAATAATTAATTGCTCTTTGTGTATGCCAACTAAAAATTAATTATTTTCATATTATGCAACCATTAAAATCTAAATTAAATAAAGACATTTACTGTATTTCAGATTTAAAAAACTACCAGAAAATCAATCATACAAGGAAACGAACAAAATGAGTCAGTGAATTTTTATTTTACATACATTAGAACAGCTATTTTACAAAATAATGGGATTTTGCTTTCTCTATATTCTTTAACGAAATTTTTATTTAGACCATCACGTATTCCCACAATCTATATACATTATGATAGCAGGCTTAATATTTTGTCGACAATTTTTTTTTGTATATTGTATTTGTTTAGTTAAATCATCTTTTAAACACCAATTATTCTTGGATGACCTACAATATGCAACATAATGACTCAAATCTAAGTTGAACTTTGATTTATTGCTAACGATTATTCCAACTAAAATATATGACTTCTTCTTAACAGATATTCTAATAGGAAAATCTTGCAATTTACAAGAACAATCTAAATAAAACTCGTGAACATCTATAAATAAATAGTTTTCTATTTCTAACCTTTCTATAGATAAGTTATCGTTGATATAATGTTCTAATCGACTTAAATCTAACAGTTCTAATTTTATTTCTTGTTGTATTTTAACATAAAATTTTTTGTTTGTACAGCCTTTAAACAATTCAACGATTAAATGTCCCACTGTTTTCTCATAATATATCGTTCCAGATTCATTTTCAAAATATTGTAAGCAAATTTTAAGTCTGTTCTTATACAAGTCTTTCTCATTTCCTACTGAAATATATTGTTTAACAATTTTACCCAAGCAGAAACTATCATCACAGGAATTATCTATTATTTCTTTGTAAGTTGCATAATTAGCATACGCTGATCCAATTAATTCAAAAATAGAATCGAACAAACAAGAACTCTTAAAAGTATAAATTTTTTTGTCATATTTCATAGGCTTGCGTAGAATTCCATTTGTTATTACACTTTTAACTGGTTTAAAGTTAGGCCTCTTATGTTGAATCTCTATATCTGCACATGGTTCTACGTACTTTCCTCTCCTTTTTGATCCATTTTGTGAAGCATTAGACTGGTTTAAATCATCAGCTGCTAAAACTAGTCTAGACTTATTTAACAAATCAGATTCTTTGTTGATTGAAGGCGATAGGAGTTGTTCATTCTCTAAGAATGCTCTTCCTAATTTCATTGCTGCATCAATTAAGTTAATGTAAATTGATAAAAATAAATGGCATGAAATTGGTCTTTCAATATTTGTAACATGTCTAAAGTCACTAAATAATGACTCTGATCGACCAGATGTAGCTACTGTGTTAGGGGATTCAAAATATTTCAGCATTATGTTCGTCCATATGGGAAAATCAAAACATAATGCGATGAAGTTTTTCACAAAATCAATGCAATAATATTGATTATTGTTAGAATCTTGACATATGCTGTCAAATGATCTTTCCTGTATGTTTTTGATTTCTTTTTGAATGCTAAACAATTCATCGTCTACTAGATTTTCATCATTGACATTTTCATCAGGAATCCTGGTTTCATTATTACAGTTGTCACATTCACAATCTGGTGAGCACTTTATTATTTCATGAGATTTGATAACATCAAATAAAAAAGCTATATGCTTCTGAATGTCAGAGTTTGTACCTGGACTTTGACAAACCATAAAAACAGATGTAATGATCTTTTTGAAATCATCATACGATGATGTTTTACTTAAAAATCCAATCACTCTTACAAAAAGTCTTTTACATTTGATTTACATTTCTCAAAACATTTCCATCGAGTGATTGATTTTATCAAATGAGCTATATCTTGCCTTAAGTAGCATACTGGTAGATCATCGTCAATTTTGAGAATTATATTGTAGCATGTCAATAAATACTGTTTATAAGAACAGTTATTGAAAGATAAGCAGACACCAATCTGTAATGCTTTAGATCCATCAGTAACAACCTCTTTTGGTTTTGGAGCACCTAATCTCAGCCAAACATCAAAACAATGTTTTATGAAATTAGCTGCATTGTATTCTGATACAAATTGAAACATTGGATATATTTTTTTTCCAATCGATACACTGATAACATATAAAAATATGTGTGATGTAGTTTCATACCCTGATTTGATTTTTTTAACAAATCTCCCTGCAGCATCGATGGAAACTGTCGTACCTTGTTTGGATTGAACTAATTTCCATAAGTCTATTTGTTCAGGGCTACAATAAATAACATAAAATGGGTAATCGTTGACCGAGTGAATAGTCTTCGACCATTTCTTTTGGGCCTTCATCCATATTATTGCATCAATGACATTTTTGGTAGGTTTCACTAAATATTTCTCAAAAATTGCTTCTTGGCGTGTCTTTCTTAACACTGGTGTGTTATGAACAAGTGGACCTTCAACTTTGCCATATGTAATGTGTTTTAGAGCTTCATCTCTCTTGAATTTTAGAGGCTTTTTATGCTCCAGTTCTTTTTTAGCTTCTTTACGCAATCCTTTTGACAAGGGTCTTTTTTGGAAATGGCGAATCCTTCTAGAATCCTTCGTACACATTTCTACTTTTCGCTGTTCACCCTCTAAGTTGCATACTCCTGAAATATAGTTGCCACATTCTCTGCATTTGCCTTTAATTTTTATACATGCCTCTTTCATACATACATAGCCTTTTTTGAACGAATATGGACATGTAAAGTCTTGAGTAGAACAAATTTTGCCCATTATAAAATGAGTCCAATCAGCAGGAACAATTAGCTTAGTTTTATCCTTATTTTGTTGTGGCTTTAATGAATCCCATTCTTCCTTGTTGATTTCTAAAATAAACTTGATATCAGGACATGCATCTATAACTTTTTCTATTGTATTATTAGGTAGGTCAGCATTATCAAAAGCTCCATTTTGCCTCCAATATTCTTTGGACATTGACCCCACTTCATTCCAGTTTTTGAAAACATAAAAATATAAAGTTGAACTAGATATTACATTCCCTAATTTAGAACTTGCTTTTTTCCAAATTGCATCAGACTTTTTGATAATCTTCCCATTTTTATCAAAGACGTTTAGTTTTTGCAGTACATCACAAATTTGTTGTACTGATGCTGCTGGCTTACGAGGCATTGTATTAAACAAATTTGCCCTGGAAAAAAATAAACATGATTTGCTTATTATAAGAAAATTCTATTATAATAAGGAAAGGAAAAATCATGAAATTATGTTGTTTAAGTATTTTAAAGTATATAATTCAATAACAAAAATCATATTACCTTCAAAAAATTACATTCTTATTAACGAAAAAACAATAATTCTTATAATAATAAACTTATGGTTTCAATTCCTGATTATTTATTGGTATTATACGCAACACGCGATACATACAATAAGAATTCAAGTATAATATAGATGTAATAACCTATAAATAAATAATGTCTCATATATTATACAAGAACATGTTATACAAGAACATGTTATACAAGAACTTTTAAAAAAATAGTGTACTTACGTCTGTCTAACTGATAACAATAGCAATAATCAATAACTGAAAATAACTTTTTTTGGCAGCTCTTTGCTTTTAGCAATTTTAGGATTGATAATTGTTTCCCGCGTTAATCCAGAAATGTCAGATTATCAATGCATGCATTAAGAATACTTTTCGATCTCAACCATTTGCTTGAAGGTCTATTTAAAAACACGTTTATTCAAAAATCTAATAAACTGCTCTTACTTTTGAAAAAATTCTAGCTGGTTTCAAATTTCTTTCACCTAATTTTGGATTGCCAACCTATAATATCGGTAATGAAGGTATTGATTTTATCTCTTAATTCTGTCTCACTTACTCCACCGCTGAAATAGCAATAGCTAAAGTGGCGCCACTATCTCAAATAAGACAAAACGTAAACAGATCAGGATTCTTCCAGGAATCACATTGGCAACAATAAGCAGCTAAAGTAGAAAATCTTAAGAGACGGTTTCAAATCATTTGCCTTCTTCTCTATAGAAATCAAATTTATATTGTGTTTCCTATTAAACAACCATTAATATTGATAGACACAAATACTTGTCTGTATTTATAGCATGAGACAGTTTTTATATGAATAGGTAAAAAATGACAACTAGAAAGCCTGTTCAACATGAAGCAAGACTTGAAGTGCTTAAAGGATTCAATCTTTTTAATAGTGCAAAACAATTATTACCAGAATCTAATGTAATTTGGGATGAAGCAGCTGAAAAATTAGAAGTAAAAAAGAGAAATTTGTATGAGTACGTAAAACAAAATAGAAAAGACGTAAAAACTAAATTATTAAAATTTATGCAATCTCGTGAAAATACTTCTATTGTGATTAGTGACACAGGGGTACAAGAAATTAATAGTCAAGAAAATCGCAAAGATAGCGAATGCAAACTAGAAAGTTCTGATGATGATGATGATGATGATGACAATGATGATGATTTACATTCCGCAAAAGATTGTAAAGATAAAAAGTTGTTCAAAGAAAACCAAAATAACATTACAGTTTTACATCAAATGAAATCAGATTTACAATTTGCAAAATTTTTCCGCTTCTTAGGACGTACAGCATTTACAGTAAAGACTGGAGTCCAGAACAGCTACAGTTTTATATAACAGTGATAAAAAAAATTGAGCAATTAGAGTTTGCAGTGATAAAAAACTGTATGAATAAAGTCATTGATGAAAATTACAGTACTGATGAAATTGATATGTACGTCGTTCTTGGCAAGATAAACGCAAGGATTCATTCTTTTGCACAAATGGTATCAGAAAATACCAGTAACTTGTATTTATTTTTGACAGAATGGTTGAAATCTGGTGCTTCAATCCCCTGTCAAATATTTTGTAATTGTTCACATGAGGTCATACCAATTCTTTGCGATGCTTTCAATGAGTCTATGGAGTATGATAAATATCTGTTGAAATGTTTTTATTTTCTAAAAAACTCGGTAGAAGGGAACGATTGTGATTACTTATTACCAAAATGTATTATAAAAATTTATGTTAGAGACATAGTAACTTGGATTAATGATTTAAAATGTTTTCAGAAAGAGAACATAAAAAAATTTTATATTCGATGCATAATTTATTTAAGTAAGTTAACGGATCATAACCAGTTTATTGAAACTTTGCAATCAGTGTTCGTACTTCTTCAAAGCCAATGTGAAAATAAGTACTGTTTGAATTATAGACAAAATTTATTGCAAAAGTTTCAATCACTAAGTGAATTACCAAGTCAGAATGAAGGTTGCAAAATAAATAAATATATTTTTGATTCAGAAACAATATCTCAAGAAATAATTAAGTATTTCAAAAATATTTGTAAAAGTGTTAAGAACTTGTGCAGCGATGGAGATCAATTTGATGACATAGTGAATGCGTACTCTTGTAATGAATTCTGTCAGATATTAATTTTACTTTGTTCTCATTTTCCTCTGTGGACGAGTTTACTAGAAAATGGACCTGCAACAAATCAAACTTCACTATCCTTACTTTATAGACCTACCAGTAATACAGATAACATAAATGTAGTTGAATTCATCAAACAAAATTCAAAACAGATAGAAAATTCACTGAGAGATGAAAGAGCTGATTTGAATGAAAGCAGAGTTTCAAAGAAAACAAAAAATAAGAATGTAGAAGTTAGTTATTTATTTGAAACTGAAAACTGGATGGGCTTAGGAGATAAAAATCTTATGCGCTATGAAGATGAAGATTCATTTATTGATCAAATTAATATAACTTCAGAATCTTATGATTTTTTACAAATAAATAAAACTAAAGATGAATCGATTACTTATTCTCAATCAAAATCAGTAGACGTATCTGATTCTACAGATGTTAAATTACAAACTCAATTCAAAAATGATTTGACTTATAATAATATTACAAATATGAAGAGTGTAGATTATGTAGATTACATAACAACAAAGATACCTGATAAAAATGGTGATCATAGCAAAGCCTTTGAAAAACTGAATAGTACAACGAATAGTATTTCACTCGTAGAAGCAAAAGATACTAAAAAAACTAAAAATTTGAACAAAGAAACTGTTTTACGTTTTAATACACAACCTATGATATTGAGCCGCAATGTAGGAACAGCAAAAAAAATTAAAAAAAATAAAAATTCGAACAGAGAAGTTTCATTTATTAATGAACAAAGTATACCACCTCAAATACAAGACCAAAATGTAATACAGTTGAATTGGGCTGATTTATCGAAGCATACATTTGTAATAAATGGAAATCTTCTTGATCGTATTATTTATAATGATTCACCAATTCAAGTATTAAAAACATGTCCAATAGATAGTATATTCGAGTTAGTAATTCTAGCAATACAAAAAGAAACATTATTACAAACACTTTTTTATAATTCCATTCAAATTGAAGATGATTTGAACATTTTTAAGATGTTGATATTCTATATTCTAAATGATTGTCTGATAGATTATATTTACCAAGTAAGAATTCAAATAATGTTACTGATTGGAGTAAAAATTAATGAAAAACTAACGTCTTGGATTGCTACTTAATTTTGCTACCTTATTTTCGAGACTTATGCTATCAAGTTAATAATATCGAGCGAATTTTTTTATTCATTTGCAAAAATCAAGAATTAAAATTTTACCATTAATAGTCTCCAGCCCGTTGGTCAATATTGTTAAGAAAGTATCAGCTATTTAGAATGAACGATTTGAATATAACATTAAAAGATAAAAACGTTTTTTTGTGTTCAATGTCAAAAGACAAGCTATTAAAAGCTATGAAATTGATACGTTTATTTTAATGAACGTAGAAGATTGTAACAAGAGGCAATGTACTACACTTCTTAAAAGATAGTTTAACCAAGTAGTCAGAACTCAAAAAGAAAACAAAAATAGGAGATATCCCAAAGTTATTAATAATAGGAGAGAAGAACTATTCCTTAACAGGATTTATTGGTATTCAATGATGCAGCAACAAAATATGGAATCGCCTCATTATTATACCTGTTTTCATCAGGTGATAATAAGTGGGAAATAGCGTGATGGTTAAAAAAATTTCGTTAAAGAATATAGAGAAAGCAAAATCCCATTATTTTGTAAAATAGCTGTTCTAATGTATGTAAAATAAAAATTCACTGACTCATTTTGTTCGTTTCCTTGTATGATTGATTTTCTGGTAGTTTTTTAAATCTGAAATACAGTAAATGTCTTTATTTAATTTAGATTTTAATGGTTGCATAATATGAAAATAATTAATTTTTAGTTGGCATACACAAAGAGCAATTAATTATTTCTTATTTTAGATATGTCACACTCATATCATTCTTATACTTCTCTATCTATGTCTTGCAATAGCACCTACTACCTTAATTCTTACAGATTATTGTTGTTGCCAAATCATTTGTATTGTGAGCTGTTGTGCTAGCCAAAATGAAGCGTATTTCTTCCAGGATTCTGTTATTCAAGCTATGAAATTCTTTTGTTTAGAAACACAACTGTCATCTAACGTACTGTTTACCAACTAAAAAACATAATAATAGAATTAATTTTTGCATGTTGTAGTGTAGTTGAAGCAGAAAATTATTTTAAGGGAAAAAGTTAGTCTTTGTTATAATTATTAGTAGTCAGTAATAAAAACTTACAACAGGGATACTCATTAGTTGATGCACTTGCTAGGACTTCATTGTCAAAATTTTGAAAACCTGATCCTAAGACATCGAGCTGGGCCATGGAAGTTATTAATGCACATGAAAATGGAGGTATATGAACCAATTATGCAACTACTCGCATTGATACAGTTAATAATATGATATATGTACATAAGATTAACTTATTTTTAAAAGATTTATATCATAGATAAAATCATGACTTAGAAATGAAAAAATATCAAATCCAAAAGTAGCGATAAAAGTATTTTCCTATACCTCGAAATCTGGCAAAGGGAACTCCAGTGCAACTTCTGTCCTTCTTTGTAAAGTCAGCATCATCCTGAATCCAGCCGAGAACATAGCATTAAACTTGCATGGTGCATCATAGTCATTTGCTAACCAAGTTAGCAGTAACATTAGCAATTGAAAAATGTGTGGCCCCATCATCTGCGGACATTCATGTGATGCATGATTTATTATTTAAACAAAGGTTTATATGCTGTACATAAGTATCTCATATACTTGCACATTTTTCTGAAATCTCTAAAATTGAACGGAAATCAGCAATATCATCATTCATGTGCTTTGCATAATGATCATGAAATTACTAAGCAAGTAGTATCTCTATAATGTACAAGGTTATCATTAACTAGATTTAAAACATTTTTTTGGAGCCAGAAAGAGTACAATTTTATTCGTTATATAATTTGTGTAAAAAGATAGATTATTGATTTCAGTAAAATCAGCCAGTTCAGTCTTTAGGAATGATAATATGCTTACTTACTTTGACAATAATTACAAAACTTGTATGCAGAGGAGAAGCTAGTTCTACCTAGCTCTACTAGCAGTTTCACTGCTTTCTAATAGTTCATTAATTCAGCCAGCTGTTAACCTGCCACGTTGTCCTTCTTCGTTGCAAACTTTACTTCTGCCAAAGAAAAAGCGGCTGCCTTCATCACCTCCTCCATGTTTGTTTTTGTCTGAATAGCAAGAGAAAATTAGAGTAGTTTATATTTAAAAAACTTACTAATTAAAATGTCTGTCTAAATTCGAAATATGTATTGCATAGCTATAATTTGTCTACAAATGTAAAACGTTTTTAAATAAAAATCATGAGCTAATGTTATTGAAAGTTGTTAATGTATAGTAACGTAAATTGCATGTACCGTAGAAAGCACAAACTGAACCGTAAACAATTTTGTAGCCATCCTTAATTGAAAGTGAAGGGTCTTGCATTATTAAATTTCAATTTTCATGAAAAGATACTTTAGTACACCGCACTGACCAACCAAGTTAACAAACAGTGCTTTTAGTTGAACACATGTTTAAAAACATATTGTAGTAATTATATTCATTCATCATTGTACTTTTTTTGCAATAAACTAAGTATCTATTCTGAATACAATAAAATATAAAAAAATGTAGTAAATCTTCAATAAAAATATGATAAATTTTCTAACTAATTAAATCAAAAACATAGATTCATACCAGTACCTTTATTAAAATCAAATGTGTGCGTCGTCTTGCAATAAAAGTGATTTCTTCTCAATGCCATTGTTGGTTGTGTGGGTGTAAGGTATGAATAACACACAGCTGCAGAAACAACGAGAATTGTAAGATCTAAGTTTGCTAGGCATATCTAAAACATACATAAAAACAAAACAAAGTATCTATCACACTGAATAACTTATTTCAAAGATTTAATATAATCAAAGTACTTATCTGATTCTTATTATCTGAAGACTTTGTATGCAGTTACACAAACTCTGAAAAGTGTGAAGGAAAAGTAAATCACCAATCCATAAGCTAAAAAAACAAAATGCTCAGTGCTCAGCTCACTTAGCTATTTAATTTGTTACATTATATTCTAGAGGTTAGGTCAGCAGCAGACGCCTCTACAATCTGCATACCTATATATTGCGCGTGGTATAATATATAACTAGAAACTAGAAACCCAAACGGAAATAACGAACGACTGGAACCAGAATTTCCAGTAAATTTAAAATAATTATTTTTTAATGATTTTAATGGAAATTCACATAAATGATGATATCTACGTAATCCGCAAATGAAGAGGAATCCAATCGTACGAGAAAAGTATATCAAAAATGATTTTTTATATTGAATATTAGGGAAATTGTATTTTAGCGCAGCGCCTGGAATAGCGATTTTCTTCTCTCTATAACTAAAAAATAAAAAATCCGCAAATGACAATTCTTGTGGAGACTATTTCCGCAAGTGAGGAGAAATCGTTTGACATAAGGTAAGTTAATAAATATTAATATTTTTTTTTTTTTGGGCGCCAAGTTCACTAGTCTGTCTCGACAAGAAGTGAGCGTCGTGCACATCAGCACACGTAGCTTGCGCAGCGGCCTAGAGAAGGGAAGAAGGAATCACTCGCCATAGAAACGGCGTTTATGTAAGGGCACTACTTTCAACAGTTTATAATTGATAAAAATGATAAAGAATTACTTGACAGTTATATTTCGGTAATTTTACTACTTTTGCAAAAAAAAACTTTTATTCGCTAAAATTTCACCGTTCAGGAAGTTTTTTTAATTAGAGATTTAATAGAGCTTTTATTGAGATAAGATTTTACTCTTAATATAATTAAATCGATACAACTAAAGATCTCCTGCAAGGAAATAACTATTTTTTAAAGTTATCATTAGGCGCGAAGTTCTAAAGTCATCATTAGACTCTAATTTTGAAAGTAAATAACAATATTTGTGTTGATGACATTTTCCATGAAATTAAATGCGATGTTTTTATTTGCAGTAATGATTGTACGATTTCTGTTACTACATACCATTTTATATTTCAATATCATACGCGAACTATTTTAGCGCTTTTAACGTGTTTTTTCCCGCATTTCTAACAATTTTAAATTCATTTTATATTTGTAATATATATTCCGAAACAAACGTGGTTTCCGTATCAAAAAATAGTCATGTCCAACCCGCTTAATAAATATGAAAAAAATATGGTGCGAATCCGCCACACGACTGGTGGAGGGGATTGGGTCGTTCCGACGTCTCCATCAACGAAGCCAGCCATAGTCTTTCTAAGATTTTCCCTAATACCTCTTTCTCCAAGAGAAAAAAAAATACATATATACATACATACGTCCAGGGAGGGAGTTCGCTCCCTACGGGGGTTGGCGTCCCCGGACTGCCCGAGCAAGCAGGGCAGTACAAAGGTCGCCACGTGTGCGACTGGAGGACTGTTTCCTGCGACCTCAGAGCGAGTGCCGTGGACTTCGGTCTGCACGCTCTACAGGAATCGCGATCTTAAGGTGCCCGAGCTGAGGTGCACCGTGCGACCGGGTAGCCTGACTGCCGTCCCTCTTGGCCGTTTGCGCCCTTGTCAGTCTCCCGGGCTGTGCTCTTAAGCCTGAGCACGGAGGGTACAGCTCAAATACTGGGTTTCTCCCAGGCTACTGAATAGTACAGGGGCCCGGGCCCGTGTAGCCAACAGGACCTGGCTGTCCTATCAACCGGCGAAAATCTTCTTGGCCGTAGTAGTGCCGGATGGCGTCTGGAACAGGGACCTCCCCTATAGCACCTGATATTTTAGCAACCTTGCCCTAACATTGCATTCCAAGACTAGCTAGATTTGGCAATATTGCCAGTGCTTAGAACAACATTGCTGCAACCATTAGGCAATGTTGTCACGCACCAAAATGTCCGCTTTTTCATTGCAAGGCTGGTTATCTCCCACAAAAATCCCAATATTTTGGGAACATTGCCTAAAGATTGCCCTACCAGATTGTGCAATATTGCATGAAGCCTTATTAATATTCCTGCAACTATTTAGGGAACATTGCTACTAGATTGTGTAATATTTAACTAATACTGCGCTAACCTTAAAATATTTTCGCATCATTATAAAAATTGTTATAATGATGCGAAAATATTTTAAGGTTAGCGCAATATTAGTTAAATATTACACAATCTAGTAGCAATGTTTCTTAAATAGTTGCAGGAATATTAATAAGGCTTCATGCAATATTGCACAATCTGGTAACGCAATCTTCAGGCAATGTTCCCAAAATATTGGGATCTCTGTGGGAGATAACCAGCCTCGCAATGAAAAAGCGGACATATTGGTGCGTGACAACATTGCCTAATGGTTGCAGCAATGTTGTTCTACGCGCTAGCAATATTGCTGAATCTAGTCAGTCTTGCAATGCAATGTTGAGGCAATGTTGCCAAATTATCGGGTGCTATAGGGGGGGCGTGCGAAAACAGCTTTTAAACATGCGATTCTAGCAGGTATGGGGAGCAAGAGGCCAAGAGAAAGCTTGACTAACAGCCCAGCAGAGAAGAGAGCAGGAAAGCGAAATAGGAAGAGACAACGACATAAGAAAGCAGTGATGCAACGTGCGACCCTCGCCCCGAGAGTCTTTCACAATGCACTAGAGCCACTGGCGAAAACGAGCCCAAGAAAAACAAGCCTCCTGACGGGATTTTGGCAAAACAAGACGTACGTGGAAGTCCTGGCGAAAATCCGAAAAGATGTAAACCCGGACACCACCGGAACAATGGTGCTGGGAGTCGAGCAAATAAGAAGTGGAAACGTCCTCCTAAAATTAGGAAGAGGATTTTACAGGACAGCATTTACTGCGAAAGTAGAAAAAGCAGTGACTGGCCTAGGACAGGTCAAAAAGGAATAACGGAGGCCACGCTAGAAATAAGGGACATGGACTTGGAAGCTACGAAAGAAGAGGTGAGAGCAGCGATATGAGGAGCCCTCAAAGAGCCAGATAATAGCAGGAGGGTGACCTTACTGAAACCAAACATAAAAGGCCTCAGAATGGCCATAGCGATACTCAGCGAGGGAGAGGCCGAGGAGCTCCTAGAAATAGGGCACATTCGTGTGGGCCTTGTAAGTTGTAGAATAAGAAAACGTGTAAAGGTAATACATCGCCACAAGTGCTTAGGCTTCGGACACTGGAAAGATGAATGCAATGGGGCAGATAGGTCGACCTACTGCTTTAAGTGTGGAGGAGCTGATCACCGCATGGCTCAATGCCAGATGAAAGCAAGCTGTTTTCTCTGCAGAAAGGATGGAGAAAAGGAAGAAGCTGGCTCTGGTGGCTGAAACGTACTTAGGCGCGCCCTGGACATGGCAAAGAAAAAGGAATAAAGAGCCTAGAACGATTAAAGAACAGGTAAAAGGATGACGACCACATTGAATGAAAGAGGGCTAAAGCCATTCGGCCCCCACTAAGCAAAGCTTATCGGTATTACCACGGGCATCTGGGACACAGAAGATGGAGCTAGGCACCCATACTGAGGGTCGACAAAGGCAAAGAGGACGTTCCTCGAGACGGTTGGGTGTTTTTGCACCTGGCCGTAAAAAGGATGGACTTAATCGATGTGAATCCGAAACACGGCTGACATTGGAGATGGGGCCGTTTTGGCGACCTCATAAACAAAGTCACACTATGGTCTCTCCAAGAGAAAAAATACAGACATACATACATGCAGACATTTTTCAAAAATTACTTTTCCTGACTCGGAACCTCCAAAACATCTAAATTTATCAAAATGTTTAATATCAAAATTTTCACCATCACAAAGCTATCTCTTGGAAACAGTAAAAGAGAGGGGAGTAGATCAATTTGTAGCTTAGGTAAAATTTGAGCAGTTGTCCCCGTTTCAGGTGCCTCCAACTTGCTCTCACTAGAAATAGTTCATTTCTTTCTTCATAGTTGCAAAAATTGAACGGTGAGTCTGTTATCGCTCAACCTAAATAAATTCTTGCTTTGCAGATTGCTTGCAGAATAAAAGTCGCTTTAGTAGCGGCTTACGACAATTAAATAAGGAAGGCTGTAGCCATGAGGGCCACTAGGGGACTACGGTATTACTTGATTTCAATGACACCAAGTGCGTGCCAGCCATAGTGACGATGCGCCACAAATTTGGCAGCATGCGCGAGTGTTCACATGTCTTGATCTGCTAGTTGTGTATTCGGCAGTGGAGTGTAAGACGTAGTGGCGCACACAGCCTACTCATGTACCATTAGCCACGTTTGCTCTCTTTCTCTCTCGCACTCTCTCTCATTTCTCGTCCATACCTCCCCCCTATAGCACCTGATATTTTGGCAACATTGCCTCAACATTGCATTGAAAGACTATCTAGATTCAACAATATTGCCAGCGTTAAGAACAACTTTGCCGCAACCATTAGGCAATGTGGCCACGCACCAAATTGTCCGCTTTTACATTGCAAAGTTGGTTATCTCCCACACAGATCCCAATATTTTGGAAACATTGCCTGAAGATTGCATTCCCAGTTTTCGCAATATTGCACAGGACTTCAATAATATTGCTGCAACTATTCAGGGAGCATTGCTACTTGATTATACAATATTAATTAAATATTGTACAATTTAGTAGCAATGTTTCTTAATTTGTTGAAGCAATATTAATAAGGTTCCTTGCAATATTGCAAAATCTAGTAATGGAATCTTTAGGTAATGTTCCCAAAATATTGAGACATATGTGGGAGATAACCAGCCTTGTAATGAAAAAATGGACATTTTGGTGGAAACATGGCCTAATGGATGCAGCAATGTTGTTTTAAGCACTGGAAATATTGCTGAATCTAGCCAGTCTTGAGATGCAATGTTGAGGCAATGTTGCCAAAATATCGGTTGCTATAGGGGTCCTTTCTTTCCACATCGACTTCTAGTCTATCTCGCGCTGTTTAGCTTCATTCTCCCGGCCGTATGATTCAGCGCGTTCTACCGCTCATCGGCTACTCTTAGAGAACAGATGCGTAGCGAGTATGGGCATCGTCACTTCTCACTTAAATATAGAGAATCTTTTCCTCCGTAAGGTAGATAAAATGTAAACAGTTTTATCTATTGTTTGAAATAAACTTCTAAGCCGTAGGAAAAGGTGAACTTGAGAAAAACGCATTTGGTTGTCAAATTTTCTTCTAACTTAAAGTACTCAAATTCCAATGCCATCTGATCAAACTTTCAAATCATTTTTTTGGTAATGTTTGTATCTGAAATATAGTGTTACGAATAAAGAGTGCAGTGAAAAAGTGACGGACGGGCTTGAACCGAGGACCTCTGGCATGCAAGGCAGACGCTCTGTCGTCGCTCCGCGGCCGCCACGACATTGCACTCTTCTACTCGTCTTCTTCTAGTAATTAAACACCCGTGAGGTATATCCACACGTGACACGTCCAGGGCCTAGAGTCATCGACGCCCTCGTTGATCATAACGAAACCTGTGTTACCGCACAGATGAGAGGCTGTGAGCCCCTATAACACCTGATATTTTGGCAATATTGCCTCCACATTTCATTGCAAGACTAGCTAGATTCGGCAATATTGCCAGAGCTTAGAATAACATTGCTGCAACCATTAAGCAATGTTGCCACGCACCAAAATGTCCGCTTTTTCATTGCAAGGTTGGTTGTCTCCTACACAGGTCCCAATATTTTGGGAACATTGCCTGAAGATTGCATTCCTAGTTGTCGCAATATTGCACGAATCCTTATTAATATTGTGCAACTATTTAAGGAACATTGCTACTAGATTGTACAATATTTAATTAATATTGCGATAACTTTAAATTATTTCCGCATTAGTATAACAATTTTTATAATGATGCAAAAATAATTTAAGTTTATCGCAATATTTATTAAATACTGTACAATATAGTAGCAATGTTTCTTAAATAGTTGAAGCAACATTAATAAGGTTCCGTGCAATATTGCAAAATCTGGTAATGGAATCTTTAGGCAATGTTCCCAAAATATTGGGACCTATGTGGGAGATAACCAACTTTGCAACGAAAAAGCGGACATTTTGGTGCGTGGCAACATTGCCTTATGGTTGCAGCAATGTTGTTCTAAGCTCTGGCAATATTGCCGAACCTAGCCAGTCTTGCAATGCAATGTTGAGGCAATGTTGCCAAATTATCGGGTGCTATAGGGGTTGTCGTCACGCCACGGCCGCCACGACATTGCACTCTCCTACTCGTCTTCTTATAGTTATTAGTTATTTCACACGTGCCAATAATTAAAATTTGTATTCATCTGATTTAAACGAAATTTGAAATTTCAATTAAGTTTGTATTTTTATGTTAATTTTTTTGTCTCTGAAATATGAATAAGTAAAATTAAGCAGCGGTTTTCTCAATATATCCGTCATATTCTCTGTAGTAGATATCTACCTCACTTCGATTTTTCTCTAGGACACATTGCATTCTGTAGTTTCCATGTGCATTTGCTATGTGATTTTTACTTCCTGACTTTTATATATTTGCTTACAGCTTTTTCGCGTAATTAAGATTCCATACAATTTTTACATATCCTCTAATTAGAGATGAATTTTTTGTTTCTAATTTTTGTATAAGTCATTGTTTTCACAATATTATTTTCTTTTTTCATCGTACAACCAATCTCTGATGCTTCTCTGAAGTATCTAAAAATCCTTTTCAGTTCCTTTTAGTCAGTTTCAGTTAGTGACAGTCGTTTTCTGAACCAAAACTTGACTGCAAATGCAATTATGGGTCTGATCGAATCTGATGAATAGAGTATGCTTTCAATTGCTTTTTTTATATAATATATATATAATTTATATAAAGTTATCGTCAGAGATTCTTGTAGGGTTAACTGTGAATAATTTATAACATTTAAATTTAAATNTTTTATAGAAAAGGCTAAGAAGAAAATGAGGAGAGGTAAGACTTACACAACCCAAAACAACCATATAATGACTTTATATGTTGTAAAATTAAAATCAAAGATTATTGTGGAAATTGTAAATAAGATTGGCGAGCGAAGTGAGCAGGGGGAACATATTATAGTATTTATTATTAAATTTAGTAAATACTCAAAATGTATGTATGTATTTGGAAACTCTGTATATATAAAAATAAAAAATATAAATAAACATATATATAAACTAAAAGTATATATATGCATCTTTTCTATATTTTATCTGTGAATTCAATATGGGGGGAAGTCACATAAAAGGCATCAACATAAAATCGGTGGTTGCAACAGGTGGTTGGGCCCGTTGCCATGGCAACAGGCTAAGCTCCATTCTTGACGCGGCGGCGGCGGCGGCAGCGGCGATAAAACTTTATAATATAGAGAGATATTATTTATATAAAGTTATCGTCAGAGATTCTTGTAGGGTTTTAAATTCTATATTTTGAAGTTTCTAGAAATATTATAAATATTTCTATGTACTCTGCTTGCAACATTTTTAATATCTTTTAATCTTTATTTCTTGTTATCTTCATGCCAAAAAAAACTTTCTTTTGAGTCTTTTATCTAAAAAGTTGGGTACCATTTTTATTTTATTTCTTGCAATTTCTTCTGATTGTTTTATATTAGTATGATACTAACTCTTTACAGTAGTAAGATCACTATCTGATTTTATAATCTCCACATAAGCAGACATGATTCATTTATGCTTTTTCAAACTTCTGAGAAATGCTTGTTCCATTAATTGGGGCTTATTTTGAAACTGTACAAAAATTTTGGAAGTTTATATCCTTACTTTCTTCCATTTGTTAGCTTTATCTAGATTTCATCTGATATCTCTATAAAATTATCACCACTGTGTGTTCTATTCAAAGAAACTGGCGTCTCTCTTATATGCACCTAAATTAAATTAATTAAAGTGTAGACATAGTATAAATATATATAGATATATTAAATGTATATTTAGAGATATTTTATTTATAAGTAGAAGTGTATATTGGTATGAGAAACGATTTAGTGCTCCGTTTGGTCAACATCGTAACAGCCTACAAAAAAGTGAACTCGCCAGTCAATAGCTTTAGTCGTAGCTATAAAAGCAACTGTATTAAAATATTCCCAAGACTATACCATTATATACGTGTCATATGTCTTATTCGTTTGCATATTACTACAGTTTTTTCAGCAAGGACAGTGGCATCTTGCGATATTTTAAAACATAAAAAAATTTATTTGACAGTGAAAGTTAAAAATCAGAAGAAATCAAGTAGTTGAACTGCCAGAAGTCAATCCAGAAGTTATACAGCCACGTCGTGATTACAAACAATACTTCCAAAATGAGAAAGGAGACTGACATTTGATTAATTCAAATGTAACATGCGTATAGAAATATAGATATAAAATTATAAATTAGTCATATTGACTAAAGAAAATAAATGTTCCTTGAAGCTTTGTATATCATTATGTATTTCATTATGTTATGCATCGCAATATTATTTTAATGTATACAGTTGCATTACTACCATTTCAAATTTGTATAACTAATACAAATTTTAGATATATAATGAAGAATCTAAACGGGCGAATGAATATAGGTTTCAACAGTAAGAGCCAACCCTTGGTAAAGTCAAAATAAAATGTATCATTTTTAATTTACCAAGGGTTGGCTCTCGCTGTTAAAACCTACATTTATTTGACTAAGCATGACGAGTTCAAAGAAAAATTTGTGAAAATCTAAACGCTTGTGGTTTATTAAATACATAAGAACATCAAGCAGCCAGTCTTGGTATTATCTCGAGAAAAATGCGTCTTATTCTTGTCTTGAAATTTAAGGCAAGAACAAAAGTCAAGACCAGGACATATCTAAAGTCTTGTGCAAACCCATTGGTAGTAAATAAGAAAACATTTGCCTAGCGGATATCTTTACTGTATTAATTTATTTACATTATTTAACAATTAATAATACAATCTTAACCATGACATTTTTGTAAATAATATCTTATAATTACAAATTAAATGTGCTGATATTAGCTTTCTGTTTTTGTTTGTTTCTGTCTGTCACTGCCATTCCTGTCTGTCTGCATGATGTGGGACAATCGGAAACCAATCTACCCATATACTGAACCACGTATGGTACTGATTGTTTGGATCTATTGATAATAATCTATGGTTTTACAATCTCAGAGAACTACCACGGCTCAAACACTGTATATTTAGTTATTACGCTCATGTCGGTGGTAGGGGGTGTATTCGTAGTATTTGCAATGATGGCTCTCTGCTACAGGTCAGTCGTAGTACATAAAAACTTCTCCCTCTGTCTCAGGTTAGTGTGCAGAAACATACACGTAGAACTTCTTTATTTGCCAATAACCTGCTACACTTGATTCTTCTATCATCTTATAGCTTCGTTTTTTTCAAATTTATTTTGTACGTATTACATTAACTTATTTAGTTTTACAATGCTTTTTCCAATATTTACTCATGTCATCATTTAGATTATACAATCGTATTTCACGATTTCTGTCCGTTTTTTTTGTTTTGTTTTGTTTGTTTGTTTGTTTTTTTTTATGGTGGATACAATGAAGCATAAATAATAGAATGATCCTAAACTTTTACCCTCAGAAAAGTAGGAAATTTATATAATGTTAATGACACCAAACAATCTGCAAACAAAAGTACCCTAACAAAAAATTTTATTAAATTAACCTATTATTGTAACATTTGTTTAACAATAGCGTATATAATTGTATACAGTGTGTAAGCATGTAGTGAAATAATAAAAATTAAGTATAAAAAACTTTTGTGCAAAAAATATTTCTAAAGAATTTTTTCGCGTAAGTTAATAATTTTGTGTATAGTATGTTTGTGTGTGGAATTAATGTCGGCACAAATTTTATTGATCTTCTGTTGGTAGTGTGTGAAAAATAACAGAAAATCTTAAATCCAAAATGATCAACAATTGAAGTTAAGATAAACATAAAACATAAATCCTTTTGAAAATATATGTTTAATTATTTGTAATGAAGACATGGTTCGACGTGATAATGTTTTGTGACTTTTACTTAACTAATAAATTACAAATATCATATCTCGTTCCTAACGAAGCACTTTTCTAATTTATGACAAAGACTCACATATTCGGATTTTTCCGCGAATATTAGTATATTTCGGCGATTGGCCACAAAGATATATATTTCCTCTTATCAAATAGTTATTATTATTCTTCTCCATTATAACAACAACAAGTAAAAAACAATAGTGGGAAGCAACCCTTCGGAGCATTAAAATAAAACACTCATCATTCGTTTAAAACAATTGGCGACGTTTCGTCCTATGGAGGGGACCTCTTCAAGCCTTTATTATGAGAGAAACAAACAATTTATACAATAAATAAAGCGTCGATACAAATATTCAAACCAATATAATCAAAGCAATAAATTATTTACCAAAATAAACAGTTAACTTAATCAAAAAAACATTGTCAATATGACAGGCGCACAGCCTGGAGTTATCACATGTCCGAAGGTATGTCAGTACTGTGTACTGTCTATAGATATAATAGGTCTGTATGAAACAGCGCCGTAATACACTCTTACGTAACTTAACACAGAACATATCTATACGTATACGATCTCTCATTAATAAAGGCTTGAAGAGGTCCCCTCCATAGGACGAAACGTCGCCAATTGTTTTAAACGAATGATGAGTGTTTTATTTTAATGCTCCGAAGGGTTGCTTCCCACTATTGTTTTTTACTTGTTGTTATTTCCACTTATGCTAGGCACAAAAACCGAGTTTTTTTTTCTCAACATCAGCCTCGTAAAAATTTCTAAAATTTTCGCAGTTCACAGTTCTTATAAAAAACAAATGAAAATTTTGTTATAATCGTCCCTTTTAATAAAGACCTGCACACAAGCTTGCAGAAATTTTTACACACATTTTTGTACACCAACATATAGGTAAATATGCAGAATGAGGTATACACGAATGTACATGTTTATCTGTTGGTAGACCAGTCGACAATCCTAAAGGATGTCTGGTAGAAAAAGTATTCATAAAACTTTGATGCAAACCTACATGCAGTGTGCACGTCAATCTATCAAACACCTTACAGAAAAATTTACAAATGATTCGTACTAAAACATCCTTTTTAAAAAAAAAAATGTGCAGAGATTTGAATGCATACAGAGCTAAAAATTTTGACGCTGGCAATATGTTTTTTATCTAACGTTGTGCAGAAGGTCATGCAACTAATTTTCAATCAAAACTATTGCTTTTAACAACTCGATGAACTCAATCACATTGTTGAAAGATTATTTAACCTTGCTGAGCTTTGATATTGCTGTTGACAGCTATGTTCGTTTTACGATTATATCAATTAAACCCCCCATATAGCGCCCAATCTTGACAAAATATTACCTGAATAATGCGTCGGCAGATTCAACATATTTAAAAATATTGTAAGCAGATTATACAATCTTCTCGATACCGTCTAGCAATATTGCTGTATATCCATTTTTGAATTGCATTTACAAAAATCAATGCGTATGTTACAGCAATATTGTTCAAGAATTATTTCCAATATTGTATCAATATTATAATGTAAAGGTGAAAAAACATTGAATTAAAAAAAAAATATTGCCTCAAAGTTGAACTTCGAAATATACCAGATTTGACAATATTGTCGATGGGCATAATAATATTGCTGCAAGCGATAGACAATATATCGCTCCGTACCGAAATGTTCGATTTTACATCGCAAGGTCAACTCCCACATAAGCATTCAATCTTTCAGCAATATTGCTTGGATGTTGTGTTTACAGATTCGCTTGATATAATATTGTTGAAAGATTATAAATCCTTGCTAAGCTTTTGGAGCAATATTGCTGCGGACAATTATGTCTGTTCTGCCATTGCAAGTTTGCCTAGTCCATCTACAGCACCTAATATCGTTGGAACATTGTCTCAAGGTTGCATAACTAGATTCCGCGATATTGCACAATGGCATAATAATCTTGATCCGATTATTGGACAACATTGCTACCAGATTGAACAATATTTTATAAGTATTTAAAAATTTTCGCATTGGTATAAAATTCTTTTTTATAAATGCAACATTATTTTAGATAATATCACAATATTTATCAAATATTGTACTATCTAGTAAGAATGATGTCTACCCGACTGCAAAATCTCACATGAAATATCATGTGAGATCTCACGCAAAAATCGTATCAGAATTAGGAGGGCAAAATTAGTTATAAATCGAAAACCTAATAAATTGGCTTAAAATGTTCATTGACATGCCATATTGGTACTATCATTCGATCATTTTTAGAACGAATTTTGCTATTTTAATTTTTTTACAAAATTATACAAAAGATTTCACACGAGATCTCAGCTGAGATCTCAAGTGAGATCTTATCTAAAATCTCACGTATAATGTTGTAAAAAATTAAAATAACAAAATCTGCTCAAAAAACTTCAGTACCCCCATTTTCCGATGTATCTTTCGAATGATAGCACCAATACGGCATGTCAATTAACATTTTAAGCCAATTTATTAGGTATTCCGATCGATAACTAACTTTGCCCACCTAATTCTGATGAGATTTTCGCGTGAGATCTCACCTGAGATCTCATGTAAGATCCCCTATAACACCTGATATTTTGGCAACATTGCCTCAACAATGCATGGCAAGACTAGCTAGATTCGGCAATATTGCCAGAGCTTAGAATAACATTGCCGCAACCATTAAGGAATGTTGCCACGCGCCGAAATGTCCGCTTTTTCATTGCAAGGTTGGTTGTCTCCTACACAGGTCCCAATATTTTGGGAACATCGCCTGAAGATTGCATTCCTAGTTGTCGCAATATTGCACGAATCCTCATTAATATTATGCAACTATTTAAGGAACATTGCTACTAGATTGTACAATATTTAATTAATATTGCGATAACTTTAAATTATTTTTGCATCATTATAAAAATTGTTATACTAATGCGGAAATAATTTAAGTTTATCGCAATATTAATTAAATATTGTACAATCTAGTAGCAATGTTCTATGAATAGTTGAAGCAACTGTAGCGACATAGAGATAACAGGAGCCACTACGCCCACGTCCACTAGTACGCTCCACGTCCATGCTCATGTGTATGCCTTACGTTCAAGTCCACGAATACGTAATATGTCCATGTCCAAGAATACGCATTACGTTCAAGTCCACGAATACGTAATATGTCCATGTCCAAGAATACGCATTACGTTCAAGTCCACGAATACGTAATATGTCCATGTCCAAGAATACGCATTACGTTCAAGTCCACGAATACGTAATATGTCCATGTCCAAGAATACGCATTACGTTCAAGTCCACGAATACGTAATATGTCCATGTCCAAGAATACGCATTACGTTCAAGTCCACGAATACGTAATATGTCCATGTCCAAGAATACGCATTACGTTCAAGTCCACGAATACGTAATATGTCCATGTCCAAGAATACGCATTACGTTCAAGTCCACGAATACGTAATATGTCCATATCCAAGAATACGCATTACGTTCAAGTCCACGAATACGTAATATGTCCATGTTCACGAGCACGCTTTAAGTTCAAGACCAAGGAAGAACGAACGATGATTCAAATCATTAAAGAGAATCTGAACAAGATAACGAGATCAGTCGACAACTTGAAGCTAAAGGATCAGGGCATGATCACACGTGAAAGCTGACCTTAAAGACAAGTTTCTTGCTCCAGACAAATCTGCTATGGTCACTACCAACTTAGTTAAACCTTACGTGATAAGTGACGTACGTACCAAGGAAATGTATTATCTGCCATCGAAAAGACAAGTTCAACATGCGACGATTTGCAGCCATTCTCTATTTCTAGTGACAGAAGATATAAATGCCGCAAGGTCGGTTTCAGAGCTTTAATCAGTATGAATGAAACGTCGGCTTATCATGAAAAACACGGTACGAACAGCGATAAAGACATGTCTCTATGGAAAGATTAAAGGAAGATGCAGGAAGCCTCGGGGTCGGATTTGACGATCCGAGACTGCCGATATGGACCTCAAAACGATTGCTTAACGTAAGGTAGTATAAAGATAAAGAATCATTGTTTGAGTTCTGTCTAAGATTTGAAAATCTAGTCAGAAAATAAGAGAACGATGAAAGAATCTCCAAGCTAACATAAGTAGAGAAGAAAAGCCTGCTCTACAAAGCAGTAATGCAAGCTTTCCCGGAAAGAGACACGGCAGAAAATTTAGCAGTTCACAGTACGGGTAAAGAACTTACTTATATAACCAACAAAAATACTTAACTTTTCCGATTGGCAACGCACACCAGAAAGTTCCAGAGAAGCCTGCATTATTTGAAGAGATGCTCCAAAGGCAAGAAAAGGTAGCACAAGCAATAAGAGTCGTGTGGCAGTCAGAGCCATGTGACCGCAGACTGTCCACCCAATAATATGAAATATTTCAACTGCAGCAACTTCGGCTACATATCAGCAGGCTACACCACACCGAGGAAAGGGCATGAGTCCTTATGCAAAAAAACAACCGTAACGAAAATGGAGGAAAGACGAGAGCCAGTCACTATATCGTTTCAGGTAGGCGCCCTGCAAGTTGCCAACTGGGCGATCAGCTTTTCAATCGCCAACGCCTGGAAAAGAAAAAGTTCATTACTGATTCAAGCTCGACTGAGCATATGACCAACTCTAATTTCACAACGCAATTGAACGAAAAGACAAACCGCGTAATAGGATGTGCCAATAAATATGAAAAGTCAGACATAAAATCAACTAATCGGAGTCGAGTCAAGTTTGAATTGTCAAATGTCAAAGTCAAAGTTATAAATGTTAGATAAAGTAATATACGCGGAGAACCTAAGGAGGAATCTATTATCACTTAAACGTTTCACAGATCAGAGTCTATATGTGTATCTAGACAATAAAATAATAAATGTTTATGAACCAAACATAAAAGTAAAGATTCAGGAAGGAAAATTTGAAGATTCGTTTTGGACGATTGGTATAAAATTGAAAAAGTGTTAAGAACGTTGTATCCGAACATTAAGAAATTCCGGGAGACTGAATACGGAGTATGTTTAAAAGATTGCGAGATATGTAAGGTAGCGAAAATGAATAGACCAAAGTTCGATAACGATAAGGAAATGGCCTACCCAGTGAATCATAAGCCAGACACCGCTGAATGCATTGACGACTTCGTAGCGAAGTTGCGAAATATATGCGGAAAGAATGAAAAATTCTGTTATTTAGATTGCGATCAAAGCACTGAATTTACCAGCGGAAAGGCCAACGAGGTGCTGGACGAATATGGTGCGGAACTGAGAACAGTTTGCCTACACACACCGCAGCTAAACTGCATCGCAGAACGCTAACATCGAACAATTCAGAAAAATACGAGAGCTCTGATGTATGATTCGAAATTGCCAGCGAATGCCTAGGATCTAGCGTTGAAAGCTACGGTTACTTGCTACTGAATCCAGAAGACGGTAAAGTGTACGAAAGTCGAAATGTGCAGTCTATTGAAGCAAAGTCTTCGGAGATGTCTACAAGCGCGAAGATATAAAATTGGACAATAACTAATGATACTCTGAACAAAGAAACTTGGTTATTTAAATTTGGAAAAAAAGCACAGATCAACCGGAAGAAGTGGTACCAGTACCCAAGAAGAGAGGCAGACCTCAGAAGGAGATCCAAAAGCCAGCAGCAAAGCCAAATCCAAAGGTGATACACAGACCAGTTACTCGAAAGCAGACACAGAGTAAAGACGCTGCACCTGCAGACAATGCACAGGATGAAATCGAAGACCTGAGTGCATATGGCTTATATGAGTTGCTGATTGCCATCAACGGGGATCCGAAATTCTATCGAGAAGCTGTGTCATCATCAGAGGCCTACTGATGCCAAAAAGCCATGAGCAAGGAAAGATAAGCACTTCAGAAAAACCAAGTTTATGAAGTGGTCAGTAGAACATGCAAAGATGGAAAGAAACTGAACATGTTGGACTCAAGATTGGTCTTCAAGCGTAAAGACAACGGAACCGAGTATCCAGATTATAAGGCAAGAATTGTAATAAGAGGATTCAAGGATTCGAACATATACGATATCTGTGAGACATACGCACCTGTTCACGACTTGCATTAGTAAGAGCAGTTCTTGCTATCGCAAACTAACAAGATTATATAATGTGGTAACTGCATGTCAAAGCAGCATTTTCTCACAGCCCATAAAAAGAGAAATATTCCTGGAAATACCAGATGGCTTTGAAGAATATGAAAATCAAAGACAGACAAAAGTGTGGAAGCTCCACAAATCTTTATACTGACATTTAAAGACAAGCCCAAAGAACTAGAATGCACACTTTTCAGAGTTTGTTAAGCACTTGGGTTCTTTAGCAAACAATAGAGACCCATGTTTATTTGTATATACTGAAAATAACAGCTGTATAATAATGCTGTTGTACGTTGATGACATACTGCTGACAGGCAATAACGAGCCGAAGATGAGAGACGTACAGAAAGAAATTCGACATAAAATTTCTGGGTGAGCCTAAAGAATTCCTTGGAATCACCATAACAAGAAAACCGCTGCCAATTCATTGGCACGTAGCTTCCTCCAATGAAATTTATTGTTCCAATAAATAAAATATTGTTTTAATATACAGTATGTGAATGCTATTTTAAATATTTCCAAATTTAATTATTTTGCTGTAGAAGTACTAGACACCCCTATAAGAAGAAGCAACATTTTTAAGAAAAATCAGTTTTTACATTTTAGCTCTTTACTTGAGAATAGCTCGACGAAATCGTTTCAAATTTAAACAGCAGATAGCTTTGTTTATGATAAAGCGCCAAATAAAATTTTGAAGCATTTAACTACATTGTTTTAGAGATATGAGGAATCAAAAAAATTTCAAAAAAATTTCAAACCTTGATATTTTAAGAACCATAGGGGTTTCAAAGCTACGCAACGAACTAAGCCAAAACACATAAAATATCTACCTTTTCCTTAAATATCAAGTGCAATAAGGCCTTTTTACGCCCGTAATCGTAGCACAAAAAAACTCATTTTTTTCAGTTTTCGATTTATTACTGGAAAAATAAGTAGTCAAATCACTTGGAATTTTAATGAAATATAGTTTGACACGTGGCCCATCAACTTTATTTTTTTCACAAGGTTATGATGTTTTGTTTCAGAGATATAAATTTAAAGAAAAAACATACACACACATTCAGATACATACACACACGCGCGCGCACACACATACGGACATTTTCTAAAAACACGTAATTCGAACTTCAAACATATCAAAACATGTTTCTATGAAGTTTTAGCGAAACTAAAAAAGGTACTATTACAAAACTTCCTCTAGGAGGAAGCAATAGAAAGGACAGAACTATACGATTGGATCAGATCAAGTTTATAAATAAGCTGCAGACAAAATTTGGATATGCACAAGCTAAAAGTCAACCGACTCTCATGGTAACGAATCATGTACTTAACAAGCAAAGAAAGCAACGAGAGAATGAACCAACTGATGAAAAAGTCATAAAATCAACGAGAATACCGAAAAGTTGTGGGCTCTCTGATGTATCTCGTATCAGGTATTGTGATAACATTAAATTACCCCTATAGCACCCGATATTTTGGCAACATTGCCTCAACATTGCATTGCAAGACTAGCTAGATTCGGCAATATTAACAGAGCTTAGAACAACATTGCTGCAACCATAAGGCAATGTTGCCATGCACCAAAATGTCCGCTTTTTCATTGCAAAGTTGGTTATCTCCCACATAGGTCCCAATATTTTGGGAACATTGCTTAAAGATTCCATTACCAGATTTTTCAATATTGCACGAAACCTTATTAATGTTGCTTCAACTATTCAGAGAACATTGCTACTAGATTGTACAATATTTAATTAATATTGCGATAACCTTAAATTATTTTTGCATCATTATAAAAATTGTTATACTAATGCGGAAATAATTTAAAGTTATCGCAATATTAATTAAATATTGTACAATCTAGTAGCAATGTTCCCTAAATAGTTGCACAATATGAATGAGGATTCGTGCAATATTGCGACAACTAGGAATGCAATCTTTAGGCAATGTTCCCAAAATATAGGGACCTGTGTAGAAGACAACCAACCTTGCAATGAAAAAGCGGACATTTTGGTGCGTGGCAACATTCCTTAATGGTTGCGGCAATGTTATTCTAAGCTCTGGTAATATTGCCGAATCTAGCTAGTCTTGCAATGAAATGTTGAGACAATATTGCCAAAATATCAGGTGCTATAGGGGACTTGACCGAACACACGATTTTCATAAAGTAGTAAATAGACACATTGGATTACAGTGTCCAACTACTGGCTTAAAATCACATTCAAGTACTGGTCTAACTGCGTCAAACGGTGACCAACTATACCGTATTTTTATGTTACTCTTGAAAAATTAATTTGACCGTAAAAACTGATATTTGATATTTAATATTTATTGACCAGAAATAAAATACAGAAATATAATGCATACTCTGCATTCCTGCAAAGATAAACAAAGTTATCTGACCACAGGCCTGGCATTTAGTTACAAACTAATAAAGATATAAATATTAAAAAAAAACACTTAAAACTAAAACTTCTGTTAATTACGCATGCCTAGTAGTGGACTCCTCACTATTTTATATGTATACATAAATTATTTCATGAATAACAATTTTAACAAGAGATGCACATTTCAGATTTCAACAGTTGGATTTTATCCATTCTTTAATTATCTCCTGTTGAGTCGATTTGCTAATTTCTAGCACTTTTAGGTTATTCGGCAAAGCATTAAATGTTGAGATCGCTTTAATATAACAGTTCTTATTACTAATTCTCTTTTTATTTATCGGTACTATAATACTTTTATTTCTAGTAATACTAGATGAGTTGAGGTATTGCTCTTTGAGATCATTATAGTATAACTTTAGTGATTCTATGGTAAACAATTGTTCTAGATTGAATGGTTTATTATGCGTGACAAATTTATTCTTATTTATTATCTTAAGAATTTTTTTCTGTATTTTTTGTACTAAATCCCTATTATTCTTATAAGCTCCACCCCAAGCAATGATACCATAGCTCATAATACTATGAAAGAACGCATAATATATTAACATCAAAGTCTCGGTTGGCATAGATTTCGCAATTTTGTAAAAAATGTATACTAAATACTTAGTTTTCTTAACAATATATAACATATGCATATCCCATTTTAGTTTATAATCTATAACTATGCCCAGGTACTTGTAGTTCTCAACTCTAGTTAATTTTTTATCCTGTATTTTTACATCTATCTGGTTAGGAACACTGCCAACATAGCTACCGAAAGTCATATAAACCGACTTATCAACATTCAATGATAGCTTATTCACCGCAAGCCATTTGTGTATTTGTAACAAATAATTATTCATGTTATCTTGGGCTTTCTCCCAGCATTCTCCTGTAGCAATTATAGCAGTATCATCTGCATACGACAGAATAGCCTCCATAGGTATCTCCTGTAGCAAATCATTTATGTATAAGATAAACAACAGTGGACTAAGTATCGTACTTTGTGGAACCCCGGTGATTATTAATAGGTTATCGCTAACACAACCATCAATTTTTACATTTTGATATCTGGTACTAAGGTACTAGAGAGCTATCAACTAAGGAACTACGTACTAAGGTAACTACGGTAAGGTAGAACTACGTACTAAACTAGGTACTAAGGAACAAGAGAGCAGTATCAAAGCTTGCCCCCTAATTCCCATGCAGTACAGTTTATCCAATAAGATACTATGGTCCACCGTATCAAAGCTAGGTCAAAAAATGTGACTATGGTAGGAATACTTTTGTCGATATTGTTATATAACGAGTTCATTAAGTAGCTTAGTGCATTTTTGGTGCCCTTTGTTTTAACAAAGCCAAATTGGTGATCAGAGATTATGCTAGCTTCAGTCACAAAATCATAAAGTCTACTGTGTATTATTTTTTCAAAAATTTTCGCTACGTTTGATCTTAATGAACTGGGCCGATAGTTTGTGATTTTACATTTTTCACCTGATTTGTAGACTGGGACAATTTCAGCCTTCTTCAGTGCGTTAGGCCATATACCTGTTTCAATGCTTAAATTTATAATGTAAGTGATTGCTTCAGCTATATAGTTACTAATTAATTTCAAGGTTTTGGAGTTGATATTGTCAACTCCACCACTTCTAATTTTTAGTGCATTGATTACAGATATTACCTCTCTCGTGTTCGTTGGCTTAATGAAAATTGTAATAGGGTTCATCGCCGGTAATTTGAGTTCCACATTATCCGGTTTCTCAATTCGTATACTTAACTCTCGACCTATTTCACAGAAAAAACTGTTCATATTATTCGCAATTTCAGTTTTATTAGTTACTTTCCTATCACTAATTTTTACATGATTTATGGTTTCTCTGGATTTCTTGTTTCCAATTTTACTATTTATGACTTCCCATAGCTTTTTTGGATTATTAATGTTACTTTGAACCTGTTTTTGATCGTGTTTAATTTTAGCATCCTTAATAACTTTGTCTAGTATTTTAGCATATTTTTTGTACTGTGATTTAAGTTGATCATTATTTATATCCAGTTGCCATAAATCATACAAAAACTCTTTGGTTTCACATGTTTTTATTATTGCACTTGTGATCCAGCTCTTTCTTCCACCTTGTTTCATTTTTCTTTTTTTAGCAGTTGCTAGGTCTATGTAATCCTTGATCTCATTTACGAGTACATTGGTCGCCAAGTTAGGATCCTGAATCGACAATATTCGTCTCCAGTTTTTATTTCTAGCAATGCTTATTAATTTTTTGTAATTTACAAAGTTTTCCGGTTGATTAGCTTTTTCCTTGATCTTGTTTAATGCAATAAATATTGGATAATGATCTGTTATTGAAAGTTTTATTTTGTATGTAGTTGTTTTTAAATTGTTTGTTTTGATAAAAATATTGTCGATACAGCCACCCTTAGCGATACCAACTGGCGGCTTGGTAATACCAACAAAGCCAGGAATGTACCCTATCTCAAAAAAATTACGTAGGAATTCCTGACTGTAATTATCATATTCTAGTAAGTCAATATTGAAATCACCTATTACTATAGCTGATTTTTAACACTTTTATTCGCAATTAAAAATTTATTTATCTCTAGAATAAATTCAGATTTTGGAATCCCATGTGACATATAGACCACTGACACCTCAAGATTACTTTGGTTACTTGGCTTAATACTCGTATTTACAATCTTAATTCTACCCGTTTCAATCACATCTATGTTTTGGTCTAATATAGCATTTACAAAGACTATGACGCCATCATTTTTGTTTATCGAACTATGGTTATAATAACACTTGTATTCATAGTCAGGTCCCTTTAATTTGTATATTTTATAATTAAATTGTTGAAAAATTTCCGTGCAGACAACAATAGATGGTTTTATAGCTAAACTTTCAATTAGTATTTTTACTTTATCAAAATTAGCATTCATGCTTCTGACATTTATATGCATGATCGTATCATTTTTACTACTACTGATTTTATTAAAAATATCAACACTACTACATGTTTTTTCATTTTGAAAAGAATCATTTTGGATTATATCTAAGTAATCAAAAGTAGCCATTATAACCTATTTATTGTTATCTTTGACTTTCTTATCTTTGCGAGCCGTCGGTGGAGTAGTGTACTGATCCAGTTGTTGCTTCTGTTTTTGGAGTGCTTGTTGGTTTCTTGTGACAACCCTCACAATCTGAGGTTTGTCTAGTTTCAGTTGCTGCGGAGTATTTTGTTTTTCATTCGGATTAATCTTGCTTAGTTCTTCTAGATCCTTGTTACCCTTCTTATCATCTGCCGGTACCTGCTGTTTTGTAGATTTCCTCCTATTGTACATCGAGTCTAGTGATGGCAATGAAGGGCTCATAGGATAAACCGTTGAGTCAATGAACTTTCCAATTTTCTTTTTCAGAATAGAGCAAAGGTAAGTGTCATATGCAGTATGTTTTGTTTCAAGTTTTGTGGAATACTTGGCATTACTAAATGCACAGTTTGTACACTTAACGGTTTCACTTGTACACTCACTTGTATTATGACTTTCAGCACATTTCAAGCATACGGTTTCATTGTGGCACTTCTTTTAACTGTGTTCAAACCTGCCACACTCATTGCACGGTCCAATGTTTATCAAATCGTAGACTTTACAATTTTGATAGCCTACATACACTCTATTTCTATTGTCTCTTACATATTTATATACTTCAGCAGGCACTTCCATCAACACAGTGCACTGTTTACTGAATTTACTGGTGTACATGTGCAGCACTTTACCTTTCCTTGTGAAGTCATTGAAATTTCTGGTGTTGATATCTTCTTCTATTTCTTCCAAATCCATATTAGTGTGGTTGTCTATACCTATAATTTTTATCTTCGGATTATGAAGTTCATGCTTTTTTACATTGCACAGACCTTTCAATTTTTCTTTAAGTACACTTTCAGTTAGTGCGACACTATCTTCACTCGTACAACTAATAATAACTTCATCTTTCTTATTTATAAATATGTTCTTTGTTTGTATACACTTTTGTGCTGTTAAACAATCTATTACCGATTTACCTATTTCTTTAATATCAACTTCACTGTTTTTACTTTTCTGAACTGTTATTTTCGGTACTTTTTTATTCAGCTGTTTTTGTTGTTGTTGTCTTACTGCATCTCTGTACGTGAATGTCTTGAGAGTAGCCTGATTCGAGTTTTTTTGTAGTTTTTCTTTTAGTAGATCGTTTTTCTCCGTTAATTCAGCAACAAGAGTTCTTAGTAGTTTAACCTCTGTTTTCACAAACTCCATCTCAGTGTCACTTATACTTGATTATAAACTGTATAGATCGGTAGTCTTAGATTCAATCTCAGCCAGTACTTCTCTTCTTATTTCTTCAGTGGTCTTAGATTTTATCTGTGCAATTAGTACTCTTTCTGGTTCAGTCAGGCTTTTCTCCTCGATTTTAGAGGTTATGTTCTTCCCTGTGTGCTCGGGGCAGATTATAAGGTGTTTCCCCAGGTGTTTATAATTGTCCGATATCTCATTGAGACAGTTGACGTGGAAAGCCTCATCACAGATGATGCACACCACTGTTTTCACTTTTTGTTCCGTATGACATGCAAAAAATGCGGAACGCTTATCAGGAGGCTTGCGTCCTGTCGCCATGTTGAATCTGGTAACGCAATCTTCAGGCAATGTTCCCAAAATATTGGGATCTGTGTGGGAGATAACCAGCCTCGCAATGAAAAAGCGGACATTTTGGTGCGTGACAACATTGCCTAATGGTTGCAGCAATGTTGTTCTACGCGCTAGCAATATTGCCGAATCTAGCCAGTCTTGCAATGCAATGTTGAGGCAATGTTGCCAAATTATCGGGTGCTATAGGGGGTACAATGATTGTTTGAGGTTCTTTTTTTTTTTTTTTCTTTTGAATGATGATTTTGATAGCTAAATGTTGGTGTTAATAGTATATTATGACACTGTTGTGGACATGGCTTTCTACCTTGTTCGAGGTTTTTCGCACGAGCAAAACGAGTGCGAAAATCAAGCAAGGTAAAAAAATACCTCCAACCACAGTCTCATACGATATTTTATAGCACAACAACCTTAAAATCGACAATAAAGTTGGCATTTTGAGGTTGGTGTGCTATAAAAGTTTTTAATGTACTGCAATTTGTCTGTACAAAATAAATAACTTACTATTTTTGTCTCAATATCTGTCCAAGTACTGATGGCCATTGTACCTTAATACAGCCGCATCCATTGCCGCACGCTACTGCCTGCCAGCTATTCCCCCTACAAACACTTTGTGTGTGTGTGTGTGTGTGTGTGTGTGTGTGTGTGTGTGAGAGGCATAGTGATAGTATACTATATATATATATATATCCGTATAAGCTATTGCGGCCAATTCCCTCTCTGAGCGTCCCCTCTCCGAGCGCCGAGAGAGTTCGTACTATAGCAAAAGAAAACATGAGCCGTCACGGGACGCCTGGCAGATGTGAAACATAGAAATTGAAGGTTACTGGAAAATATATAATTGAGTTTAATAAGAAAAGGATGCAATGAAAAGGAATAAACGAGTATTTAAAGAAAAAATTATATTTGCGGAGGAAGTGGTCCTCAGCATGAGGTTATCCCTCGGTAGCAATTTAGAAAGGGTTGACGGTTGCTATCGGTCTCTCCGAGGCAGGTAAAGGTGTTTCGAAAGAAAAAACAAGTTAATTCATTTTTTCTTTCAACGTTTCGGCGAACAATGTCGCCCTCATCAGGAGAACTGAGAAGAAATTCGGTTTATTGTTAGCAAAATTTCAAGAGTACAAAAATTATTTAGACTGTGTGGCATATGAGGTGCATACAAGAATTATAGGACTCGACAGGCTCGCTGATGGAAAGTTCGAGGCTGCGTTTTTCCCGCCGGGCGCCGGCGGCGGCGGGGAGAGAGCGTGTGGTCGTTGTGTCTCTCTCAGCTACTCGAGGCGAATTCGCAAAAGTTGAATATCCGCGCTGCTTTTATACTCTGCGCGGGGCGGCGAGAGTTGCGATCGGTTTGTTGACATTTTTTCGCTAGTGACGTGAGCGTCGCTGCTCATATGTGCCTACAGCTGACAGCAAGGAAGGATCGAGAAGCTCGCTTCTCTGTGATTTTCGGAGATCATCGGAGAGCGGCGTGTTGGTCCGATGCGATTTTACATTATTCGAGATGTTTTTACAAGTAGCGCAATCGGAGAGCGAGTAGGTATGTATTAGGTGTGTGTACATGGAACTTAGGTGCTGTGTATCTTCTTTTTTATTCACACCGTTTTCTTGTAAATGTATGTGCATGATTCGGATATTAATCGTTTATTTAAATTCGTTTCTTTGTCTTTGATTTTATAATTTTCAAAATTGAAAGTGTGGTTATTATTTTTTACATGATCGCATATTACGCTATTTTTTAATTTTTTGTGTTCGTTGATGCGTATACATACATTTCGTTTTGTTTGGCCAACATACGTTGCAGAGCAGTCATTGCATTCGAGTTTATAGACTACATTATTTTCGTTGTTTTTTTCAATCTTATCTTTACCCTTGATGATAATTCTTTTCATGTAGCTGTTTATTTTAGGTACAGTTTCAATATTTTTAGCTTTAAATGCATGACTGGTTTGCTCGTAAAACCGCTAATATAAGGTAGGCTTACAATGTTTCGTTTTTCATTACGGTTTGTTATTTCTTTTGATGTAAAAATCACAGAGAAGCCGAAATGTCCGAAAATCACATAGAAGCGAGCTTCTCGATCCTTCCTTGCTGTCAGCTGTAGGCACATATGAGCAGCGACGCTCACGTCACTAGCGAAAATATGTCAACAAACCGATCGCAACTCTCGCCGCTCCGCGCAGAGTATAAAAGCAGCGCGGATATCCAACTTTTGCGAATTCGCCTCGAGTAGCTGAGAGAGACACAACGACCACACGCTCTCTCCCCGCCGCCGCCGGCGCCCGGCGGGGAAAACGCAGCCTCGAACTTTCCATCAGCGAGCCTGTCGGGTCCTATAATTCTTGTAAGCACCTCATATGCCACACAGTCTAAATAATTTTGTACTCTTGAAATTTTGCTAACAATAAACCGAATTTCTTATCAGTTCTCCTGATGAGGGCGACATTCTTCGCCAAAACGTTCATATGTGCACGAAAATGGCCACTTTCCATGCATGTAAAATGAATGGAAAATCGAGTTTTTCTTAGCAGCGGGGAAAAATTACTTTTCTGGAAAAGAAAAAGTCTTTTCCTCCCAAGGGAGTAGTTTTTTCCTCACACAGCAGACTATCCGATATGTTTTTAAAGTTTTCAAATTTTTCAAAATTTTCAAATTTTTTAAAATTTTCAAAATTTTAAAAAACATTTGAAAATTTTGAAAATTTTGAAAATTTTGAAAATTTTGAAAATTTTGAAAATTTTGAAAATTTTGAAAATTTTGAAAATTTTGAAAATTTTGAAAATTTTGAAAATTTTGAAAATTTTGAAAATTTTGAAAATTTTGAAAATTTTGAAAATTTTGAAAATTTTGAAAATTTTGAAAATTTTGAAAATTTTGAAAATTTTGAAAATTTTGAAAATTTTGAAAATTTTGAAAATTTTGAAAATTTTGAAAATTTTGAAAATTTTGAAAATTTTGAAAATTTTGAAAATTTTGAAAATTTTGAAAATTTTGAAAATTTTGAAAATTTTGAAAATTTTGAAAATTTTGAAAATTTTGAAAATTTTGAAAATTTTGAAAATTTTGAAAATTTTGAAAATTTTGAAAATTTTGAAAATTTTGAAAATTTTGAAAATTTTGAAAATTTTGAAAATTTTGAAAATTTTGAAAATTTTGAAAATTTTTAAATTTTAATACAAATTTGTTTTACTTTGAAATGTCCTCGAATTTCCCATTCCTTCCATATGCATGATAAGTGGCCTATTCGCGCACTTATCATAAAAAGTACGGTGTGCAACAAGGGGGGAGTGGTTTTTTCAGACTCGGGTGCTGTTTTGAGCACTCGTGTCCGTCTCGGGCGCCTATGGCGCCCTCGACTCCCACTCATGCTCAAAACATCACCCTCGCTAGAAAAAGCCAATTTCCCCCCCTAGTTGCACAATATACTATTTTCTTTCGAAACACCTTTACCTGCCTCGGAGAGACCGACAGCAACCGTCAACCCTGTTTGAAGAAAAAAATATTTAGATTTATTCCGTGTCTCAAAGGCTTATAGACTGCCGACTGTCATCCACTATAAGGGTATGAAAGAGAGACGCCAATATCCAGGTATGCGATAACACAGTGGAAGCGCGGGCCGACTGACCCTTCATTTTATTACCCCCACTGCCTCTTACCTGGGTATCATCTAGCGTACGGTCAGCGAAGTGCGCTTCCCTCTCTAAATTCCTCAATTTGATTTTAGCCAACATTTTTTAAGTATAATATTATTTTGATTCGGATTACTAATGATACGTTTAAACGATTGAGAGCTCACGTGATCAATATAGCGGCTGAAGGATGAAAATATATACAGATACATATACTCATTTTTTTTTTATTTAAGTGGTATTTCGAACTCGAAAGTTCTACGCAACCTCTCCACGTATCTCTATTTTGTGCCAGCCCCATACACTCATATAAATTCTAATATATAAAATAACCCTATTGTTTTCTCCAAACCATAATAGAGATTTGTCGAACGTGGTCAGCGTATCATAAAAACGCTGCGTCTCCAAGAGACTTATAATAATCATAAACCTAAAATGCGCTGCCAAGTTCGGCATCGAACTCGACAGCGCATCTGCTTTTGGAGATTTTGTCGATTGTAATATTAAAACTATAAAATATTAGATATTATAGTTATACTCAACGCGCTGGGCACGGCGTGCGTATTATTATATTATAGTGACGATTGGAACAGAGAGCACAGCTATAGGTATACTCAGTGCAAAGAGATTGACACTATAGATATAGATATACTCAACGCGCAGGACGCGAGAGTATAGCTGTATGTAGTTTGCTCGAAGCGCGGTAAGTAAGAAAGAAGGGAGAGTTATAATTAGCACGCGGCGCGGGAGAGGGGGTCTCGCGATCGTGCCATCGTATGAGTTACTCCGGCGAGAGTGTTATTTTTTGGAGACCGGGTTCACACCCCAAGGCGCGGCTAAAGATGTTTCACATCAAAAAGTATCATTTCTAGCGTGACGGTTTTGCAATACAATATCTTACAGATTTTTCGACCTAGCCCTCAACCGCCAAACATGCATAACGTGCAATAAGGAACTTCGTTCCAATATTGAGAGGCGCGACAGCGCCGCGCTGGCGAGTAACAGTAAACGAAGTATAAGACACGATGACGGTGAGGATCGCTTCCCTCCCCTATAGCACCCGATAATTTGGTAACATTGCCTCAACATTGCATTGCAAGACTGGCTAGATTCGGCAATATTGCTAGCGCGTAGAACAACATTGCTGCAACCATTAGGCAATGTTGTCACGCGCCAAAATGTCCGCTTTTTCATTGCTAGGCTGGTTATCTCCCACAGAGATCCCCATATTTTGGGAACATTGCCTGAAGATTGCGTTACCAGATTGTGCAATATTGCATGAAGCCTTATTAATATTCCTGCAACTATTTAAGAAACATTGCTACTAGATTGTGTAATATTTAACTAATATTGCGCTAACCTTAAAATATTTTCGCATCATTATAACAATTTTTATAATGATGCGGACATTTTGGTGCGTGGCAACATTGCCTTATGGTTGCAGCAATATTGTTCTAAGCTCTGGCAATATTTCCGAATCTAGCTAGTCTTGCAATGCAATGTTGAGGCAATGTTGCCAAAATATCGGGTGCTATAGGGGTAGGTGTCTGCAATCATCTATCTCTACAAATCTCTGGTGCTTTCTAATTCACTGTACTGTTGTAATATTTGAAGACCATTTTTCTAAGGCTCCATTAGCCAAATCAAATGAGTTCAGTAATCATTTTTAAGGTTTGCTGCGTTAAAATAAGGAGCGTCAATGCACAGGTCCTGTCATGATTCGATGATTGCAGAGAAGTGTCACCTTCAGACTATCAACCGATCTCATTGGCTTCTATAGCTAAATTAATAGGCTAAAAAGACAATGGAACGTTCTCCCTGACTCGATCGACAAGTCGGAGTCATCCCTGGCATCTTTCAGGATAGTAGTTAGCTTTCTGCCAAGAACTTTCTGACTTACTTGGAGCATCGAATTATTTCTTTTGTCTGACTGCACGCCGTTTTTTGTAGTATTAATTTTTCGAAATGATTTGCTTGTCACAACGTTTGAATCTACGTTTTCTTTTTCTTATATTTGTATATTTCATACTGATTTTTGTATTTTTAAGGGGACCTAACCACCTTGAATTGTCAAAAAATTAAAAATCGGATTCTATTTTTATATTAACATTAAATTGTTTAAAAAATGTATTAAACAAACATATAAACTTTAAAAAACTATAGAGAACAAGAAACAATTTTTATATGTACCAAATACTAGGTGCAACATGTCTCCGAAGGCCAAAATTCACAATTTCCATTTTTTCACTCTCCGCAGACTTACTTCAGTTCTAGGCATCGAAGAGTACTAAAACTTTACAAACATGTTTGAAATACACATAGTTCTGACATGAGTGTAGGGATTTGTAAGTAAATTAAACTATGTGTATTTCAAACATGTTTGTAAAGTTTTAGTACTCTTCGATGCCTAGAACTGAAGTAAGTCTGCGGTGAGTGAAAAAATGGAAATTGTGAATTTTGGCCTTCGGAGACATGTTGCACCTAGTATTTGGTACATATAAAAATTGTTTCTTGTTCTCTATAGTTTTTTAAAGTTTATATGTTTGTTTAATACATTTTTTAAACAATTTAATGTTAATATAATGCCCGTATAATAGAATACATAAATAAATATTCTTAAAATATTGGGTGCTGTAGATTGACTGGCCCACGCCGTGTGAGTAATAATCGTGAAATGGACAGAGCTGTCCACAGCAATGTTGCTTCAGAAGCTCAGCATGCTTATATAATCTTTCAACAATATTATTGAATCAAATGAATCTGCGAACGCTACATTCAGGAAATATTGCTAAAAGATGCGGGTCTATATGGGTAGTAACATAAGTAGAAATGATGGAGTCATTGTTTTTTTCAATGTGAATCTTATTCGAAATACTGAAGTAGTAGAAATAAGAAGGTTGTGTTGGTATTTGTTAGTAATAAAATTAAATACCAACAACAAACTTAAAATTTTGGCAGTATATAGAATTTCAAAAAAAGAGTTTATACTAGATTTAAATAAATATCTAATCAAAAATAAAAATTTTAAAAATTACCTGGGAATAGGTGACTTTAACTTTGACTTATTGAAATGTGATCACTTTAGCCAAGAATTTGTTTATAACTTTTCTAAAAAGGGATAAATTCCAGACTTTATCGGTATTACTAGTCAACCTACTGGCACTTCCAAAGGATCATGCATTGATGATTTTTTTATCAAAACCGATAATCTGTATACAGCCATGGACAAAATCAAAGTTGCTATGACGGATCATTATCATATTTTCATTGTTGTTTACAAGATAAAAAAAGTAAATAGTGGGGCAACAACGTAATTAAATATATAATGAATTATAAAAAATTACTTAACAATGCTGATGAGACTAGAGACTGGCGTAAAATATTGGCAGTAAATGATCCTATTATCGCTACGAATAAATTGCTGTACGAGATAAAGCGATGCATAGAATTAGCCACAACTAAAACTAAAAAAAAAATAGACGCTAAGGTAGGAAGAACTGGATCACAGATTCTTTGATAAAATCATGCAAATAGAAACAACTTTCGTATGATTTGTGGCGATATTATGAAAATATCCAACCACTAAAATCTCTGTATCAAACTTACGCCGAAATTCTGGAAAAAGTAATTATGGATGTTGAAATATTATTTGACAAAAACCTAGTATAAAGCAATTTAAATAACCCAAAAAAATTATTGGAATAATAATTAACAATAGGTGAAAAAAGAAATAAAGATAGTGATGCTATAAATCATATAAAGGATGAAAATAATAAGTTTAAATAAATTTGGCACATTAAATGCACTCAATAATTTAATGAACATTTTGTATAATAATGTGGATTGGCGAATACCAACAATTGAACCTTTTTTTGATCTAGCGAAAGCCTTCGATACGGTTGTCCACCATATATGACTAAAAAAATTGTATTGTATTGGGATTAGAGGCCAGGCGTTGGATCTCGTTGCAAGCCAGTGCAGCGTAGCTTTCGGTGTGTACACGTTAGTTCTGCTCCAAGATAATGTACATGTTACTCAGGACTCTCGTAGATGATGTCCAGGTGTCCAGCGGAGGAAAAAAATCAAGTCCAGGAAGTGCGCTTCGTAGTACACACCGAAATGCACAAAACGCACTATCTGGACTTTATTTCTTCTTCCGCTGGGCAACTGAATATCGTCTATGAAAGTCCCGGTTAACATGAACATCATCTTCGAGCAGAACTTACAACTATACGCCTAAGACAACCGAACGTACTAGTTGGACTTTATATTTTCTTTTGCACATCATCGTTAAGCAAAACCTACAACTGCACGCTAAAAGCCATTGAGCGCACTACCTAAAGTTGATTCTTCCCTCCTTCGGGCGCCTGGACATCGTCTACGAGAGTTCCGGGCGAGGTCCTGGGTGGTGTGCTTATCATCTCTGAGCAAAACTTAGACCTGTATGCATAGAAAATTACTAAGCGCCTGTTCTGCTCCGATACCTAAATCTAAAAAGTATTTCTGTAATTTACAAACGCGAGTTTCAGCCGAGAAACAACGTCCATTTCTACTCGCATTCTACTAAGAAAATATGGCGAGCAGCTAGAGTACCGACTAGATTTTCTAGCAAAATTTCTACAGGGAATCAANACGCATAGACGCGCCTGCGCAATTGCCTCCCCCCCCCCTCTCTCTCTCTCTCTCCCTCTCTCTCTCTCTCTCTCTCTCTCTCTCTCTCTCTCTCTCTCTCTCTCTCTCTCTCTCTCTACAAGTGATTGGTCGTTCTCGGCATCGCTCTTCTGTTTGGTGGGTCTTCTTGAAGTTCTTGTGCACCTCGCGAGTGATCTTTGGTCGTGGATTTTGGGATTTTGATGGCTTTGCCACTGTGAGTACGGACGGCTCGGCTCGTGCTGTTTTGGAGTCGGGGAGCCCTGTTTTTTGTCGGTCACTCAGTTTTGTGGTTAGTTTCTGGCGGCCTTTATCTGCATCACCACGTGCCAAGTCAGTGACATCCAGTGCCAAGTTCCATAAGTTGGTAACACTAACTAGTTCTCTCACCAAATGAACGCACCTCGGCGCACGCGCATTTCATCTCTACTGGCAGCGCGGGTACTTTTGAACTACGATAAGGCTGTAGGAGGCTAGCAGGAGCCCGACGAGAGCATCTCAAAAAAACCATCTGTCGTCTCACCCTGCAATCTAATTTTAAAACTGCTCAGCTTCCTCAATCCTGATTCGCTTGGCTTTTTCTCACTCTTGGACATCAACGTGGCGACATATCACGGAGCATCGCATCACCTTTTTTCGCTCTGCAGAACAGCACTCCATCTGGCTTCGAGAGTATCAAGTCTCTCACCTCTAACTTACCACCAGCTATTATCCTCCAACACACTCTACTTTATCGACTGCCAGTAAGTTGTCGACAGTGACACAACATCGTCCAGAATGAGCGGAATTGGTGGAAAAAGTGCCGAAGCGCCTGTTATCTGTGCTCAATGCAACAAAGCGGCCAGGGGACGATGAAGACATGCGAGTTGTGCAACGATCATTTCCACACCATATGCGTCGCTCCAAGGTCCATAATGGTGTGAAATGTTGCTGCACTCGCCTGTGCTGCTTGTGCAGCGGAATACGACGTCGGCACGCCCAGGACCACGCAGACGAGGGCGAAAACGGCGGCAGCGACAGCAGCAACGGCAAGCATACCTCTAAAGCGTCTCTGTCTGAGGGCCTAAGGGTCTGTCATCTCAATGCGAATTCCCTAACGGGTCACATTGAGATGATCAGGTTCTTCTTGTCCACTCGTTCCCCTTTCCACGTAATAGCTGTGACGGAGACCTGGCTAAGCGACAAGATATCGTCCATCCCTTCACTGGATGATTGCACTCTGTACAGACGGGACAGAAACAGAAACGGTGGAGGTGTGGCTCTCTACATTCATCACTCATTGACAGCTAGTATCATCTCGTCATCTGATGGTGAATGGTCGGGCAAACAAGGTAAGCCGGAGTATCTTTTTTGTGAAATCACAGCTAAGGGAATATCGCCCATCTTCGTGGGGGTTGTGTATCGCCCTCCTCATTCTCCCTTTATCCAGGGATCTAACTTTATTGAGCAACTAACAACACACATGCACAACTACTCCACGAAGGTCATCATGCGTGATTTCAATGCAGACCACCTTTCCTCGTCTGACGACGCCAACTTCATCAAGGCTTTCATCGACGAGAACTCCCTTACTTCTGTGCCGTATGGTGCAACCTATCACAGACAGGACTCTGACACCTGGCTCGACCTATGCTTAATTGATGAGCAGGATCGCCTGCTCTCATATTGGAAAACTGACACTCCTTTCATCAACGGACATGACCTTATCACAGCCACACTCGACGTACAGATTCCACGACACGTACCTAATACTTATACTTACAGAAACTACAAAGGAATCTGTGCTGAGAAGCTAAGGGACTTCCTTAGCGCATGTGACTGGTCATCTTTCACCACGCCATCACTTGACGAATGCATTACCATCCTCAACGACAACATCACAAAAGCCATAAACCATCTCGCCCCATTAAAGACTGTGACACCTGGACGTAAGCGTCACCCGTGGTTCACCGCGGCTCTTCGTGACATTTTAACTGAAAGGAATAGACTCTACAGGTGTTTTCGCAGAAGTCGTCTACATTGGGATCTATACTTTTATAGAATCGCAAGCCATGACGCTCATAAACAGGTCGAGGAAGCCAGGCTGAATTACTATTATTCACGCTTGTCTACTCTGACCGACGTTGCTGAGATATGGAGAGAGCTTGAAAATCTTGGTATCACCGCTTCTAAATCTTCTCCACCTGCTCGGTTCTCTCCAGATGCTCTCAACGAACACTTTAGTTCCATCTCAAATGACCCTCAAGCTCCATCTGTTGAGGAGTATCTGCGAACCCTCGAGAGTCTAGACCTCCCTGAACACTTCATCTTCAGGGCTATCACAGAATCGGACGTGTTAGCTGCAGTATCACATTTCAATACCCAGGCCAGGGGAAGCGATGGCATCCCACAGGTTGTAACCTCTAAAGCATTGCCAATACTTGCTCCTTTAATCTGTCAAATTTTCAACCTGTCTTTGAGCGAGGCATGCTTTCCTTCTGCCTGGAAATCATCACTCGTACGAGCATTAAACAAGATCAACTCTCCTACAGCTGTAACAGACTACCGCCCGATCTCTCTACTTTGTTTTCTATCCAAGGCGCTGGAGTGGCTGATGCACAATCAAATCTCTGAATACCTTGAAACTAGACTCTATCTTGATAATTTTCAAACTGGTTTTCGCACTGGCCACAGCACGCAGTCCGGCTTAATCAAGCTGACTGATGATGTCAGGCTCGGGATGGACAGGAAGAAGGTCACTCTTCTACTTCTCTTTGATTTTAGCAAGGCGTTCGATACAGTGTGTCACGTCAGGCTACTCGGAAAGCTATCCTTCGGCTTCTCCAAGCAGGTTATCCGCTGGCTTGCATCTTACCTCTCGGGAAGAGATTAGGCCGTCATTGGTGACAACAGTGAGACCTCTACCATTCTACCACTCAACACCGGTGTCCCACAGGGGTCAGTTTTGGGCCCCTTGTTGTTCTCATTATACATCAATGATATTGGTTTTTGCCTAGATTCAGATGTGTCCCATCTAATCTACGCGGATGACCAGCAGATCTACAGCCAATGCCACCTCGAGGAGCTCGACTCCTGTTCTGTCAGGATGAATGCTAACGCCGAGAGAATAATGGGCTGGGCTGCGCTGAATAGACTCAAACTAAATGTAACTAAAACTAAAGCTATCGTCCTTGGTTCCCCCCTACTATATAAATGCTTCACCTTCTGCTGCTAACACCTATATAAACATAGGGGGAGCCCAGGTCAACTTTGAATCATCGGTGCGCAGCCTGGGGCTGGTGCTTGACTCCAAACTTACGTGGAAAGAGCACGTTACACAAATTTGTAAACGTGCTCACTCTTTAATGTATCGTCTCTACTTTTTTCGGAAAAGCACTAGCCTCAGGTTGCGCCAACATTTGGTGCAGGCACTCTTGTTTCCTCTCATCGACTACTGCTCACTTGCTTACTGCGACCTGACTCAAGAACTGGACTTAAAATTGCAGAGGCTTGTCAATGCGGAGATCCGTTATATCTACGGTGTAAGGAGGGACGAGCACATCTCCCCTTACAGGCGTGAGCTGCAATGGCTTACCACCACCGGACGTAGGAAGTATTTCATGGCCTGTTTTCTAAGAAAAATTTTTAACACCTCTATACCTGTCTATCTGTTAGCCTATTTTGATTTCCACGTCGCGCTCAGGCCTGTGAGGGGTGAGGTGACTCCACTGGACATCCCGACCTTTAAGACGGAGACGCTGAGGAATTCATTTTTCATCAGCGCCTCCTACCTCTGGAATAGCCTTCCATCTCAACTTCGCAATACACTATCCATATCACACTTTAAACAATTAGCTAAAAATTACTTCTTCAATCTGGAAAATACATAAACATCACACAAACATACACACATTCACATTCATCTCATTTCATTTCATTCCATTTCATACTCTTCAATCGCCCTAGCACCCTTACACAAAATGTTTATATTCTATTTATAATTTACTGTAATTGTATATGTACAACACAATGTACAGCAATAAAAACAATTAAATCTAAAATCTCTCTCTGTCTGTCTGTCTGTCTGTCTTTCTCTCTTTGCACTGAGATTGTATAGGCATGCTCTTTCCAAAGACATCAGAAAAAAACTCGTAAAACTGCTAGTATTTCCTCGCCTTAACTACGCAAGTGCAGACTTCTTCGACTTTGACGCCACCCGTGAACTGAAACTGCAGTGACTGCAGAATGCGTACACCCAGTTCGTCTACGGTAATATTCTGTGTTAAGCTGACGTACAACGTTTTGCCTAAGACTTGGCTAGCTTTCTACTTGGCTCAGGCGTGAGTATATTCTGGAAACACTTGCCTAATCCGTGATATCCAAGAGCTGTCCCCAGCACATTGCGGAGAGATTTTCTCAACTCAACGTCGATGTTATTGCACGTCGCTCGGATAGTAACCTCCCGTAGGCCTTTGTTTACGCGGTCCCAAGAACTGAATCCATAAGGTAGTCATTCATGATTTAGTCGGCAGAGCTGTTAAACTCGCTTAATATAACGGTGTTTCAACCCACCTCGATAAGCACCTTTAAGCAGTCCCTTCGAAAGTCCCTAGTTGAGCGAGACAAACTCAACCTAAGAGTCGAGCGAGAAGGGCTGTAGGTAGTCTTAAATACCTTAGTCAAACGATAATATTTCAAACCAAAGCTTTTCACTTGGGGTTCTCGCGACCTTGATTGTAAAGGAAACATTATCTTATCTTACCTTAAGCAGTTCAAAATTGTAATAGGGCTGGTAGAGTCCTAATAATTTAATAATTTAACCTTACATTGTATTTTTAGTACGTAAACATTTTGCTTCCTCCTAGAGGAAGCTTTGTAATAGTAAAATTTTCAGTTTTACTAAAACTTCATAGAAACAAGTTTTTAGATGTTAGAAGTTCGAATTACGTGATTTTAGGAAATGTCCGTATGGATGTGTGTGTATATATATATATTTGTGTGTGTGTGTGTGTGTGTGTGTGTGTGTGTGTGTGTGTGTGTGTGTGTGTGTGTGTGTACCGTGATATTTCTGAAACTACTCCGTCAATATCAATCAAATTTGACATGAATATCTATTTTTGGATTTTGAATTCGGGAAAAACATTAATTTTTTTATTTTTTCAATTACTTTCTTTTTTATGGCCATTTTTTGATTTTCGAAAAACATTATTTTCGGTTTATTTAATCATTCCATTGTTACAAACAATTCAGCTAAAATGCATTTGAAAGATAGTAAAATTACCTACTTTTCCCCGTTTGGTCGTCGGGATTGACCGCTCCGTTCGGCAGATAAAATGAAAAAGGTGATTTTTTTTTTAATTTATATCTCTGAAACTACACATCATAACCTTACGAAAAAAAATATGTTGATTGGTTACGTGTCAAACTAAATTCCATTAAAATTTCAAGTGATTTGACTACTTATTTTTTCAGTAATAAATCGAAAACTGAACAAAATGAGTTTTTTTTTAATTCTCGATTACGGGCGTATAAAGGCCTTATTGCACTTGAGATTTTGAGAAAAGGTAGATATTTTATATGTTTTAGCTAAGTTTGAAACCCCTATGGTTCTTCAGATATCAAGGTTTGAATTTTTTTTTAATTTTTTGATTCCTTATATCTCTAAAACAATGTAGTCAAATGGGTTGTCATTGCACGTCGTTAAGTCCTTCCTTACGAATTTATGTCATACTGATAATATTAAAATAGCATTCACATACTGTATTTTAAAAAAATATTTTATTTATTGGAACAATAAATTTCGCTGGAGTAAGCTACGTGCCAATGAATTGGCAGCGGTTTTTTTTATATATTTATACTTTGCACCAAATAAGGTTTAACCCCAAGGTAAAATAAAAAATCTGATCTAATTCAATATAATCTCTCTATTTCTATCGAATAGTTATAATTGTTAAATAATTGTTAGTCGAAAAATCATCATGGAAAAAAACGCACGTACGTAACGGAATATCTTGTTTTTTACGAACTAGTAAAAATGTATATATAAATATACCACTCTCTAGCCTACTTCCCATATAGATCCCAATCTTACAGCATTCTTGCTTGAATGTTGCGTTACAGATTCACTGGATTCAATAATATTGCTGAAAGATTATAAAACCTTGCTAAGCTTTTGGAGCAATATTGTTGTGAACAGCTATAACCGTTCTACCATTGCAAGTTCGCCTGGTCTGGGCCAGCCCGTCTACAGCACCCAATATCTTTAAAACATTGTCCCAAGGTTGCATGTATAGATATTGCAATATTGCATAACCGCGTAATAATCTTGATCCAACTATTGGACGACATTTTCACTAGATAGTACAATACTTCAAGCAATATTGCTGAAAGATTGGGGTCTATATGGGTTATTAAAAAATACAACGATCTTTTCCCCTATAGCACCCGATATTTTGGCAACATTGCCTCAACAGTGCATTGCAAGACTAGCTAGATTCGGCAATATTGCCAGAGCTTAGAACAACATTGCTGCAACCATAAGGCAATGTTGCCACGCACCAAAATGTCCGCTTTTTCATTGCAAAGTTGGTTATCTCCCACATAGGTCCCAATATTTTGGGAACATTGCCTAAAGATTCCATTACCAGATTTTGCAATATTGCACGGAACCTTATTAATGTTGCTTCAACTATTCAAGGAACATTGCTACTAGATTGTACAATATTTAATTAATATTGCGATAACCTTAAATTATTTTCGCATCATTATAAAAATTGTTATACTAATACGGAAATAATTTAAAGTTATCGCAATATAATTTAAATATTGTACAATCTAGTAGCAATGTTTCCAAAATAGTTGCACAATATTAATGAGGATTCGTGCAATATTGCGACAACTAGGAATGCAATCTTCAGGCAATGTTCCCAAAATATTGGGACCTGTGTAGGAGACAACCAACCTTGCAATGAAAAAGCGGACATTTTGGTGCGTGGCAACATTGCTTAATGGTTGCAGCAATGTTATTCTAAGCTCTGGCAATATTGCCGAATCTAGCTAGTCTTGCAATGAAATGTGGAGGCAATATTGCCAAAATATCAGGTGCTATAGGGGTTAAAATTTTGACAGAAAGCGTCGAGTATCGGTTGTTCATAACAGGCGTTTCATTTTAAAATGACAAGTCTTCCTAACCTCTTGGCGACGTTGCCAAATCGTGCGTGTAATGGTCGACTAAGCGTAGATATATTATTTGTTTTCTTATATTACCTATCAAAATTGGTAAATTAACATTTTAATGTATCCATCATGTTTACCCTTACGAAAATAATGTGCAGAGATCTGTGCATAGATCTCTGCAGAGATTTCTGCACAGAGCTCTGCACTAAATTTGGACCATTTTTTTTTTCAATTTCCAAAATATTCTTGGAAGCAAAAAAATAATATAATGAGTGCCTACATAGGTGTTACTATCCAGATGATAGCAAATAACTCTGGTTGTGAACTCCAAAATTTCTATTTTTTATGATATTAAAATTGTTTTCCTTGAATCGAATTATTAAAATTATTAAAATACTACTTCATAAAATTTAGCATTTTCTTAACAGTATCTCTAAACCGTTCATATTTCCTTAAGAAAAGTCTGACATTTAGTGTTCATGTAATAACGGTTTCAAAGAATTGTACTTCTTGGTGTATAATTGAAAAACGACAAACGATAATATGAGTTTTCCGCGATAAAATAGCAGGTGATTCTATTCTTTTAGGTACATACTAAGCAATTTGTTTTTATTAACTTTTTTAATAAATTTATTCGAAAAACCTGAAATCTCAAAATAAAAAAATCGCTTCAAAAAAAGAGTCTACGAAATGTAAAAATGGACTGTTTTTTCATTATGTTACAGCAAACAAAAACCGCTGCCAAGTCATTGGCACTTAGCTTCCTCCTATTCTGCTAGTGGAAGAATTACATGGAACAATCAACTCATTCTTTGATTTAAATATTCGCTACTATTCGATACTAAAAGGATAGGTTTACTCGATTTCAGAATCAGAAAACATATATGCACGTCTAATCTTATTACGATCGAACACGTAGTTCCAGAATTATAACAGTATACGTACGCACGCATGCACGCATGCACGCACGCACGCACACACACACAGAGACAAAACCATCTGCACGGACATTTTATAAAACCATGAAAACTCTCAAAATATACTAAGCTTTAATTACCAAATTATATGGTTTAACAAAAATAATAATGTTCAGTCACACAGAGTATACAGGGTGAGAGTTGAAGAATTTGAATATCCATATCTTTTAAACTAAAAGGTTTCATAAGCTACAAAAAGAACCTAGCCGAAGTGATCAAAAGATCAACCTTTTCCTAGAATTTCAACTCAATTTAAACCTTTTTACTCCCGTAATCGTACGACATAAAAAAAACATTTTTTTTAGTTTTTGATTTTTATCTCAAAAACTAGTCGCCAAAATTGCTTAAAATTTTTACAACTAGTAGATATCGTTGTTTTTTATTGTCATGAATTTTTTCAAAACATTTAACTATTTATTTTTTGAGTTATATATGTTTATCGAAAAATTACCTTTTATATCATAAAAAATGAACAGATCAGTCAATCTAGAAAATCTTGCGGGAAAAAGTAGACAAATTTATGTTCTTTTAGATACACTATTGTTGAATATATTGTATAAATCATATCATTATAAAAAAGCAAAAATATTTTTTCAAAAATAGAAAAATGGCTATAATATGGCCATAAAATGGTCAGAATCATAAAACAAAAAATGACCTAAATTCAGAATTAGAAAAAATATATGCATGTCAAATTTTATTACGATCTGTCGCATGGTTCCAAAATTATGGCGGTAGACGTACATACACACACACACACACACACACACACACACACACACACACACACACAGCCATCCGCACGGACATTTTCTAAAAACGTATGATTCGTAACTCCAAACACCTCCAAATGCGTTTCCACGAAGTATTAGCAAAACTGAAAATTTTACTATTACAAAGCTTCCTCTTGAGGAGGAAGCAAAAGTAAATAAGATATGGTGGATTAAAATCCACTCAGTAGAAGCTGAGATACAGGCGTATACAAACAAACACGCATACACATACATCTATACGGACATTTTCCAAAAACACTCTTTATCGAATAAAAATCCTCTCTTAAAAAACTAATGTGCATTTAATTGATGTCCAATTGCCTGGTACAAGAATTAAGGAACGCAAATTAGAAACGAAACATAACCTACAAACGCTTTGAACTGTTAATGCTCAGCAGGCGGCAAAATTTAAAATCAATCTGGAAAGACATAATTGATGGTATATTATAAGGTGCGCGAAGAGCACTTAGATTTCCTAGTGCATTAAAACACACTTCCTATATGTTTTTGCACAAATTCCAAACAATGCTATTACAAGGCTTTCTCAAAAAGGAAGCAAAGATAGATAAAACAATTACCTGACTCAAAAGTGTTGAGTATTTCGAGATTGTCATTGACTACAATCTAAAATGGAACAAACGCATAAAATACTTAGATAAGGAAAAAAGATGTTGATCTTGTATGCATATTTTATGAAATTGCAAAAATAATAAATGTCAAAACTCTGCGTATGATTTAGAATGCGCTCTGTTTAAAAGCATAATAATTTATGAAATCATAGCTTGGGGATACATATTGAAATAACATAGATATATTGCAAAACTTACTAACAAATATACTAAAGATTGTCGAAAAATCAATTTCAATAACTTTATTATCTGCGAATATGTCAACGCAACATTTAAGCAATATTACTGAAAGAATGGGGTCTATATGGGATGCTATTGATGCTTTCACACCCAGCTCTTCCGCCTATAGCACCTGATATTTTGGCAATATTGCCTCAACATTTCATTGCAAGACTAGCTAGATTCGGCAATATTGCCAGAGCTTAAAATAACATTGCCGCACCCATTAAGGAATGTTGCCACGCACCAAATTGTCCGATTTTTCATTGCAAGGTTGGTTGTCTCCTACACAGGTCCCAATATTTTGGGAACATTGCCTGAAGATTGCATTCCTAGTTGTCGCAATATTGCACGAATCCTCATTAATATTGTGCAACTATTTAGGGAACATTGCTACTAGATTGTACAATATTTAATTAATATTGCGATAACTTTAAATTATTTCCGCAATAGTATAACAATTTTTATAATGATGCAAAAATAATTTAAGGTTATCGCAATATTAATTAAATATTGTCCAATCTAGTAGCAATGTTCTCTGAATAGTTGAAGCAACATTAATAAGGTTCCGTGCAATATTGCAAAATCTGGTAATGGAATCTTTAGACAATGTTCCCAAAATATTGGGACCTATGTGGGAGATAACCAACCTTGCAATGAAAAAGCGGACATTTTGGTGCGTGGCAACATTGCTTAATGGTTGCAGCAATGTTATTCTAAGCTCTGGCAATATTGCCGAATCTAGCTAGTCTTGCAATGCAATGTTGAGGCAATGTTGCCAAAATATCGGGTGCTATAGGGGTTACTTGCTGTTACTATCTATGAAGCTCTTTTTTTCTTTCTTTGCCGTTTTCAAGCCACGCCTGAGGACAATGCTGCTGCTGGAGTCAGGTCCATGTTAACAGCTTTTTTCTATTTGCCCATTCTCTTTGCAGACAAACAGCTCGGTTTCATCTGGCATTCAGCCATGCAGCAAACGGTTCCTGCATACTTATAGCAGAGGGTCAACCTTTCTGTTCTATTGCACTCACCCTTTTACTGTCCGAAGCCTAGGCACTTGTGGCACTCCACTACCTTCATTGATGTATGTATGTATGTATGTATGTATGTATGTATGTATGTATGTATGTATGTACGTATAAACAATCCTCCTCTGTCTACCTCACTCATTCTTTATCAATTACCTATCAAGAAGAATTAAGATTATTGTTTCTCGTTCTTTTCTTATTCGCCAAAAAGTAAAATTTTTTGAAACCTGTTTAACTAGAAAACTGAATATCAAACCTTACAAAAAAATTAATTTTTAAATGTTATAAGAATCGTACACTTTGTAATTTCAAGTCATTCCATGGAGCAGATTCTGGGTAAAACAAAAATTTGAAAAAGCCGAAAAGAGAGAAAAAGTAAGAAAAAGAATTAAAATTGATTATGAATTCTAATTAATTAGAAATCATTTTATCATTTAAACAAAAACGCGCAAAATTTTTGTAAAATAATATGTTAAGTAAGAACAATTTAGTGAATTGAAGCAATATATAATGTTAAAGGAAGCTACGTGCCAAAGAATTGGCAACGGTTTTTTTGTTCTTGATGCGTTGCTCTTCAAATAAAAAGGCAGTAAAAAGAGCTCGTTTTGTAAAAAAATGTAATAGTAAATAACATAGAAAATGAAAATAGTATTATGACTCCAAAATTAGTATATGGGTGATTCTGTTATAACTTGCCCAGATTATGTCCAAGCTTTAAAAAGCACTTTAACGAACGAAAAAAATTCTTGAATAATTATAATGGATGTCAAATTTTGTGATAAATGTCCGGAAAACAATTAGAAGACCAATAAATTATGTTTTCATTTAGAAAATTAACAATCAAGACCCGAAATGTCAGTTCCGTCCCCTGACCAAGATCGATATTTTGGTTTAAAACCACAGACTATATGCAAAATAAACAATTAAAGCATGTCTTAACACGAACATATTGAAATATAGGCCGAATTCGCATTAATTTTCACTAGTTTGTTAGAATAATTTAAAGAAATGCTATTATAGCCAAACACATTTTTTGTCCAGTGATTTAAACACAAAAGCAGATATCAGCATTAAACGTTTTTGAAAGTATGCTTTGTAATGTTATAACGCTAATCAAAGGACGAATTTGATAATATATACCCTTAATGTTCAAAAAATGAATGTCTGGCCACTGAATATTAAAAATTCTGTAATTGCAAGCAAAAAGCATTTTTAATTTTACAACATACAAAAATTTCCGTCAGTTCCGTCCCCTGAGTAAATACCTGTTTAAATAATGTTTATAGGTAAATGAAATGGGTTTTTTGGTAGTATTTGGTGGGTAGAAGAATATACTATGCGGAAAAGTTGGAATATTAAATTGACAATGAATACGAGCTTCCTAAACATGAAAATGTCAGTTCCGTCTCTGTCAGTCCCGTCGCTCAAACATAAAAGAAATCATCATGGCATATAAGAACACTTCACACTTTGAAAATTTTGATAATTTGTAATGATTTTATTTAGGATACTTTATTTTAATCACATTGTAAGTGTGCAAAGAATTCAATTTCAAATAAAATGTCTTTTAAACCGTATAGACAAAAAATAGGCTATTTTGGGCAAGTTATAACGGAATCACCCATATACGTCGTAAAAGTTATTGAAAACAACGCGTTTTATGATCATTTAATGACGTTAATTTTGATAAATATCTCTATGAATACTTTGGTTGTCATATCATTTTTTAACATTTTCGAGCGCTACAGAAGTTTAACATTTTTGTGCGACCACATATCTCAACCGTTTAACAAAAAACAAAAAAACAATCGTTTACTGAGTAATTTTTCGTTTCCTTTAAAATATTCTTATGTTTTTTTTTGTTTCTCTATAGAACCTATGCTTTCAAATTCTTTTAACATTCTTGTACAGAACTTTAAATACTTCACATATCATTTACTATGTATTCTCTATATTTGTTTGACTTAATTTATTTCTTTAATTATTATATTCAGTTGTAATCTGTATATTCTGTGCGAATCCTAAGATTTACTGGTTAGCAGGCTACACATATGAATTAAAACTTAACATGTTTGCTATCACCTCTTATTCCACTAGCGACAATTTTAGCAACACGCGGTGGCAGTACGAATGCTTTTATATCGTCCTGCAGTGCCGTTCGCAAACCGTAAAATTTTCTGCTCGTTTGGTCTGCCGTGCCACTAAGCGCGCTATGTAGTGGTGTGTATATCGATGCCTGAAAAAAATATCTCTGCAACCAAGCTATTGCTACGAAATCTCTGTCTTTGAAAATAACAATTCACATGACTTGCTAATGAGACAAAATTACATATTTAATATAAAAATTTTAAATTCATAGAAAATACTTATTAAATACCAAACTACATGACCAGTTATTTGTAAACTAAATGCATAACCCGCGCACATGCAGCGGCGTTACTTTCATTCATTATTTTTGTAGTTTCAAAAGCTCTTGAATTCTGTTCATGTCAAATAAATAAATGAATACATAAGTCAGTTTTTAAAATATTTTGGTTAATAATGTATGTTATTCACCTTCTATATTTTTATATCCATAGTCTTTCATAAATTGATTGATTTTGTTACATTTTATTATAGTAACTATACTATAAGTATAGTGCTACACCTACATACATATAGGCGTTGACCTCTTCGATCGACCAATAAGATTTTTTGACTATATTATGAACTGACTCTGAATCTTTAATACAATATTAATAGATGTTTTTCTTATATAGATAAAAATTGAGCATTTTTCGTTTTTTTATGTTGTTAAAGCAATATACATCACAAATTTTTTGAAATGTTTTATAATATTATCACGTTTAAAGACTTACATATATAAAATCGCTAATTATAATGTAATCAAGCATGAATCGCAAAATACGTGCATGGCAACCGCGTGGACTTAACTCGAAGCCCGATTCTCCCAACTAAGCGCGACATCCTTGTCATGATTTTAGACAATCGCACTGGTAGGAATCACATCCCCTAGCAAGACTATAAAAAAGGGTGCATGCAGGCACTGGGACTGCTTCTCTTACTCGGACTCCCATTCATCGATCCAACTTTAGGAAGGTAGTTTTAAATTAAAGAAATATTAGATTAGGATCAGATAGTTAGAGACTCACATTCTTCGAGTTCACTTTGACGCGCGTTGTTCTCTTTCATACAATCCATTATTCACTGTGAGTTATGATTAATAAATAGACGCATAATCTATTGTATCTATTCATCGCCCCGATATTTTTGTAGAAATTGTGAGCTTAACCCCTCTCGAAGAACAAAACCATCGACCCCTACAGGTAACGATATGCATACAAAAATCAGTAGATCTTTGAAAAAGTATAGTTCCATTTAGTTGGTGTTTTTTATACTAATAAAATGGTAGTAATAGGTCATCCCTAATCAATGAACAGAAAGATATAACACTCCTTATGAAATTACTGCTCGATTTTTACATATTAAAACTCGCTGAATGATATAACTGTACTTTTTTAAATTTAAAATTGCATGTGTCTTCAATCTTTTATAAAAGATAACCTAATTCTAAGTATAAATTTAAAATTAACAAATTTTAGTCTTAATGGATATCGATAACATGATATGTTTTCTCAGAAAGAAGAATACATTACAAAAGTTTGACCCGCCATACTCCAAGAAACAAGCGCATAAAGGCTACAGTGAATCACTCAGCAATCAAAATCCAGAAATCGCAGCTTTGGACAGCGTCAACAAAATCCTTAAATTTGGAAGAATGCCACATTACAGGTTAGATTTTAACAGTAAATGTGTGTGAAGTAAGGGATACAATCAAATTATTAAATTGAATGCGTCAGTCATTGAACTATTTATAAACCACAAAGTCTAGCGTAGTTTAGACTTATTTTGATATTGTTTGATACACTGCCTCGTCTTTCTGCATGTTCATTAGCGATGAAGTATTTTTTAAAGGGGTTTTTGAAATGGTCTTATCAGAGCTAAGGATTTAAATAAAAAATCATTAAAATTTACTAACCAGGCTGCACTATTGAAGCGTTTTGCAAGAATACCCTACTGTCGAATGAGACGTTGTTTTTTTTATCAACTCTCTCTCTCTCTCTCTTCTTCATTATTTTACGAAGTTTTGCTTTCTCAGAGAAAAAGAATAGTATAAAATAGAATAGAATAATATTTTATTTGACCAGATCAAAATATAATATGTCATACATGTCCAGTGTATATAGCTGATTATCACAGCCGTCAATAATTTGATTCATACTTAAATTCAGGTATTCGTTGTACATTGCGTATAACATAGTAATTATAATACAACTAGCTGAATTCAACGCGTGCTTCGCGCGCTTAATTTTCTAAGGTTAAAGGTTCAAAATCGTAACTATGTTCAGACCGTATATTTGTTTCTCAACCATTCAAATCGTTTCATTAACGGCTTCAAAACATCCGGTCTTTACTTTTTTAAAGAGAGATTCATTCGCTGTACATATTGATCGTTGCTTATTCTATCAGGTAATTTAAAGCAGCGATGCAGACCAGAAATCAATTACGGTCGACAAATGATACGTATACATTTCGTAGTACACAAATAAATTCAATCATCTTTATAATTAATACTGGGTATATCAGTTATACCACTATATTTTAGGCGACTGGTATCTTCGCATTCCTATTTTAAACCCAGCTAGCGAAGGCAAAGTTCTCATACCCCGCGGAAAAGAGTTCCATAAACGCGCAACGTACAAATCAAAAGAATTTAGACTGTCTGTGCTGGTTCTTCTTAGAGAGGGCCGCAAGGTACGGTGGCTGGCCCATGCAATAAGCTTTATAAGCTCATACAGCCGCAAAATACGCCCTTCTTTCCCTAGTATCTCATCAGTCCAGTTTCTTTCTATAGGGAGTTATATGCTTTCTTCTCCTTGCACCACAAATGTATCTCACACATGCATTCTGCTATCGCTGCAGTCGAGTCTGGAGCTCCCCGGACACATCAAGGTACACTACAGAGCAGTAATCTAAGTGAGAAATGGCAAGAGTGGCTGCCAACTGCTTACGTAACGCCTCAGTGGTACAGTATCGAAAAAACCATAGTCCATAAAGGGCTCTGTTAACCTTTTGGCTAACTGCAGTCACCTGCGTTTTCCACGCAAGCTTAGAATCCATAACAACACCAACGTTACTTACTGTGTCGACGAATGGCACGAAGACGCCATTTTACATCTCAACACTAGAAAAGTTCAACCCTTGCAGTTGATTTATATTGTACTCTGATTAGAAAATTATAGCTTTAGTTTTGCCCGTATTGAGATGCAACGCATTGTCGAAGGCACACGCCGACACAGCTCGCGCCACAGACGACAGACGCTCCACACTAGGGTGGTTCAAAATTTCCCGACTTTCGAGTTTTAAATTTGTAACCCCCTTGAAAAGCTTAAATACATAAAAAATAAGGTCGCTGCAAGGAGGGCTCTGTGCGATGAATTTTACAGGTCTCTACTTCCGAAAGAAAATCGTTATTTCTTGTTTTTTTCAGTATTTCCGTTCTTTTTTCGATTTTTGCTATTAAAGCTATATAAAAGTTTTCTTAGGTCATCAAAAGTATTTTTTTCGATACACTATAACCTATAATATAAGTTCCGACCCACAGCTAATCCAAGACAAAATTTTACCCGTTCAAAAATAATCATTTTTGTCAATTTTGGACGAAAAATACGGGCAATGCGACAATTCTCCGCTCGCCCATTCTTATTTCTTAGTCAGAACAGGTAAAGGCTCGTTTAGAAGTGAATTTGTACTACTATTTACTGAAAAAATGCGAAAGAATGCGGGATATAATATGTTTGAAACGCCGAACGATTGATTATATTCATTTTGTAACCATCAATGGTATTTATATATTTTTTTTTAAATTTTCTACGACTCAGTTTATTCCATTTATCAAAGAGCTTTCTTACTTTGATAATTACGTGCCCAATATACCTAAATTAAATTAGATGTAACTAATGAAGAACTTGATAATATAGTTATTGTGAATTATTGTATCGCATAATAAATTACCTCAAAGATATATTACATTTTGTCCAAAGATTTATCAAACTTTTTGCTACAATAATAGAGCTGTTTTTAATTGTATTTATTTTGCTTCCTCCTCAAGAAGAAGCTTTGTAATAGTAAAATTTTCAGTTTTGCTAATACTTCGTGGAAACGCATTTGGAGGTGTTTGGAGTACGAATCATACGTTTTTAGAAAATGTCCGTGCGGATGGCTGTGTGTGTGTGTGTGTGTGTGTGTGTGTGTGTGTGTGTGTGTGTGTGTGTGTGTGTATGTACGTATACCGCCATAATTTTGGAACCATGCGACGGATCGTAATAAAATTTGACATGCATATATTTTTTCTAATTCTGAATTTAGGTCATTTTTTGTTTTATGATTCTGACCATTTTATGGCCATATTATAGCCATTTTTCTATTTTTGAAAAAATATTTTTGCTTTTTTATAATGATATGATTTATACAATATATTCAACAATAGTGTATCTAAAAGAACATAAATTTGTCTACTTTTTCCCGCAAGATTTTCTAGATTGACTGATCTGTTCATTTTTTATGATATAAAAGGTAATTTTTCGATAAACATAAATAACTCAAAAAATAAATAGTTAAATGTTTTGAAAAAATTCATGACAATAAAAAACAACGATATCTACTAGTTGTAAAAATTTTAAGCAATTTTGGCGACTAGTTTTTGAGATAAAAATCAAAAACTAAAAAAAATGTTTTTTTATGTCGTACGAGTACGGGAGTGAACAGGTTTAAATTGAGTTGAAATTTTAGGAAAAGATTGATCTTTTGATCACTTCGGCTAGGTTCTTTTTGTAGCTTATGAGACCTTTTAGTTTAAAAGATATTAAGATTCAAATTCTTCAACTCTCACCCTGTATACTCTGTGTGATTGAACATTATTATTTTTGTTAAGCCATATAATTTGATAATTAAAGCTTAGTATATTTTGAGAGTTTTAATGGTTTTATAAAATGTCCGTGCAGATGGTTTTGTCTGTGTGTGTGTGTGTGTGTGTGCGTGCGTGCGTGCGTGCGTGCATGCGTGCGTACGTATACTGTTATAATTCTGGAACTACGTGATCGTAATAAGATTGGACGTGCATATATGTTTTCTGATTTTGAATTCGAGTAAACCTATCCTTTTAGTATCGAATAGTAGTGAATATTTAAATCGAAGAATGAGTTGATTGTCCCATGTAATTATCTTCCACTAGCAGAATAGGAGGAAGCTAAGTGCCAATGACTTGGCAGCGGTTTTTTAAAAGATAATATGAAAAAGTGCTTAAAACATCTCTAGTCGTTGGTAAATAATCATCAAAGTTTGACTTTTCATTTGTTACAATATCTGTCTTATTTTGTTTTGTCATTGCTAAGTTAACCTTGAGAGACTGAAAAAGTATTAGGAGCTACCGGAACGATTGATTATATTTATTTTGGTTTACCCGTCAGTCCTGTACCCAATAGTATCGATGCTAGAGGCCACCTCAGTTTCGATAAAATAACAAGAACGAATTAATTTGCATTAATCTTTGTCTTTTTATACCTCAACACTCTATCCAAAAAAATATTTCTATTTTTTCGACAATTAATTGAAACCGAGAAAGTTTTTTCCAAAATAAGCGTTTCTTAGTCATTTGAATTTCGGGCCATACTAACGCATTATGGGACATAAAAAAAGCGACAGTTCGTTATTTTTGAAATATTCGAATATACTAGTCGTTATAAAACTGTCTGTTTCTACGGAATAAATACTTTGTTGCATTAGTCAATCAACGGAGTTTACTGCAATTTATTTCTTAGTTTATTTTAATATTATTTTAAGTTAATAACTTATTATTTATGCACTAAGCGTTATCACGATTTACGAACGTACTTTTTTATACTAATAGGTTGAGACGGCGACACCGCGAGGACGGTAAGAGAGCAACAATAGATAACTTACCGATACTGATAAGTTACCGACTAAGCGGCGCTAGTAGTCACCATGTATTAATCTACCTAAGCGTGGGTAGAGGGCGTGCGAGTATATAACATTGGGGAGAGGGAAGGCTATGAGTATATAAGGAGCCCGAGCCAAGCAACGAGTCACTTGTGGTCTGACTCTCGCAGATGGAGCTATAGAACGAATGGTAGTACTCGTCTATTGCTTCGGCTTCCAGTGTACCTAGTAGTCTATGAGCATAGCGCTCTTGAACAGTACATCTGCTGGCCTTCCCTCTCCCCTTAGTAATTAAGAGTCAGATCATGTAAATTCTATTGATCCAAATATAAGTGATTAAGTTTACATTTTGACTTTCACACCTAGTTTATTATCCCATCCTCTCCTCTCAGATGATCCTTCGGTTCAGGATAGTAGTACCCTGTACCCTGGGCTCTCATCTGGTCACAGACTCGTAGTGAGATGGTAGTACCTCACATACCAGTCTGACGCTGCGTGGTTTACCTAAGTGTCCCCTATAGCACCTGATATTTTGGCAATATTGCCTCCACATTTCATTGCAAGACTAGCTAGATTCGGCAATATTGCCAGAGCTTAGAACAACATTGCTGCAACCATAAGGCAATGTTGCCACGCACCAAAATGTCCGCTTTTTCATTGCAAAGTTGGTTATCTCCCACATAGGTCCCAATATTTTGGGAACATTGCCTAAAGATTCCATTACCAGATTTTGCAATATTGCACGGAACCTTATTAATGTTGCTTCAACTATTTAAGAAACATTGCTACTATATTGTACGGTATTTAATATATATTGCGATAACTTTAAATTATTTCCGTATTAGTATAACAATTTTTATAATGATGCGAAAATAATTTAAGGTTATCGCAATATTAATTAAATATTGTATAATCTAGTAGCAATGTTCCTTGAATAGTTGAAGCAACATTAATAAGGTTCCGTGTAATATTGCAAAATCTGGTAATGGAATCTTTAGGCAATGTTCCCAAAATATTGGGACCTATGTGGGAGATAACCAACTTTGCAATGAAAAAGCGGACATTTTGGTGCGTGGCAACATTGCCTTATGGTTGCAGCAATGTTGTTCTAAGCTCTGGCAATATTGCCGAATCTAGCTAGTCTTGCAATGCACTGTTGAGGCAATGTTGCCAAAATATCGGGTGCTACAGGGGATGGAACAAACTGATTCGTAGAAAATAAAAACAAATATATATATATATATATATATATATATATATATACAGTACAATTGATGGTTACAAAATGAATATAATAAATCGTTCGGCGTTTTAAACTTATTATATCCCACATTCTCTCGTATTTTTTCAGTAAATAGTAGTACAAATTCTCTTCTAAACGAGCCCTTACCGGTTCCGACTAAGAAATAAGAATGGGCGAGCGGAGAATTGTCGCATTCCCGCATTTTTTATCCAAAATTGACAAAAATGATCAATTTTGAACGGGTAAAATTTTGTCTCGGGTTAGCTGTGGGTCGGAACAGTATAATAGGTTATACTGTATCGAAAAAAACACTTTTGATGACCTAAGAAAACTTTTTATAGCTTTAATAGCAAAAATCGAAAAAAGAACGGAAATACTGAAGAAAAAAAACGAAAAATAACGATTTTCTTTCGGAGGTAGAGACCTTTCAAATTCATCGCACAGCGCCCTCCTTGCAGCTACTTTATTTTATTTATGAATTCCATCTTTTCAAGGGGTTATAAATAATTGAAAACTCGAAAGTCGGAAAATTTTGAACCACCCTACTCCACACCCTTACAAAGATTGTCTTTCGTATATTGAGTGAAGGTTTGCAAGTCGCCCGCGTATAGTAAATCGCAACACCGTCCTTTAACAGTCCCCTTGTCCTATGTAGTCATTCAGTATGTCTTTTATGTCATTTATATAGAGACTGAACAGGTGGGGTCCCAGAATAGAGCCCTGTGAAACGCCAAGGTTTGTTATTAGCCACTCCGATTCTCCGTCAATTGCCACTCACTGGTTACGTCCTGTAATAAATGACATGATCCACAGGACTGCAGATCTAGAGAAGCCCATTCTGATCAGTTTATGTAACAGTTTTGCGGAAGATATGGTGTCAAAGGCTTTACTAAAATCAAACAACAGTAGAATGGTGACTAGCTGCTGTTTGTTATCGATTCCTGTCCTTATGTTTTCCGTTAGCTTCAGTAGTGCTGTCAGCGTTAGTTATTACTTCGAAACCTGGTTTGAAGAAGATCAAGAATCCTCTGTGAGCCTAGATATTCCGAAACCGGATCATGTACTCATCTACAGGACCTTAGAAAGGAAACTCGACAGAGCTATTGGAAAGAAAGTCCGAGACAATTACTGGAATTGCTGTCTTTTTAAGAGGCATCAATCGAGCCCACTTCCAGACCGTAGAAAAGATACCACTAGACAATGAGGCGTTAAACAGAGTGACAAGTGCCAATAACTGGCAAAGACTTCGCAATGACGCTCTGGGGTATCCCATCCTCACCCTTTGCCTGAGACAAGAAATAAGCGACAGCCAGCACACCAGCCTCGGACAAGATGCCGCCCAGATCCGCCCCACGCTTGAGATCAGATATGGACACACCAGCAAAGTGACTGTTCAACATATCTGGCGTAAAACCGGGAAGGTCATTTTTATCTTCTGAACTGAGATCAAGATAACGAAACTCATTCCATACATTTTTCTTCGTGCCAAGTGCATCTAAGATTTTACCTCAAATGAAAGACTCACGAGCCTGGGCAGTACGCTGTTCAGCCTCTAACGTTTTTCGTCACGTTTCGTCGGTTATAAAGGTCTTTAAGATCAGTGCCCACCTAAGAAGGAAGACCTCTTTTCTTTGATTTAAAGTGTTTCAGCGGAGCTAGTTAGTCGATGACATTCATAATGTTCTGACTAAGATGTTCGAGTCAAGTGTCATCTCTGCTGTCTGGACAATCCACCGGCGACCATTTATACAAAAAGCAAGTAGGGATTGAAGTTCCTTCGTTCTAATTGATTTAGAATCCCTATACGTAAAATTGTTGAGAGGCTCGGCAATTTCAAAGTTTATCTCAACATCTATAGACCAACGATGGCTCCGTGGTAAACCACCTGTATCCCGGTCAAGGGGTCGTGGGTTCGAGCCCCCATCAGCGCGATCATTTTTTTCAGATCCGATGGAAATCTTACTCACGACACCGGGTTTGAGAAAGGCGTATGTGTGATGAGCCTACCCCTATAGCACCCGATAATTTGGCAACATTGCCTCAACATTGCATTGCGAGACTGGCTAGATTCGGCAATATTGCTAGCGCGTAAAACAACATTGCTGCAACCATTAGGCAATGTTGTCACGCACCAAAATGTCCGCTTTTTCATTGCAAGACTGGTTATCTTCCATAGAAATCCCAATATTTTGGGAACATTGCCTAAAGATTGCCCTACCAGATTGTGCAATATTGCATGAAGCCTTATTAATATTCCTGCAACTATTTAGGGAACATTGCTACTAGATTGTGTAATATTTAACTAATACTGCGCTAACCTTAAAATATTTTCGCATCATTATAAAAATTGTATCATTATAATTCTTGTTTTATTATTTTGTTAGCTTTACGAGGGGTTATAATAATGATATTAGTTTTCGAACAATTCGCGGTATGCAACCATAGACAACCGACTGGGACGTGATATAATCACCACCAGCCGGACAGCCAAAGCTGTCTCTTTTGCGTCTGTCGGTGGCAATGTTAATTTGTTAAATTGTATGCTGAATCTTTCCTGAAAGAATAGACTCCCCGCATTAGTCTGGTGTGAAGATCCCCGGGTGCGAGAAACAAATATCAATACAATGGTTTGAAACGGTCACGACTTTTCTCGGTCCTGTAGTAACGTATATTTATGCAAAAAATATGTAATTTAATGATTTTACTAGAGAAAAGCAGTGAATGTTTACTAGTCTGTGTCGTCTTTCTGACAGCAGACTCAATAAAATGATTTTATTTAACATTTATATGATTTCGTCAGGTCCGGGATACGAGGTAGTAGAAATTAACACAATAATAAGACTATAATTTTAACAGCATAAATATTCAAATATAATTGAGAATATTGCCTTGATTATTGCATATNTTTTTTTTTAATGGCATTTCGAACTCGAAAGTTCATTGCCTCATCTACGCAAGCCTTCCACGTATCCCTATTTTGTGCTAACCCTATCCATTTTGCGCCGTCCTGCCCGACTTCCGTTAAGTCCGCTTTTACGTTGTCATACCTGCGTCTAGGTCTACCTAGAGGTCGCGACGTATTTGGCTTTCCTTTCATTATACGCGCTGCCGTGCGATCATTTCCCATTCTTGCAACGTGCCCTGCCCATCTTAGTCTTCGCGATTTAATTATTCTGTTTATATTCGGTGACGCGTATAAGTTATGTAGCTCGTCGTTGTGCAGTTTCCTCCACTCCCCGGTTTCCTCATCTTTCTTTGGCCCGTATATTTTTCGCAGAAC
>CM053168.1:23205966-23358909 GCA_012977825.3 Pteromalus puparum | reverse complement strand
GTACGGCCCCGGGCCGAGCGACATTCTAGTCACGGAGTGGCCTGGGTGATTAACAAAAGAATCTATACACGCGCGTTAACAAGTTTTCAACATTCGTAACGTACGACTCTCGTATATCGTCACGAAGGAGCGTGCTACATATTACGTTGGTTATTAACGTGATTGTCCTACGGAGGACAAAGAGGAAGAAGTGAAGGATCGTTATTACGAAAGCCTGTGGACAATAATTGACCATTCGGTCTATACGCCACCAAATAGTAGTGGGGATTTCAAGCGCTAAAATAGGGAAGAGCGAAATGGTTAGGCCACTATAGGAACGGAAGCAGTCTGCACGAAACCAGCAACGTAACGGTTATTAGAGTCATAAATTAGCGGCCGGCACAACAAGATCTCGGGTATAGTAAAGAGTCGTGCTTTAAGCGGCAGAGGATCTACACCACCATACCGTGACATCCCGGACGGCGCGTCTCGAGAAAAATCAAACTCGATCACCTTTGCTTTCACCCTAAGGCGGCCACAAACGTGTTGACGTAGAACCTCTAGGCGCGCGCGATTCACGCAGATCATCTTCTCTAGTAAGTGGCCAAATTGAGAGCCAAATCAGTCAGCTGTGCAAATATAAACGGTTCGTGCAACCAAGTGGACACCTGTGATACTTGAAAGCCACGACACGGAACTAGAAGAATTAAGTACAAGTAAACATAAGAAATCATAAAGGTGAAGTTTTCGTTTCCTTACATACCGCTATCTTGCCACCGAGTTTCTTGTATAGCTACTAAGTCTAGATTGTACCCCTCTTCAGCCTCTTTTAAGATTTCCCGCTACGCGCCTGCTCTGTATAAACTGCGCACATTCCACGTTCCTACCTTTAAGTCCCTATTGATTTTGGTTTGGTTTTGGTTTTTTTGAGCCATGATAGTAAGTGAAACCCACGCGTTTTGGATCCTGTTTCCGATCGCAGGTGAATCATCCGTTCTAGAGGTGATAACTCCCATACCTCTCTAGAACTAAGTATGAGAGCTTTCCGACTTTGATGAGGACGGAGTCAGCTCATCGTCGGACACACTACGGAATCACGCTCGTATCCTAACGCCCCCCTGCAAGGCAGCGCGCCCACGCTGGCTTCGTTGCCGTGTAAGACCAGGTGGCGAATCATTCTACACATCCCCTTCCGGGGCAGTTGTCGTCGCTCCCGCATTCTCCACGACAGCAGGATTTTTGTAATGTGTGCTAAGAGAGATAGATTATAGACATAGTTAGGTATGAAGAGAAAGTGAAATAAGAAATATTGTTGAGTGTTCGTTGTTGTGGTGCTTGCGTAGTGTTTCTAGATGAATGCGTTCGATCGCCAGTGCGGGCTCATCACACCCACGCCCGGGCCTATCGGCTGTCCGCGGCTGCTTATTCGATTTATTCGCAGCTAACCTCTATCCGCAACCTGAGGACGCGCTTTGTAGTGGTGATAGGCACCCACCCGTCCGCTCTGGACGCACAGATTGCATATATATAATATCACAAAATGAAATAAAATAGTAAATCCGCTTTTGATTTTTACGAACGAAAATATAAACAGATACGCTTTATTTGCGTTATCTGATGATTTGAAGTTTTACAAATGTTTGGTACTTGGTGAAATTTGTTGAAGTCTAGGACAGATACGCGTTAAATTGCGATATCGTGCCTGACTAGATAGTTTTTATAAATATAAGAGTATGCGAAAATTTCTCTAAGTCTTTTGAAAGGAACTGAAATTGTTCTAAGTCCAAGACTGATACGCTTAAATTGCGTTATCTTTGCTTGACTAGAAAATTTATAACGAGTTGCCTTGGGTGCACTCGTTACGTCCCTCTCTCCCCTATATTATATGATCCTACTACAATAAACATCATATCTGTAAATATTCTTGTGTATAACATGCTTCTTTCAGCAGCAGGTAAGTGAGAGGAGCAGACAGCCATAACACAGAGAGAGAGAGAGAGCCGCGCGTTGTGTGTATTTGTGTGTGGCGCCGTCTGTGAGAGCGAGAGAGAGAGAGGGAGAGAGATTACACTGTTCACGCGGTCGCGTCTCGCGCCGCGATACTTAGGAGTTTACCGCCGTACAGTACAGTCGTGCCGATACTGCCTCCTTGTTTCCGCGTTTACGCTGACTTCTAGATAGATAGATCCGTGCGTGCGTGCGTTCGTCTGCGGGAGGACTGTTGCAGCTTCCTTGACCAAGAGTTTCGTGTGTCGCTGGAATCATCCTTGCTGTTCAGCACCGCGTGTCTATTGGTTGGCCGCTCAACTTCTAGCTGCACCCCGGCCACACACGAGGCTTTGAGGCGTCCGTTCTGCTGTCCAGCGTCGGGCCCTGGTCATCCGTCCTGCGCCGCTCCGGTCCAAGCCACGAGGCATTTGTCGAGCTCCACGAAGCACATCTGTAAGTACCTGCCCGATCGCAATACTCTCTCTCTCTCGGTATTATTCGCTCTGCTCCGTCTCTCTTACTCCGCGCTGCACTTGTACTGATTTTTGAGTCTTTACATAAAGAGAAACTTTGCTATTACTCGGCTTGTGTCACTTTGTTCCTGACTCTGTCCATTCCCATGCGATTCACTCCTAATTTATCTCGCTAATTAGCTACGTAGCCAAATCACTCACGACGCCTCCGCGGGCTCACGTGCACGAGGACGTGCACGTACAGCAAACTGCGCTACGGGCCAGGCTTCGTACAGCCTTCAAGAAGCCTGCAACTAGCTGCAACATATTTCTCCTCTCGCTTATACACGGATCAGTGGATGCGCCACTGATCATTTATATACGGATGCGGACCCCGTCATTCTTTGATATCCCGGTCTAAAAATACCGTTATAAATTGTATAAGTCCTTCAAAAGTGAGGAAATATTCTAAGTCTTTTTACTACCAAGGCTTAATGGTTCCTCTTAGTAGGACTAGTGCGCTGATAATTGCGCTGGAGCTAGTCACTGGCCATAGGCCGCGCAGGTCCTTATAAAGGCTACGGAGAGAGCGGGACTCGAGCCGCCGAAAAAACGCTTACATACACATATATACACACACATTCACACCTATATACAAAAACCATTCAACAAGTATACAGAGATGCGCGCGCCGCGCTGCCGCTACGTCATCTTCTCACTCTCACGCTGTGCACGCCGCACCGCTCGCTGTGCTACATGTATAGATATACGCGCTCGCTGCTGCCGCTGCCGCGTGATAACTCCCGCTGCCGCAGCTACTGCCTGATGGCGCTGCTGTTGTTGCTTGTAGCTGGCTGATCAGCTGTGGCCCGGAGCGTCGGTGAGAAAAGTGGGAGAGTACGCTGATTTGCGTGTAATTTTTCTAAAAATCAAGTCGCGAGACTTTAGTTTTTTATAGTTAATTGAAAACCCTGCGGAGCTGGTGTGGGGTGTTACATAGTCCCCTAGTGAAAATTTTTCGAAAAGTGCAAAAGTTTCACTATACTCCCAGAGAGAAAAAATGATTCAGTAAATTATTTTTATTATATTAATTAAGTGAATAAAAATATATAATTGGTGCTATTATCAATTGCAACCACTCTGAGCATACCATCTCTCGTTGTGACCTTATGACACTTACTCCCCTTCTGCCTAGCCTCCTCTTTTTGCAATGCTGTTCAGGTCACTTGAAAGGTCGCCCAAGTTAGGTGATATGAAAGATTGTTGATGATTCCATAGATAGAAGATGACATTGATGTCGTTTTGATGGTCATTTGACCAATGGTTGAAATGGTACTTTAGTCTCCTCTTGTCCTGGTGCAAGGTTTCAGTTTTTTCTTCTTCGATGAACGCAGCCTAACAGATGTAGAAGCTGTGATTGATGGAACAAGTGACGATAGAGAAGGCGTAAGGCTCGTTGTCGTCGCTGCTGGTTTTTTAAAACTTGTAAAAGTGATAGTTGCTTTTTGAGTAAAGTTAGCAATGATTTTAAGCGCAATTTTTCAGAATTTATAGAAGTTACTTATTTACTCTACAGAGACTCAATTCGGACCCTGTAGGTTGTCTTATTCAAGAATTTTCTGAATCATTTTTTCTTTACATAAAATTAAATCTCATTTTTTATATAAATTGATATAGTGTATGAAATACGTTTTTTTTTCTTTTCTTACTAACTCGTTAAATTTTATAATAGCCGCTTTATAAGTTTGTTAAAAAAAACTATAATAAATTTATTTACAAGTAGTGGTACATCTTCATTATAATGTTGATAATACGTGTTTTGTTTAGAGATTTGTAAATCGTGAGGAGCCTCTGGAATAGTCGATTCCATTGACACTGTACCTGTGAAATCTTCTTGTAACATACGAACGTCTTTTTTCATGCCAACATGGCTGTACGATTCATTTTTTTCAAGAATAATATTTTTTTTCATTTCTTTTGAAGTTATAACTTTATATCGATTCGATTGATTGTTTTCATAAATCATATCATTCTCAAATAATGTAGTAATTTTGTTATGATTTTTATTTTCAGAATTTTTGATAATCAAATTATTGAAATGCTTGTCGTTCTTTTGAAATTCTAACAAGTCTTTGGATTTGTTGGGAATTGTGAGGCAGACATAATTTTGTAAAGGTCTTCCCCCCACTCCCAGGATTTTTGTTTTTCTTTTCGTAATGATTCTAGTAATATGATTGGATAATTTTTTGCAGTACTGTTTTTATAATTTTGTGGCTTTATTCCCATAGTTGAGAGAATAAAACCCATAAGTTGTATTTTTTCTTTAAAAAATGCAGTTTTTTCAAATTTTAACATGAAATTCCATTCAATTAAATCCTTGTATAATCTTTCTAAGTGATCCATGTGATCTTTTTCACTTTTTGAAATGCACCTGAAGTTATCAACAAGATTTAATGTGAAATCACCGAGAAAGTCTTTCGAATTTGAAAAATTCATAAACAAAATCCATGCAATTAGATTTTGAAATGATTTTATTTTATATTTAAATGATAATAATCTTCCAGGTTTCTTATAGAATACTTTTCGATAGTTTCTTATTAATTGTTTGAGTTTATTGATCGTTTCTGGATGTTTTACTATAAAGGACGTGATTTTATTGTTTACTTCCATATCAATAGTTTCATATGGAGCAACTAATGAATTACGGTCATCATGACAATACGTTAATTCATTAATTTAAATATTTTTGGCATCGGGCTTTATTTAGCACTGGCCGGTTGGGTGAGTGAAGATCAACATCATTAGTTGTATCTCTCTCGATTGTCTCGCTATAGCGATGATCCAGATTTGATTCTAATAAACTTTTTCTTTTATAAGATATTTTTTCAATAGTATTATACATATCATATTTTGTATCTATAAGAGAACCCGGTTTGATTGATTCTGAAGTCGCCTTATGTTTATTTTGAAAGTGATTAATAGATTTATCCGAGGCACAAGAGGCAACTTTTATGAGTTTTTTGATAAACCCCAAGTGTCTTCTAGACATGCTTCTAATTCTTCGTCAAAGAAAGAGGAACTTGATGAATTTTTCGATATGGTATTTTTGGGTTTGGTACCCGTGTCTTTCAACAAAGTATTTGTTGCTTGAGGTTTTTTAGCTTCGATTATGTTTAATGTTTGGACTTGTTGTCCTTGTTTTTGAAGGTTACCCTTATTTTGGAAATCAGGTTTGTTTTTATTCCAAGGGTTATTGGTAGGCGATTTTTCGGGATTTTGTGTTTGATCTTGGGATGATTTGAATGTGGATCTTCTTTGATCTGGGCCACTATCTTTTAGAGCTAATAATTCAAAGAATTTCTCTTGGGTTTCAATCCCATGTGATCTTACTGTATATTTAATATCCCAATCAAAGTGGTTGGATAGCTCTGATTCTGTAAAGTTTCGTTCGAGATCTTGCGCGAACCCCCATATATAAGTAGCGTATTCAAGACGAGAGTATTTTGTGCTACTACTATAATGATTGTATTCAACTTTACGCGCCCACTCGTCTTGGATATCTTCATTCCAGAACCTTGCTTTGAATTTGTTCTCAAAATCTGATATGGACTGGATAGAATTTTGCGCGATATCGAACCATGCGGAGGCTGTATTTTCTAACGACTGACCAATAATTAGGATCAATTTATTTGATTCTAAGTCTAACACCTCAAGATACTTCTTCATTTCTCTTAAATATCGCATGGGTTTGTCTTTTCCATCTGCTTTAAAGGTTGGTGGCTTTAATTTTGGACCGTTAGATACTAGCGAAAAAGAACTATCACCTAAACTAGCGTTCAACGAGGAGTTTCGAAATGTTCGAATCTTATTTGTCAATTGATCCATTTGTTCTGACAACATTTTCTTTGAATTTTCAATATCTGATTTAACTGTACTTAAATTTTGGTTAGTTATTAACAAAGAGTCTGAGAATTTTTGATGGTCAATCACAAGTGATCTCAGTTGCTGTTCACTCGTCTTAAGTGCTTTTAATAAATTTGAATTTGCATTTGTTAAAGATGTTAATTTGTCATAAACCGATTTGTTTGTAACTTCTATTTTTTTTTCAATATTTTTTGTTATGGATGTGGATTCTATTTGAACTAATTCTTTAATCTGACTTATAAGATTCGAACAAGTAGACCGTATATCACCGAGTGATGTTTCGTCCGTATGCAACTGGATTTGAGGTTCTACCGCCCGTATCCTTTCATCGATTGCTTGCATGATTCTATCTTCCAAGGCTTCTAAGTCATTATTTGTAATTCTATTTGACAGAGCTACTTCGAATTCATTTAATTTAGATTTGATTTTAATATAATCCTCATGCAATACTTCGTATCTTTGATCATTTCTATCAAACCTTTCAGATAACTCAGATGAATTTTTTTCTAAATGTTCTAATGTCTCAGTAATTTCCTCCGATCTTTCTAATAAGTGATCTATTGCATCATGAGCAGACTGAATCCATTGTGTATTTTTAGATGGATCGTCGATCATTGTTTGATTCGCGTCATCACTCGGCGTAATTAATGCTAAAGAAATGTTTAGTTGTTCTTTTAGAGCAGTCGCAGAGACAACCCGAGAGTGTATTGTACTCTGTCTGTGTGTACTCGAGAAGATGTTTGTTTGGGCTTCTGCCATTTTGTTTGTCAGGGTTTGTTTTTGTTTGATTGAGGTTAGTTTTAACGTTTTCAAGTTGTCATCCCTGCATGCCGAGATGCATATGAGACATTTTTTTGGGTGGGAAATTCAAATGTTATAGTTTACAATAATAGTACATTTCGATATGGATGTGAAAAGTGATTATGCACCTCATGGGACGGTTTTCGCACGAGCAAAGCGAGTGCGCAAAGTCACATGAGGTAAAAATTACCTTGCACACCAGTATCAAACCGTATTTTATACTACGAGTGCCAAATAATCAAAGTAAAGTTTTGATNCCCCCTCCCCCACCACCTTCCCCCCTGTGGGTGGCGGGTTTATGTCACACGTGCTATAAAAATAATATACGGTACTCGTGACTTAAATGGCCCGTTTCACGCCATGAAATAACAAGCCATTTAAGTCACACGTATCGTAATATACTATTTTTTGTGCCTTGATTACGGGCGTAAAAAGGCCTTATTGCACTTGAGATTTTAGGAAAAGGTAGATATTTTATGTGTTTTGGCTAAGTTCATTACGCAGCTTTTAAACCCCCATGATTCTTAAGATATCAAGGTTTGAATTTTTTTTTGAAAATATTTTGATTTATCGTATCTCTAAAACAATGTAGTCAAATGCTTCAACATTTTATTCGGCGATTAACCATAAACAAAACTATCTGCTGTTAAAATTTTAAACGATTTCGCCGAGCAGTTCTCAATTAAAGAGCTGAAATGTAAAAACCGATTTATCTCAAAATTCAGGATGATATGCTCCTCCAAGAACTAGCAGAAAAATGCTGATAAGATAAAAATCCATCGTAATCCGATTTCTGCGTGACGTTGCTCCTGCAACCGCTTGAGTAAGACAACGCGAATTACTTCGATTCGCTTTTTTTTTAAATTATTACTAAATTCAACACGCGCATAATTTTCTAAGGTTAGAAGATTAAAATCATAACTATATTCAGACCGGATACTTGATTCTTAACAAATCAAATCGCTTCATTAACGGCTTCAAAACATCCGGTTATCATTTTTTTAAGAGAGCATTATTTTTATTGCCACACATTTCTCCATAGCAACTCGTGCGCTACTCGTCAATATTCCTTGTATGTTATTGTCATTAAAACTCATCACGACATATCTTTTGCAATAAGAAAATTTGTTTATACAGCAAAATAATTAAACTTGGAAATATTTAAAAAAGCATTCACATATTGTATTTTAAAACAATATTTCATTCATCGGAACAGAAAATTCTGTTGAAGGAAGCTACGTGCCAATGAATTGACAGCGATTTTTTACTAATAATGAGGTTACTAAGGTCAGACAGCGAGCGCGCAGCGCAAGCATCGACAGGTATAGTAAGCGCGGAGCCCGAGCTTCGGGGGGTACGGCAAGCGCAAAGCGTGAGTTTCAAGTAATGTGGCAAGCGCAAAGCGCGAGTGTCGGGTGATATGGCGAGCGCGGAGCGCGAGCAACAGCGGTCGTGCTTTTATATGCAAAATGCAAAGCGGTTTACGTGCTTTGCGCCACAAAGCTTACAAGGCGGTAAGCCACCGGGGCCGTACGGCCGCGCGTGGCGCGCAAGTTTGTTTGCGCTTCTAGATGTTATGTTCAAGTTATAACGAGTTGCCTTGTGTGCACTCGTTACGTCCCTCTCTCCCCTATATTATATGATCACGATATAATAAACATTATCTATGTAAATATTCTTGTGTATAACATTCCTTTTCAGCAACAGGTAAGTGAGCGGAGCAGACAGCCATAACACACACAGAGAGAGAGCCGCGCGCTGTGTGTATGTGTGTGTGGCGCCGTCTGAGAGAGCGAGAGAGAGAGAGAGAGAGAGAGATAGAAAAACTAGACTGTTCACGCGGTCGCGTCTCGCGCCGCGACACTTAGGAGTTGATCGTCATACAGTACAGTCGTGCCGGTACTGCCTCCTCGATTCCGTGCTTAATAGGTCCGTGCGTGCGTTGATAGTTTAGAGGACTGCTGCTGCGTCCGTGACCGGAATCCCCGTGTGTCGCTGGAATTATCCTGTGGCTGTTCAGCGTCGCGTGTCTTTGGTTTGCCGTTCGACTTCCTGCTGCATCCGGCCACACACGAGGCTTTGAGGCTCCCGTCCTGCTCTCCAGCATCGAGCCCCGGTCTTCCGTCCTGCGCCGTTCCGGTCCAAGCCACGAGGCCTGTGTCCAGCTTCACGAAGCACCACTGTAAGTACCTGCCCGATCGCAATACTCTCTCTCTCGGCATTAATCGCTCTGCTCCGTCTCTCTTACTCCGCGCTGTTCTTGTACTGATCTTTGAGTCTTTATATAAAGAGAAACTTTACTATTACTCGGCTTGTGTCACTCTGTTCCTGACTCCGCCTACTCCCGTGCGATTCACTCATAATCTATCTCGCGAACTAGCTACGTAGCCAAATTATCCACGACGCCTCCGCGGGCTCACGTGCACGAGGACGTGCACGTATAGCAAACTGCGCTACGGGCCTGGCTTCGTACAGCCTACAAGAAGCCTGCAACTAGCTGCTACATTCTTTTCCTCTCGCTTACTTGTCGATCAGTGGATGCGCCACTGATCGTTTATATTCGGTTCGTTTACACACCGTTATAAAGTAGTACATGTCGTTGAGAGATGGCTAGTTTTCATTAATGTTACTCTAAATTTAATACTAAATACTACTAAATTTTTTATAAAATAATTTAAATTGTGATTCCCCAGAAGGGGGATGCTCTATTATTGTAAGCGTGAAGTATTCTTTATATATTGAGTAAGAGACAGAGAGTTGTGGGGTAGAAAAATAATTAGAAAAACATAATTTTTCAAAGAAGTTGTATTTTATTCACACTTTTCGTGCAATGTTTTTATATCGCCAGTTCTTTCTAGCCTCTCTACCCGTATACCCTTATGAATAAAGTGTTTGGCGTCTCACATTTCTACGCTCCAAATTCTCATTGCTAAATATGCAACCTCATTTAATGTTCGTCGCGCTGTTACCCTTGCGTTACTTCGCAGACGATATTATTCTCCTCTTTACTCAATAGTCCTAATTACAATCGTGACAGAATCTAATGTACGAAATTGTTCAGTACTCCGGCATCTGCACCAATACTCAGCAGGCGAACACCGCGTATCCGCACCTCGTCAATTAACCAGCGCGAGAAATTATCCTGCAAATACCAAACAACCCGTAGCGCCCTATTTTCCGTGCTTTGACTTGCGTACCAATCCGCATAGCGTTTGCTTTTAATTACCAATCGTTGACCATCGCTGACCTCTGGCTGACTCTCACGGAATTCTGCTGACCTTGGCTGACCTCTGACGTGGCTTCCTCATGTGTACTAGAACGGACATAGATGTCTACAGCAATATTGCTCCAAAAGCTTAGCAAGGTTTTATAATCTTTCAACAATATTATTGAATCTAGCGAATCTATGCTCGTAACATTCAAGCAACATTGCTAAAAGATTGTGGTCTATATGGGATCGGCAAGGCATAATATTTGCGTAAAGAATTATTTTAAAAACCTAGAATTACTTATTTATTGTCGCCTTTGCTTATATCATAATAACTAATACCATTAAGCAAATCGGATTTAACTTGATGGACGAATCAAATCATTAATATGATTATTATTCATTATTTTTATAATAAATAAAAATTTTAAATAATTCATCAATTAAATAGTTTAAATTCCTCAATAATGATTATAGTATTTAAAATTATTGGTTTATTATTTTAATGTATTTCAAATTAATTCATTTTTAAAGTGAGCATGCGCTGCGTGGACATCGAGTCCACTCGGCCGCACTATGGGTCGAATGGCATATTCTTCAACATAAATCTAATATCTCAAGAACTAATAGAGATAGCGACCAAAAAAATTTATTGGTTGAATTTTAGGGCATACGGATGAAGGGAATTAATTATTGAGATTGGCATCATTCCCTATTTTAAGTGTAATAAACGTGGGTAAAGTAGTGCACCATTAAAAAATCAATCTTCTTTTCTCCTCTTTATGGTGTTTCCCAAAGAAAAATAGAGATTTTAATAACATTTTTCTTGAGGACTAAAACTTGAAAATTGGACAAAAAATCACTGAAACATTTTGCAGGGGGTTTTCGTGGATGCTGAAAACGATTTTTTATAATACGTGCATCGAAAACGCGCTTTTCGATGCACGTGTTATGAAAAAGTGGCGCGAAAATCGAGTTTTTATTTCGAGTCTCAGCCACGTAATACTGCAATTTTTGACTGTTCTTTGAGGTTATAGACAAAAGGTGGTCCCATAGACAAAAATTAACGGTGCATTCGTATTCAGCGGAAAAAAATACATGGAAATAAGCTTTTTCACTAATTTTTTCTTTGCCCCTGCAAGTTGTAAGAACATTTAACTGCTATTCCGTAGTGATATTGGTGTATTGTTGAAGCTGCGCCAGCCCACCATTTTGAATTTTTCAAAAAGGCCACTCAGTAATGGAAACAAGATATATTAAGCTAAATTTTAAGCCCGGACACGAATTTTTTTGATCCTCTGATTTTTGGACAGAGGGGGTAGCCTTTTTGACAAAGAATATATATATATATATTTATATATATATGTGTATATATATATATATATATATACTAGTGGGGGCTTTGCCCCCCTGCTCGCTCCGCTCGCCAACCCCCTATTTCAGTTTCTGTTTGATTTTTATTTAAAAATTTTATTCTATATAAAATTTATAGATTATAAAAAAACCGCTGCCAATTCTTTAGCACGTAGCTTCCTTCAACATTATGTATTGCTTAATATCAGAATTATTTTTGCTTCATTTATAATTCCATCAAATTTTTTTTCTTGTTTCATTGATAATATTATTTCAAATCAATCACATATGGGTGATTCTGCCGTAACTGGCTCATTCTGCGCGCCTGCTTCCCAGGCGTTTACACATTTGAAAACAAAATCGCACAAGCAGTTTTATGTTTGTCTGGCATAACTAACTATATTTACCAATAGTTAAAACCGAGTATGCAGGCTTATATTTAAAACTACGCAACATAATAGGCCTCAAATGTCAGTTCCGTAACCTGTTCCAACACGGATTTCAATCTAAAAGGTCGATGCAGATAAAAGTACGACATGTAAAAAAAATTCCATCATATATAGTATGAACTATAGACCTATTACAATATATTTTTCATGGTTTTGGGATTAAAATTAATTATTTAATATTAAAGCTGGGCGCTTACTCGTTGACGCCCGTTTTTGCATTAAAAAGGTACCCTCTACATTACCTTATGTTCAAAGCGTTCTAGTGTGTCATATAGCGCCGCCTATCGGTAGAATTTCAAACTATATACTACTATTTATGAAATCCAACCGTAGCATGGTTCCAAAATTCAAAATTGTGGAAGTGAGAGCTGATTTTTCATCAGAAATTTCGAAAAAAAGCACAACCTGTCAGTTCCGTAACGCTAGTAAACTACTACTTAGCAACAATGTATTTAAACATATAGGGCGTTTTTCTCGAGTAAATAGTAAGTATTTTCGAATATATGTGCAAAGAATTGTTTATAATAATTACGCTAGGCTATGCGAGCTGATAAACGCCTAAATGTCAATTCCGTAACCGTCAGTTCCGTAACACATAATACAGTAAGTATCATTAATACATTAATAATGTCCTAATCATTGCTTTTTTAGTATTTAAATGGCTCCAGTTACAAGGAAACGTCTAATAAGAGTCTAATTTTTTTTTAAATAATTCGTCATTTAACGATATTGCGATCTTCGTGAATAAACGAACAGGCTGTCAAATATTGAGTGAATATACATATACATATAGATATATAGATAGATATATATATCTTAGACGATTTAATTTTTTTTTACCAAGTTAAATTAAAATTTAATGGAGTTTTAGTAGCGGGAATTACAAAAATGTCAGTTCCGTAACCTAGTCAAATATGGATTCTTCACATAACTTTTTATAAAAGTAATATGTTGTGGTTTAGCTTTAGGGACTTGTTTTGTGTGTAATTCCAGTTAGAATAACCGTCCGGCAAGTTAAAAATAGTCGATTTTAGTATAGAACATTTGTGTGCCCGTTTTGAGCCAGTTACGGCAGAATCACCCACATATATAAATATAATTAAATCTCTCTCTATCCCTCTCTCTCCCCCTTTCTTTCTTTCGCTTAGCTCGCATACCTAATTGTTGAACTGATCTCCAAGAGACATCACCCTCCCTTTTTTACCTAACATCTTATTTACTAACACTTTAAAATAATGTTATTTAACGTAATCTTCGTATTAATTACATCTAAATGATATCGTATATGATTTAAAAAAAATTTTTTTTTCAAAATAAAAATAATTTTAAAGTCATACATATATGTTAAGGCTACTTTATTTGCATTTTACCGTATTTATTTATCATTATTTGGCTATTTTTCAGTACTCTATCCTTGATTGCAAGAAGACTATAAAAATGTATCTGCATACATTTTTTGATGGTCGTAGTCATGATCAAACCCTCAGATTTTCACAGTATACCGTAATTTAAGAAAAGATATTCGTGTTCAGCAACCCCAAAAACCCCCAAGTAACAAGTTTCAACTTGCTTTGTTACAATTTTTCGTAAAACTCTAGGAGACGACGTTCATACCATCCACCCTGGGCACCGGGTACCTTGGAGACCGTGGCCGTCGCAATATTCGTGTTTAGCGATCCCAAAAACCCCCAAGTAGCAAAACTGGACTCATTTGCTTCAATATTTACCGAGTTGTCAATGTTTTATTTAGTGTCTTTTAGACATGCAATTTTAAAATGCATATTGTTTATGCTATAATGCAATTTTAAATTTGCAATTAATCAGACCCAATCACAAAATTTGTAGACGCTCTACTGAATCAAATGCTAAAAACCGCATTAAGATCGATCTTACTGCTCAAAAAATCGATGGTTGAGCCGTTTTTTGTTCTTTATTTCCTTGACTAATCAAGTTTTGCAAGCCTTTAGGGGCAACGGGACGAAAGTACCTTCACCCCGCTGCGATTACTTTCACCCCCGGGGGCCGAAGGTGTATATATATGTGTGTGTGCATATATATATATATATATATGTGTGTGTGTGTGTGTGTGTGTGTGTTTGTGTGTGTGTGTGTGTGTGTGTAAACTCAATTCTTGCTTTGCGTTTTTAATCGCGAAAAAGAGCCTTCGATGCACTAATTATAAAAAGCACGGTAAACAACAAGGGAAAAATTGGCTTTTTTAAGCTCGGATGATGTTTGAGCACCCGTGCTCAATCATTATCCTCGCTTAAAAAAGCCAACTTTCGCCCCTAGTCGTGTAATATACCATTTCATAACACGTGCATCGAAAATACGCTTTTCGCCTACGGAAAAGTGGAGCAAAAGTCAAGTTTTTTCAAGCCTGGGCAAAAGCCCATTCTAGTGTTTTTGTGTGTATATATATACATATAAACACACCTAAACATCCATATATACATATATCTTAAGACAAAAGTCTTTTTACCCTAGGGACGAAAGTAAGCAGTTTTGTCCCGGGGGCGGAAGCAGACAGGACTTTTGAAAAAAAATTTTCAAAGTTATTGTAATTTTCAAAATTTTCCAATTTTTAAAATTTTCGAGATATGTCGGGATGAGGCGGTCGAGGTGGAGAAAGTACTCTGCCTATCCTGGACTAACTTCTTTATTCTGGTCTCTGTCTCTCCAGCCTGACTGGTCTGGATCGTAGTCGATGCGGAACTGAGCGAGGCGCTCGCTCGCGGCGTGAGCCGCTCTCTCCCCTCTCTCTCTCTCTCTCTCTCTCTCTCTCTGTGGTCGGACGTGCCGCCACCTGTCGATGGGGTACCTACAGATATTCAAAATTTATTTTCAAAGAATTTCTTCATGGACTCTGCAGGTGCTCTCGACTTCCACTCGCGCTCAATAATTATCCTCGCTTAAAAAAGCAAACTTTCACAGATTCGCTGTATTCAATAATATTGTTGAAAGATTATAAAACCTTGCTAAGCTTTTAAAGCAATATTGTTGTAGACAGCTATGTCCCCCCAGTTTTTACAATATTGCACTGAACTTTAATAATATTGCTGTAACTATTCAGGGAAAATTGGTACTAGATTGTACAATATTTAATTAATTCTGCGATAACCTTCAATTATTTTCGCTTTAGTATAAAAATTTTTATAATGATGCAAAAATAATTAAAGGTTATCGCAATATTAATTAAATATTGTACAATTTAGGAGCAATGTTTCTTAAAAAGTTGAAGCAATATTAATAAGGTTCCGTGCAATATTGCGAAATCCAGTAATGGAATCTTTAGGTAATATTTTCAAAATATTGAGACATACGTGGGAGATAACTAACCTTGCAATGAAAAAGCGGACATTTTGGTGCGTGGCAACATTGCCTTATGGTTGCAGCAATGTTGTTCTAAGCTCTGGCAATATTGCCGAATCTAGCTAGTCTTGCAATGCACTGTTTAGGCAATGTTGCCGAAATATCAGGTGCTATAGGGGGAGCGCGGGAAATTCAAGCACTCGTTACAATATAAATTAGACAACATTATAGTATATTGTGTACCAAGGGCGTAAAGTTGGCTTTTTTAGACCGAGTGTGGAGATTGCAGTACGAGTCGAAGGCGAGGTAGCACGAGCCGAAGGCGAGTGCGTACCGATCCAAAGACGAGTACTGCAACCACACGAGGTCAAAAAGCCCACTTAGCCCTAGGTGCACACCATGTTTTTTGTGACGCATGTATTGATTTTCGCGTTTTTCATGGCTATAAAGCGGGATTAAATGAGCCTTTTTTACACGGCCACTACACACCTATAAATATTTAGAAAATACGACTCAGAAACTCGAAATTTGCATTTTCAAACAAAATTTTGTCAGCGAGAAAAAAAGTCAGTAGCGGGCAAAACGAGTTAGCAGCGGACAAAATTTTTGTTTGCCCGCTGCTGAATTTTTTTGACCGCTGCTGAACTTTTTTTGCCCGCCGGTAAAAAAACGGTACTTTACGCCTGCTTAATAGGTACGAAAAACGCGAAAATCGTGCACGTGTTACAAAAACCTTATTGTATGAGCTTGTGATATGCGCATGAAATTTTACAACAGATAATTGATATTTTTTAAATTGAATCAGCACAATTTACTTTCAAAATTTGAGTATATTGTACTGAACTAGAAAACCTAAACTAAATAATAATGAAAATAACTCATCAATTTTATAAAATAAGCCCTATTACTAAATAAAATCTTGGCTGGACTAATTAATAAAAAGCTTCTATTTTGTTCCATGGAATCCTCTTGAAAATATTATTCCTTGCTAAAACTGCTTGCCATGATGTTCAATTTTTTCACCTAAAAAAAAGAATAAAATTAAAATAAAAAAATAACCTCTGCAATGAAAATAATATTCTAAGTGAAACCCCATTTATGCACTGAATGCAATTGTACACATATATAACCTGCATCTGAAACACTGCATCTGCAAAAATAAAAATTACATCAATTGCATGAAATGTATTTAAATTATATAGAACATATTGTACCTGAAAGTTACACACTAACGAAGATCCAGTATTATCGATGATCAAGCATAAGACCGGTGCCCTTGGTCCTACTGCTCTCCTCCAGCGGACCATGATATCATCAGTTGTAGTATGACTTACACGCTAGAAAAGAAAAAAAATCATATCAAAAACGCATACTAACAAATATTATTCAACCAACTGATAAAATCACGTATGCATCAATTAAATAAATACTGCCGGAGTCTTGATGAAGCTTTCTTCCAACTCCAAGACTGGGATAGCTCAGATACCAACGTCACTAATGTATTCAGTTATATTCTGGTGCATGCAGTAGACTACGATGCCAATAAATGCAGTATTGCTCGTACACCCAGACATACAAGAAAATATATTGCAGACTATTCTCAAAAATAATTATTCATACATTGAGCCCACTGATCTTTTGGAATGAATCATTTTAAGACAGTTTTTATGGATAAGCAACGCCAAAAAACATTTTTCAGTCACATAGTTTATAGTTACACACAGAAAACTAGCAATATATTAATAAGAATAAATATCTATTTAAAAAACTGATAACATGCACGCCGCATTTCAAATTAAAACTTATTAAAGATATGTTATCAATTAAACATACAGTACAAGTCATTGTAATATTTCGAATATTACTATGTCCGATAGTACAAACCCATCTCGAGAGCCATGTTAAAGTGGTAAAAGTATCCAATAACATCAATCAATAATCCCAGCAAGCATGAATCCAGCTCCAGTTTAGATCAGCCAGAAACACCAAGCAGCATGACCAGATAACATTGAAATACCCAGAGACGCCTATCAGCATCACCACAGGGAGACTAAATCTAGTTCCATGGTCATCTTGATATCTTGATGGCCTTGAAATAGCCAGCAACGCCAGGCTACACTTCCCAGGCAGTGCAAATCATCTCCAGGATAGAGCATGCATGGTCGAATTGGCAGCGATAAATAATACATCATCACTGTCCTCTGACACCAATGCCACTAGCCACCAGTAGGAGACATCACAATTACAACACTGATTTAACTCTAAGAACAGACCACACAATCACATAGTTACTGATTTCACTGCACATGACACAATAAATATTTGTTTAAAAGAGGATGAATACAAGACAACAGCAATACTTTTTATGGATCTGTGTAATAGTAAATCGTCACTTGACAGCATCTCACAAGAAAATACATCAACACAACAGTAGAATCAACAGGAGCAGCAGCAGGCAGAAGTAGTCACAAAAACAAAAGATAAACTCCAATCAAAAAGTCAAGTTTCTTGTTGGAGTTACGTATCTTCTTCGATGGACTGACACTTGTATCGTCACACATTGTATCGTCAGATCCATTCCAGGTGTATCACTTTTGAATACGTTTTGCACTGATGTCTTACAAAATAAGAACTGCGAGAGCAGCCGATCCGCGAGCGAGATCGCGGTGAGCAGAGGCTGCTTTAAAACACATATAGACACCGAGCAGCACTTCTGATTTTTGAACTACTTGTAACACTGCTGCATCGCGTCATTGTTGCCGTTTTGCACTACGCACTCACTTATAATCGCCGAAAAGTTGAACTGAGCAAAACATTGCGGTAAGTGGAGGCCGGGAGGCTGTTTCGTTTCAAAACGTCAAAACACATACGGCAGACGGCTACGTGGAAATGTTACCAGCCGGTCGCCAGATCGATGCGCACAATGTATGCGCAATAGTCAAGCTCAAATGCTCAAAAGCTATGAACTCAAATGTTACCATTTTACCTATGCTTGTTTTTCTTTTCTTTGTTTGATGCCGATGGAGTAGTGTACAGTTCTAGTTGTTGCTTCTGCTTCTGGATCGCTGCTTGGTTTCTTGTGAGAGCCCTCGGATTCTGAGCTTTATCTGTTTTCTGTTGCTGTGGTGTACTTTGATTCCAAGGTGGTTGCATCGAACCTGGTTGTATCGAACCTGGTTCTACTGGGCCCTTGCTATCATCTGTCGGTACCTGCTGTCTAGTAGATTTTCTACTATTGTAGATTATATCCTGTGATGGTAAGGAAGGGCTCAGCGGATGGTCAATGGTGTCAATAAACTTTGTAATTTTCTTCTTTAGAATAGAGCATAGGTGAGAGTCATATGCAGTGTGATTTAACTCTAGTTTTGTAGAATATTTTTTGTCACTAAAGACACAGTTTAGACACTTAATAGTTTCACTCGTACAGTCACTTGTTTTATGTTTTTCAGCGCATTTCAAGCATACAGTTTCATTTGTGCATTTTTTTTCACTGTGTTCAAACCTGCCACACTTATTGCACTGGTTAATGTTTATTAAATCGTAGGCTCTACAGTTTTGATAACCTACGTAAACTCTATTTTTATTTTCACGTATATATTTATATATTTCTGCAGATACTTCCATAAACACTGTGCTTAGTTTGCTGAATTTACTGATGTACATTAGGGTGATTCAAAATTTCCCGACTTTCGAGTTTTTAATTTGTAACCCCTTGAAAAGCCTAAATACAATAAAAAAATTAAGTAGCTGCAAGAAGGGCGCTGTACGATGAATTTTAAAGGTCTGTACGTACGATTTTAACTATTAAAGCTACATAAAAGTTTTTTTAGGTCATCAGAAGTGTTTTTTTCGATACACTATAACCTATTATATAAGTTCCGACCCACAGCTAACCCAAAACAAAATTTTACCCGTTCAAAATTGATCATTTTTGTCAATTTTGGACGAAAAATGCGGGCAATGCGACGATTCTCCGCTCGCCCATTCCCCTATAGCACCCGATAATTTGGCAACATTGCCTCAACATTGCATTGCAAGACTGGCTAGATTCAGCAATATTGCTAGCGCGTAGAACAACATTGCTGCAACCATTAGGCAATGTTGTCACGCACCAAAATGTCCGCTTTTTCATTGCGAGGCTGGTTATCTCCCACAGAGATCCCAANTGTGCAACTATTTTGGGAACATTGCTACTAGATTGTACAATATTTAAATTATATTGCGATAACTTTAAATTATTTCCGTATTAGTATAACAATTTTTATAATGATGCGAAAATAATTTAAGGTTATCGCAATATTAATTAAGTATTGTACAATCTAGTAGCAATGTTCCTTGAATAGTTGAAGCAACATTAATAAGGTTCCGTGCAATATTGCAAAATCTGGTAATGGAATCTTTAAGCAATGTTCCCAAAATATTGGGACCTATGTGGGAGATAACCAACTTTGCAATGAAAAAGCGGACATTTTGGTGCGTGGCAACATTGCCTTATGGTTGCAGCAATGTTGTTCTAAGCTCTGGCAATATTGCCGAATCTAGCTAGTCTTGCAATGCACTGTTTAGGCAATGTTGCCAAAATATCGGGTGCTATAGGGGTTATTTCTTAATCGGAACAGGTAAGGGCTCAATTAGAAGAGAGTTAGTATAAGTGCAAAATTATTTTAGATGATATCATAATATTTGTCAAATATTGTACTATCTAGTGAGAATGTTGTCGAATAGTCGGATCAAGAATATTACGCGATTGTGCAATATTGCAATATCTAGTTATGCAAACTTGAGACAATGTTTTAACGATATTTGGTGCTGTAGACGGACTGGCCGAGACCAAGCGAGCTTGCAATGGTAGAACGGACATAGCTGTCCACAGCAATATTGCTCCAAAAGAGCAAGGTTTTATATCAAGGGGCGCGGTAGCGCCCCGATGGCAAGTATAAGTTCAATTAGTTCAATTAGTTCTTTCTAATTACCGTAGCTTTTTGCTGAAAAAATTGCTCCTTTAGCAAATTAATTAAGATTGAAAATTAATTTGTGATTTTTCTTTAATTTTTCGCCTTCCCGATTCTCTTTTTTTAGGCTTAGTCAGTTTCAACAATACTGAGATTGTTTGTTATGGGAGGTTAGAAGTTCATATAAATGTATACATACAAACTAACTATTTATTCACATTTATACGAAATGTCATTATTAAATAAAAGACCTCAAGAAAGCTATCTGCCGCAGAGAGCCGAGCGCACGGAGACAGAGCGCTGTATATTATACTTAAAAGCTCGCCTAAAAGATCAAGATAGAGCGAGAGGGAGGTGTCCGCCAAGCGCACGGAGTAGGTGGAGCGCTGCTTGCGCCTGCTTTATCAAAGTACAATTTGACGAATTGGATCGCTATGTTGCAGTATAGAAATAATATATCGTTCGTATACGCAACAGCCGAGCACACGGAGTAGATGAAGTGTATCTTTGAGTTAGTCAGAGCCATATGAATATCAAAGGCTCTACGTAGCTACGTCTTGAGCGCGAGCGATGCAAAGCGGCAAGCGACCACGGCCGTAAGGCATCGCGTGGTGCGCTAGTTTTACTTCGGCAGATAACGCTGTCCTGTCAGACTCTTTTTCTAATTTTAGGAGGACGTCTCCACTTCTTGTTTGCTTGACTCCCAGCACCATCGTTCCAGTGGCGTCCAGGTTTACATCCTTTTGAATTTTTCCCAGGACTTCCGCGTACGTCTTGTTTTGCCCTACTTTCACTAAAATCCCGTCAGGACGCTTGTTTTTCTAGGGCCGATTTTCACCAGTGGCTCTAGTGCATTGTAAGGGACTCTCGGGGCGAGGGTCTCACGTTGCATCACCACTTTCTCATGTCATTGTCTCTTCCTGTCTTGCTTTCCTGCTCTCTTCTCTTCTGGGATGTTAGTCAGGCTTTCTCTTGGCCTCTTGCTCCCTATACTTGCTAAAATCGCATCTTTAAAGAGCTGTTTTCGTTAACCCCTCCTTGCTCTCTTTTGCACCTCGTGTTGTGCTTCGTACTCTTTTTCTGTACTCTTTACGCTGGCAACACTTGCCAAACTCCCCTGGCTGTTCGTTCTTGGTCTGAGAGATTCTCCTCCCAAGCGAAGCTCTGGCACTTTTAAGAAGGGCGTCCTTTTTTCTTCCACCGCCGCTCCTTGGCCACTCGCATTGTCCCCCACCACACATCTTATCGTGGGCATCCTTTGCTAGTCACGGTAGCCTAGTCAAGGCCCCAGTCCTGGCCGCAGCAAGGCCCTATTGCGGACGCCATTCAGCACTACTACCAAAGAAGATAGACCTTAATAGAAGCGCAAAGCCCCATGCAAAAGTGAGGACCCGAAAGCAAGTACGCACCCCGACCACCGCGGCGCTTATGTCTAGATTCTCGCTCTGTCCGAGGTCCTGCCGGTAACATGAGAGTTATGAGAACGCGCGGCAGCCGCGCGATCGATAACATACCGTCCGGATCGGTAAACGTTGTCGGGCTATTTACATGAATGGTACTGATATGCAATTTAATTATGCTGATTACTGTTTTCAATTCAAGCTTTTTGATTCGAGTTTAAAACGACTGCAAATCATATTCCTATTATAATAATAATTATTATTATTAATTATTATTTTTTTTTATAAGTATTAATCGAATCGAATTATTTTTTATAATTTTTCAACAGATTTCCGCACTACCATTGAGGTACTGTTATTAGTGCGTTGGGCATTTTGTATTATTTATTTAGAATTGATTATATAAGCAAGGGAGAATGTAAAAAGGCGTGAGTCTATACATGGAAATAAACGACTAATAATAAATAAATAGAATTGATTATATAACAAAATTGTAACGACTAATACGAGCAATTTAAATTTATAATTAAATAATTTAATATAACGCGGAAATTATACAAAATTATAAAAAATTATTTTTATATAATCATTCTAAATAAAACCGTGGAGCCCTTCGCCTATAGCCCTACATAAACTACGTAAATTCTCGCCTACTTCAATTGAATCCGCACCTATTAAATCAAAGGAGGTGGGGAAAATCTGAAATTTACATAAAATACGAATGTTAGTATATCTTATAAACTAACAATGCGACTTATTACGCGCGTACCATCATCGACCGATCATTTACGGAGACATATGTCTGATAAGCTTGCCGTTATCAAACATATAGTCTATATAGAATGAAGAAGGAATGATTCCCGTCTGTGGCCCTGGTGGCTACCTAACCCACAATCAGGCCGTCTGACAAAGTTACCGTGACCATTCGCCCCCCCCTCTAGGTAGGATTGATGAATCTGCTCATGGAACTAGACCTGAAAAAAGTATTATTACAAGGTCACCGCTTAAATATTCTATGATAATAATAATGGTATAAAAAGAAAACTAAAATAAACGCGTTACAGTTTCTGTAGGGCAGATACAATTAAGAATTTAAGCTAAAAAAATATAATTAGTATATCTAATAAAAAGAAAATTGCCAGTCCGTTTATAACTTCAATAAAAAAGCATTGTCCCCACTTTGATTTCAGATTTCGAGTAAAATCTGCTTTGTTGCGTGTTTGTGTTGTGATTAATCAGCATAATTAAAATGCATATCAGTACCATTGTAAATAGCCGACGCAACGTTTTACCGACCCGGGACGGATATGTTATCGATCGCGCGGCGCCGCGTTGTTCTCAAACTCTCATGTTCCGCGCAGGACTCCGGACAGAGCGAAATCTAGACTTAAGCGCCGGGCGTGGTCGGGGGTGCGTACTTGCTTTCGGTCCTCACTTTTGCATAGGGCTTTGCGCTTCTATTAAGGTCTATCTTTCTTTGCATCTACGGCAAGAAGATTCCGCGGGTTGCATAGGGCATTCAGGTCCTGTTGGCTAGACGGACCTGGGCCTCTGTACTATCTGGCAACCTGGGAGACTGGGCAGGGCACAGGCGGCAAAGATGAGACAGCAGTCAGGCTTGCCCGGCCGCCCGACACACCGTAGCTGGCACCTTAGGATTGAAATTCCTGTGGAGCGTGCAGATCGAAGTCTACCGCACTCCCCCTGAGGTTGCATGAAACAGTCCTCCAGTCGCAAACGAGGCGACCTTTGTACTGTTCTGCTGGCTTAGGCAGTCCGGGGTCGCCAACCCCCGTAGGGAGCGAACTTCCTTCCTGGAACCGTGTGTGTGTGTGTGTGTGTGTGTGTGTGTGTGTGTGTGTGTGTGTGTGTGTGTGTGCATGTGTGCGTGGTGTTTTTTTCCTTATAGAGAGAGAGAGAGGTTAAAGGCAAATCCATTATGGACGATATAGCACCGACAAGTACCACCTGTTTGGGACTTTCACCCACTAAACCCTTCGCTACTGTTAGCTTTTAACTTCTAACACCAACAGAAACTTCTCCGTCCTCCTTACCAACCCTAAACAAGTTGGACCTAGCTCTTTCTCACTGTTAAGTATTGCTTTGCGGGGAGACTTTTGGGCTGATGCCCTCGTCTTTTGATGTGGTCGTCATCTCTTGGAACTTCCGTTAGCGTCACTTAGACAGTCTTTTGTCATTTATCTCTTCTGTCGTCTGCCGTCTACTTCATACCGCATCGTCCGGTCGTCTGTTTCCTGCAGCATCTCACATCTTCTTCTTCTTCTTCCTTCTTTGTCTTTTCAGACTTTTTAAAGGATGTTTGCAGAAAAATTGCTTAATGTGCTCCATCTGTTGGCTGAAGTCAGCATAGCTACCGTGATAGACTCAGAAGTTACACTAGTCTGCAGATAGCACTCCAGTTCTTCTCGCTCCTATTGATAGCGTGGACATTTACTGAATACGTGCTCGGCGTCCTCGATTGCATCCGTACACTTTGGGGAATCCAGACAATCTTCAAAATTGAATCGGTGTAGATACGCTCGGAAGTATCCATGTCCACTTAGGAACTGCGTTAAGTAGAAGTTCATTTCTCCATGTCTTCTTTTAGTTCAGTCCTCTATATTTGGTATTAGGCGATGTATTCACCGCCCTTCACTGCTAAAGTCCCATCTCTTTTCCACTCCATCATTGCCTCTTTCCTAGCGGCATCCCAAATTTCTGTCTTCGTTTTGCCGCTGTTTCGTCCTTTTTATTCGTAGGTCATTTTTCTCGTCCTTGCCAGTAGATCATTTGACGGAAATCCTGCTATAACACAGACTACGACGTCCGATACCGTACGGTAAGCAGACGCGATCGTAAGTGCATTTCTCCTGTGCAGTGAGGAGAGCTTTTTTCCATATGCTTTCACCAGCATAACGTCAGCCCATATCGGGGCATCGTACAACATGATCGACGTACTAACCCTTGCCAGTAGGTAAGATCTTTGCATGCCCAGATTGCTGATTTACCTGCGGCTTCGGATTCCCAGGATGGCTTGTTCAAATCCTTGTACTGCTCACTGACAAGAGCGACATCGACCTTGCACTCTCGTAAAAATTGACGAAGGAGATTTTGCGCAGTTTCACAATGGTTGAGATTTATCTGAACTATTCTTATTTCAGCTTTTTGTTCGTTTTAACCGCTGCCTGGTAGACTGGGCATTGGTAAGTACCGGCAGCATGATTTTTCTGTCGCCTTTTTCATGGCACAGTACACATTGCGGTTGTTTGCGACAGATATTCGCAAACAACCGCATATCGCCTTATGCCCGTATTACCGTACTTGTAGCAGCAGTTGCTACGATAGTGCGGTTCTGTGCACAATATGGCCAAAACCTAGGCATTTATAACACCTAAGCGGCTTGTTTTTATGGTTAGACACCCGGATCCTACAGTTGACCTATCCTATTTTGATCTTCTGTAGCTTAGTGATCGTAGCCGCTATCTGAGCTGGTACCCGTATCACTGCAATCTGCTTGTCACGGTACGTTTTTCGCATAAATTTTATCATAGAGTTTTTTATAATGTTCTCTTCCCCAATTTCCTTCTGTAGTGCTTCTGGTACCTCTTCTTTTGAGGTAAGCATGCCTAGATCTCGTAATTTGATGGTCTCTTTTTGCTGTAGTGCTTTTAATGTGGCGCCTTGCACTAATACGGCTTTTACCACTTCTTGAAAGTGTGATGTCTCTCTTGTACGTTTGTGCTCTATGAGAAGATCTCCTGCCACCATTCTGCGTATTTTGTTTACGCTATCTCCTAGCTTGTTAAATGAAGGAGCCGCATTCATTTTTGACAAAATGTCTGCATAGCTCTTTCCTTCTGTAGCCTTGATGATTAGGGCATCCGGTCTGGGGGGTCTTGCTCGCTTCGGACAGTCCTTACTGGTCCTCATCTGGTTTGTAACGCCAGGTACCTTTTTATCCTCCTTGCTTTTCTACATCTTCTTTTTCTTTGACTTTCTTGTGAAGACTTTCTGCCACGCTTCGGTAAGGTTTGAGGTCTAAGACTCGGGGTTATCTGGGTTTCCTTCTCCAGGGTTCCCTGGCGCTGGCATTGCTGTAGGTTATCATCTGCTGTACACAGATTCCTATAGCTTGTCCTTATGCTTCGTGCAAGGTCCTTCATCGGTTTATGCACATTGTTCTTGTTCTCGACAAAATCGATTAATTCATTGATTTTGCTACCTAGGCGGTCCAAGTGCACATTCCTGTGTGATAGGCAAGCAGCTCTTTTATCGCTGTCTGCGTTAACCTCTATTTTAATGTTTTTTGCATCTCTACATGCAGCAGAGGTCAGGTGGTTAACCTCTGCGGCATCTGAGTGAGTTTGGATTGCCTATACACTATCTTGCTGTCGTGGCACCTTTAGTGCGCACACTTCCGAATCCTCCTGTATATTTTCTTCACGTTTGTTTTGTTTCTCTATGTTGCCAACGTTTTTTTCATCCCCGCATGTGTCCGACCATCCGGGTTCCCCTGTTTATGGACTTACCTGGCATGGCCTTAACACATGACTGAAGGCGCACTATGTTTTATTTTGACTTTGGCATGGACAAAATTAAGTAGCGCCTCTTAGAATAGAGATGAACAAAAAAAAAAAGAATTGGAAAGCTTAAGGGAAAATTAGTCGCGTTTCACCTGCACCCCATTTACACCCTCAAAATTCACCCCTAATATAAGAAAGTTGTATAAAAATGTACATTTTCTGCTCTCTTGTTTGAAAAAAATTGTTCTTATAGACCCCGTGGGTAAATTGATATGTTTGTTGGGTCACTGAATCCGAATCTGGGGTCCGCTTGTCTCTATCACGTCAGGGTCAAGGTCATTTGGAGGTCAAATTGACAAAAGTCCGTAAACAAATCTGAAAAAACGCATGCGTATGTTTTTTTGGGTCGCTGAATCCGAATCCGGGGTCCGCTTGTCCCTATCACGTCAGGGAAATCAATAAATCGAGTTTTGTGGAATCGACATCCGGTGACCCATTAGCTTTGAAAGGGTCACTTCAAGGTTATTTGAAGGTCAAAATTAAAATTTTTTGCAAACAACTATTTTTTACACAAACTATAGCTTATTAGCAACTATTCTTCCTAGTTTAAAAGTTTTTTTTTCAAGTTTTGATATATTGAATAATTTATATGTTTACGCAGATATATAATTAACGTCTGTAATAATTAATTTTGTCAAGTTCTGATATCTATAATTTGAATAATTTATATATATATATATATATATATAATCTACCTCCGTAATATTTAATATTTTTAAGATTTAAAATATATAATTGGAATAGTTGCTATATATATAGATATATAATTTAACTCTGTAAAATTTAATTTTGTCAAGTTTTAATATATATATATATATAATTTCTACATATACATGCATATACATATGTAGGGTGTAAACTTTTTCGCAAGCCACATGTAGAACAAATTTTTCCTTCAGTGTTAACAAGTGTACCTCAATTTATTTTAATTGCTATCTTGTTATTGTATTTCAAATATCAGAGTGAGTGTATTTAATTAGTATTTCAATTGTGAAAACCTTATTTGTATCATCGGACCTTAAAATTTGTAAGTATTTTAATATTATTATATTTGTCTTGAAAATCGTACTAGCCGTTTTCTTATTTCTTTGATTTAAATATGTACTTGTATGTATATGTTACTTATTCTATACTCAGACTAACTAAAATTCACTAAAAACTTTGAGTACTCAAATATTATGCATTTTTAAAACAGTTCTTCTAAATCTGTCTATTTATAGTCATAATTTGAATATTAAACATTACTTTATCGTAATAGCTTTTTTCATAAGTCTCTTTATCTTTATTTCACGTACATTTTGCAAACAATGTAATTTTTTTACACTTTTTATGTAGAAGATTTATAGTTAAACCGTAAATTTATAAATAAATAGATTTTCTTAATTATTACTGCATATTGATAATATGTGTAATTTCTCTTATATTTTATTATTTAGAATTATTATGGTTGGAGCAAAAAAAAAAAGAAAAAGAAAGTCAAAAAACGTGGGAAGGCCTCGCAAAAAAAAGAATTGATAATAATAATAATACAGGCAGAAAACGAAAAAATATATTTAACCCTGATGAACAAGTTTCGTACAAAACGTTACAGAGAAGAGCTTCTGATTTGTCCAAACAATGTAATACTAATCTTGTATAAAAAAACCTTTTTAAAAGGTAAAATATTGGCGAGTAAAAGTTTCTTTACAAAATTCGTGATATCCCAAAAACAAACATAACCCACACAGCATAAAATATTTCACGAAATAAAAATCTTATATTATTTTGAAATATTTTGTCGAATATTACTGAAACATTCCAATAATATTGCGAGAACGTTTGTACATTTTTTCGTAATAATTATACTTATGCAATATTTTATAAATGTTACGGTAAAATTTCACAGAATATATCTGAAATATTTAAGAAATATTTCAGAAATATTACAAGAATTCTTGAAATGTTCACCAAATCTTACGTGCAATATTTTTGTAACATTACATAAATACTTCATGAAATATTTCACGAAATAATAATCTTATATTATTTTGAAATATTTTGTCAAATATTGCTGAATTTCAATAATATTGCGAGAAAGTTTGTAAATTTTTGTTTGCTTTAGTTACATGTAATATTGCAGCAATATTGCAAAAATATTTCATAAAATATTACAAAAAATATGAAGCAATTATTACGTGAAATATTTCATGAAATATTTCGCAAATATTTCTCAAATATTTCATAAAAAGTAATTTTAGTCAAAACTTTTTATATTTTTGAAATATTTCACAAATATTTTGGAAATATTACAGTGAAATATTTCATGATATCATTTTATACAAATCTTTCATGCTGTGTGGGAAGTGATGTCAAGTAATTGTTTTTCATATTTTTCAGGTATACGCATGCGGACACATTATTTTATAAAATAAAATATTTTTTACTTAAATTCTTACTATACAGTAGTTTGGATTCATAAGTAAAATTTCAAATTACTCTTCTTCCTTGGCATTTCCAAAAGTATATTTAATCATATACTTTTAATCCGTACTTCAGTAGTTATTAGAAAAATTTAAAAAATATTAAAATCTTGAGTCGTATTTCCAATGTAATATTGGTTTTAATTATTTAAATAGCTTCTGAACTATGGATTAAAAGTATATGATTAAATATACTTTTGGAAATGCCAAGGAAGAAGAGTAATTTGAAATTTTACTTATGAATCCAAACTACTGTATAGTAAGAATTTAAGTAAAAAATATTTTATTTTATAAAATAATGTGTCCGCATGCGTATACCTGAAAAGTATGAAAAACAATTACTTGACATCAGTTATGTTTGTTTTTTGGATATCACGAATTTTGTAAAGAAACTTTTACTCGCCACTATTTTACCTTTTAAAAAGGGTTTTTTTATAGAAGATTTCATCACTTTTATAGAGACTATACATGTATTACATTGTACGGTATCAACAGTAAAAATATGTAATACTCAAGATAATTCTCGGAGATGACGTTGATACCGTCCACCTCGAGCACCAGGTACCACGGAGACCGTTGCCATCATCGCAATATTCGTGTTCGGCGACACGTAAAACCCCCGAGTAACAAGTTTCAACTAATTTTGTTACAAATTTCCGTAAAACTCGAGGAGACGACGTTGATACTGCCCACCATGGGCACCAGGTATCTCGAAGACCGTTGCCGTCGCGATATTACTCTTCAGCGACCCCGAAAACCCCCAAGTGACGCAATACTGGGCTCATTTCCATCAATATTTACCGAGTTGTAAATTTTTATTTATTTATTGTCTTTTCGAAATACACTTCCAAAATGCATATTCTTTATGCAAAAATGCAATTTTTTAAATAATTGATGAATTTAGTTTACAATGTTTGTAAATGCTCTCACGAATCGAACGCAGATAACCGAATTAACATTAGGTGCTGCTTAAAACAACGAAAAGAAAATTACTGAGCTAAATTTCAGCATGCAATATTTCGACAATAAAGTAATCTTTTCAAATAAATCTTTTTCCTCGAGAAAGATTAGGTAAATAGATGTCCAGTCGATAGCGATACAATGGGCATAGGTGCAATAGTAATGCTATAAATGCGTTTGGAAAATTATTTTAAGGTTAGAGAACCCAATATCAAAGTATATAAGGGCCGCGACCCGCGCCGTCATCGTGTCGTATATTTCGTATACTTTTACTCGCCAGCGCGGCGCTGTCGCGCCTCTTAATATACAACTATTAGAATTAGCTTTAAAAGCTGCTAAAAAAGCAACAGAAACTCCTGAAGAATGTGATTCGAAAATAGTTGAAAATGAATTTAATTTGATACACACAAGAGAATCTGCGTTAGCATTTCATTTAGAATATAATGTTTTAGAATATAATGCGTTTATAATGTTTCAAAAATTTTCTTTGTATTTAACCTACGGGTCATGTAAAAAGGACAAGTCTGTCGGTTGATTTTGTAATAAATAATAAATAAATAATAAATAATTTTAGCGAATACCAATATAGAGGTTTGCAGATGGATACAAAAGCAAGAAATTCGTCAATTTACCCTAGTTATTAGGAAATACTTGAAGCAAAAAAGAAATTACCTGCGAGATTGCACATATAAGTAAAAAAGAGGTTCGAGTATCTCTGCAGAGTATATTAAATAAAACAAGCGAACGGTTATCTGAAGCAGTTGCTTTGAAATGGGACGAAGATAAACTTCGGAATCACACACAACCATACAGACATTTTCTGAAAACACGTTTCTTAAACTCCAAATTCCATAAAATACGTCTCCACGAAATTTAAAGAAAATTAAAAATTGTACTATTACAAAAATTCCAGTATAAGAAAGCAAAAACTCCAGATACATATATAATTGTTTAAACATCTAACTGTACTGCGCGTAACCAAAAATCGAATGTGATGTATCGAAAAATTAAAACAAACACACCGTGTATGCTTATTCCTGCATTTTTTGACCGTACAACTAAATGAACTAAATATAATTATATAATTTTAACAGATGTATTCCATGAACAAAAGAAAAAAGTTCAAAAATTACTATATGATAAACTTGGGGTAAAAGTTGATTTATGCTTACAAGGGCACGGAACCACGAACACTGGTAACATAGCCCGAAAATGTTTTAGCCAACCGGAATTATTTGCTGATTGCCTAGACTTGAATACAAATTTTGTTAGTAATGTTGCAAAAATTGTAAGAATTTTCAAGTCAAAAGAAAAGGTAGATTTGGATAAACTGGAGAAACTTTGCCTCGACACTTATCAGCACCACTACACCTTATACAAGTGGGCTAGAATGAATACAACTACCCACAAACTATTGATGCATGGATGCCAGATTGCTCGTAAATTTTCATTACCAATATCTTATTATTCAGACGATTCTAGTGAAGCGTGGCATAAGCTCAACAGGAGAAATATGAGGGATCATGCACGGCAAAACAGCCGCCAAAATAGAATCTTAGATGTGTTTAATTATGCCATATATTATTCTGATCCAAAAATATCTTTATAGCACTGGGTCAACTGGGTGGCCTAAATCCGCTATAGCTCTGCTAAAACAATTCCATTGAAATCGATAAAAGTCGATAAAATTGAATGGCAAGCCTTAATCGCGTTTTTCCCAATAAAACTCAATTAAATTCCATTCAATCATTCAGAGTCAATGAGGAAAATTACAATTAAAATGGATAGTGTGACGAAAGAGTAACTTTCGTCGCGCCTAGCCCCCCCCTTTTGTTTTATTCTTTTAGTTTTCTGAATTTTTTCCATGCCTCACTTGCCAATAGGGAAAACACGTGCCGATGACTAGACACGTCGTGTACACAGTTTATGGCTGTGTTTTTTTGTAGAACTCTTCCCTACTGGCAAGTGAGCATCCAGCAAACACGCCTCGAGGAAAAACCCCGAGAGCGGCACACCATTAGTTGTAGGTTTAGGATTATCGCCGGGCATTAATAACGAACTCACCGAGAGACCGAGAACTATTCTCCGAAAATCGTAAGCCTATTTGCGTACTTTATTGGTACCGTAATTAGGCGGGCGATAACCGCGGATAAAAGGAGTCGGCACGACGGCTAGAGGAACCAGAGTCGAAACTCTGTTTGTCTAAACAGAGGACGACGAGGCATAGGATCGTTCACCTGTAGTAATCAGTCCCGGTCCAATTCTAGAAGCGCACAGTCGCACGCGTAGTATCTAAAAAGTGCCTAATAGATTCGTGCAAGCCCGAGTTGATTATTGTGCATCCGACTTCTTGCGCCGTGTCTTAGCATCACCGTGATTATTACTGTACCCACTCTCGATCTCCGTACAGTGCCGCGATAGCCGCACTACAAACTCCTGTTGTTAGTGTAACTGCGAGCTGTCTCTACAGCTAATCCGCCAGTGTCCGGCGATAACTATTATACCAACCAACAAAATAAAATATTACAATAAACAAAGAAGGACGTCCGTGTGTACTTTAATTGAACCCCGACAATACTTTCCAAGGAAATACCAGAGGGATAAGAACAACGTGAGTACTCAAAAGTATTTTAATATTAAACATCGGTCTTGTTTGCACGTTTGCCTCGTACGTAGTACAAGCAGGACAGACCTCGTACAATTCGAAAGCCACGTTACCAACGCGTCAACGTATTTAGTTACGCAAATAACTTCTTTCTGATCTGCACTCCGCTCGTGCAAATGACTCTATACTTTCTCCTTCCGAGATCGTCACAGAGACTAGAAAATTGGTAGCAGGCAGCTGGGATTGTCCTGAAACCGCAAAATCTTACAAGCCCGAATAGTTAATAAGTGCATGTGTGTAAAGGTGTGGAATAACGCATGATACTACACGGTCCGACAGCAAGCCAGCATACGCGGTGCGACGGATCACGCAACCCATACAAACTCACAAATTACAACGTATTTGAATAATAACTTTAAATTTATAAAAAAAAAGAAAAATTTTTTATTAGATTTAACCACTCAAATAAAAGCACTGCGTCATAAAATAGTCAAAAAAAAAAAAATAAATAAATAAATAAATAAATAATAAAATCTATTTGTTTAATTTTGAACTATATGTGAGGGAAAAATATAATGGTTGTCGTACCATAACAAACGACTGGTGGCAGCATTCAAACTTTTATTAGAATATTAAATCAAGCTGAAAATTATATATATATATATATATATATATATGTATTATCAATTTATAAACTCACGCGTTGTTATGTTTCGCCCGATAGAAATTCGGTAGTATTAAGACAAAGAGTGCCCTACATTACAGTTAAAGAAACGTCGAAAAAAAAAAATAAAAAATAAAAAAAAAATAAAAAAAAAAAATAAAAAAAACTATATTAAAATCATTTTATTTCCAACCTCGATCTCAATCGAACGATTTGCACAAGCGAAACTATTTACTTATACACGGGAAAATAGTAGAAGTATATGCAAATATCGCGATTGCAAAGAGGTACAGTACATCTGACTATCTACTAATATATATAATATCTACCTATATTATATAGTTGTTTTGGAGATACTCCCCCCCGCACCCCCCCCGCGCCAGCGCCCGTCGCACCCCCCGTCTCCGCACTGCCCCCCCCGCGCGTTCTAAAACTGAACGGGCAAACATTCTTTCATTTTCATGTGGATTTGGCATGACTAGATGTGAAAAGCCCCGCCTTTCCGCAGCCCCCCGCTAGCCCCCCGCGGGCCACCCCGCCCAGACCGCTAGGCGCCCCCGCACAGCCCCCTCCGCCCCCCCCCGCAGCCCCCCCGCCACCCCCCCCGCACCTCCTGATTATGCTAGCTTTTCGGCGTAAATTTATTAATTGTTATGTACAATGTTTTTTATTTAAAGCTTTTTTATTAGCAAAAAACTTTAACTAACAACAATTGTAATGTACCATCGCGATTAAAATCGGAATCAGATTTTATGATCACACTTTTTAATCATCTTTAACGACATTTTTATCGGTTGTACTCTTACTCCGACGCGTATAATTATTTCGATTTTTTCTAAAAATATATTAGGCATATTAGCTAGCACTAATATTAAGATGATGCTATAAAGTTACTTTCCTCCGACTTACCTACCAAGCACGACTCGAGCAATACAATACATTTTGGCATAATACTGTCTTTAGGCCTCCGGAAGATCCTACATCCTTTGTAGAAATTTTCCAAGCCCTCATAAACAAGCCTCATAGCCACATCAGTATCAAAATATAGTAACGAGAGATATAACTATATAAGAGATTATAAGCTTAATTTTATGTTTCTTTTTTTCCACGACCACCTATGAAGCTAAATAGACAGGAGGTTTTTTTTTATATTTTTGTTAAAGTTTGACTTTAAAAAGTTTGGACTTAGTTTGAGTAATAACTTCTTATAAGTTTATTTTCGCTTTTGTATTTGTTAACACTTTTGATGTGCGATACTTGGAGCCATTGACTTTTGCTTTGTATTTGTACACTCTTGATGTGTTTACTCTTCGATCATTGTCTTTTTGCTTTTGTATGATTACTCATTTTTGGCGCGTTGTTCTATACTTACATTGTTTAAAACTTTTATTAAGATCTAAATGTGAAGTTATATATCAAAGTGCTTAACAAGAAAATAATCGTATCCCGTACATCGCCTTAATTATTATTGAGTAAATAATTTACTCCATTACTAGGTGCCAAGATTTAAACTTAAGTTTAAATTCTAATGTGACAAAAATAAATGATTAATAAATATATTAATAACGATTCAAAAGATTTAAGAAGTTATATTTAACTGCAAGAGATCGATAAAATTCGTATAGAAATAAGAATTAGACAACAAGAAAATACTCCGGATCCAAATTTTTATATATTTGTGCTTATTTTTACTTAACTGGTCTGTAAATGCAAAGTTCCCTAGGTGGAAACAAATTTTATTTTTAATAATTGAGTGTTAGAACGCTAGAAACAGTGAATAAAGATGGAAAACAATTTGTTCTCCTCATTATGCTACGTATAAAACGAAAAGATCGATCATCAACATATATTAGAGGCCACAGGTCATTCAACAACGCAGGCAATGGTTATTATAAGAAAAGTAGTGGACCAGATTTTTTATGTATTAATTGTAACATATTAATTGAAAGTGGGAAGAATCAAAATTAATTTCAAAACAATTTCCAAAAAAATGAAAAAAAAACTATATATTTTAAATGCCATAAGCAGTAGAAGTTCGGCGTTAATTCAGTACTTTTACTTTTTTTCTTTCGATTTTCTCTATTTCGACAAACATTAAATTCTTGACCTTTTTATGATCTACAAATTTTATATAATACAATAAGATTGTTCTTGGCCAACTAGAACTTAATCATCAGATAACGAAAATAACAGTTGAAAAATAAAAATCAAACAAAAACTAAAATGGGGGGTTGGCGAGCGAAGCGAGCAGGGGGGCGAAGCCCCACTAGTATATATATATATATATATATATTATTATAACATTCTATCACTATTTTATATACTATATAGAGTTAGACCCTAACGTGGCAACTCAATAGCTATATAACTATAACAATATACACGTGCATACATATATAACTAATACACATTTTATATAAACCCCAGTGCGCGAGATAAAAAGCGCACCCCCTGCCCCGTTTACGTTATATATTGCGTACACATCAAATAACGGACTAAGAAGACTAAGAAGCCTAAAGCACGACGCTCAAGAATAATCTTATCTTGCCAAGAAATTCGAATATAACGATAATATATCCTACCATTAGATTTGTGTAAACACTCGTACGCCATGCGCACACATTAAAATACAGATTAAGTGCAAGCTCCCCTTTAACCAAAGTTACAACAATTACTGATTTAACTTTGTTGAAATTCGAAATTACCACGCATTTTTAACATTACATTTACATACTGCTGATAATCTACGTAAAACAAAAGTACGCGTAAGCTACTTGCGAAATTTTTTTTTCCTTTAATTCGAGGGAAGCGTACACACGCTGACGGAGATCCCTAGCGACCCGGAATTCTCGTACACAGAAGGTACAGAGATAGCGAGTCGCGGCAACTTAAAACTTGCTTAAAATCTCTATTAAGACAAGGTTAACCTTAAAATCAGCCTACCAAGAAAAGTTGTGTTAAATTCAAACAGTCAATTCAATTTTTAATAAAATAAACTCCAGGTTAACCTATTCCTACAAGGAAATTGCTATTTTGTTCTTCTTCTTTGCATAAATAAGTTTAATATTAATTGCATAACATCTAATTTTCTGAAATATTAGCATGTATAAATTCTTATGCATATCTTAACGTTTTTAATCAACATCTGTTCAACAAATAAATTAACAACCAACTAGAAAAGAACTTTGCACATGGAATCAAGTTCAATTTAAATCGTCAGTTTGAATTTTCTCTTAAAGAACTTGAATTTTTTTTATATAGCCATCCCGCACATTTATTTTAAAATAATAAGAAATAAGATATCGATGCGCCGCACCATCAATAACTGGCGGTACATTATAAAGAAAAGAAGGCAGCTAATAGATTCGATTAAAAGAAACATAACGAGTTTGGAACTGAAAAACAGACCAGAGAATAATAAAGAAATAACTGACGACGAAGTAGACGTAGAAGCGTACATCAAGGAAATAAAGTTGGCCGACTACATCGTGATCGACGAAGTAGGCCAAGACGAATCTAACAAGCAAGCGAAACAACCTACGGACAAAAAGCTCCGTACCAACTGGTTCAACCAGGATTTAATATCAAGCTCTGACGAAGAAAGCACCCACGAATTTGAAGATGGCCGAAGTAGACGCAGTAGCGAACCTGACGCATCATCAAACAATTACTGATGCATTACTAACTACAATGGGGGAGTGCATGGCGGTGCAACAATCGCTAATGCATATACCCCTCTACGATGGCAAAAACATGTCGCTTAAAACATTTTTCCAAGATGTAGAAAACGGCTACAACATCTGCCCAGTAGGAATACGAAATTCGTTTTTCAAGGGCGTAGTAGCAAAACTAAGAGACACCGCCAGAGATGCCGTGGGTGATACGGAAATCACGACCCTAGAAGAATTAAAGAACGCACTTAAAGAATACTTTGCGCCCAAGAAAAACTATTCACATTACTGCGCAGAACTGCAAGCCATCCGAATGAGAAGAAGCGACAATGTCATGGAATACTATGGTCGAATAAAGAAAATCATGGATAGTGCGAAAGCTTCGTTAAATGAAAAATTTACGGAGGAACAAGTCCCTCATATGGTAACCATGCTGGAGGGGATAGCGCTTGAGTCTTTCAAACGCGGTCTATCCGACGACCTCTTGTATGCCATGAGCGTACAAGAGCCATTGACTCTTGCAAACGCTTTAAGAATTGCACAAAGAATCGAACGAGACATGATAGGGTCAAATGATCGTAAGGGATCCGTAAATTTCTCGCATTCCCCAGAACGTACAGTGCATTTCAGTGAAGAAACCAAGCACCCATGGCGCCAACAAAATCATCGCTATGAACGCCCTCGAGAGCGAAGCATCTCACCTGGACCAAGCAATAACTCAGTACAAACAGAAACTAACGACGGAGCCGAATATCGCTCAGAGGACCGATTCCGCAACAACCAAAGAGAAAGTAGGTACCAGAATTATGCAAGAAGCCCGAATCGTTCGAACGGACCTGCATACCAAGCACAGACAAGGGCACGAACACCGCCAAGATACCCCGTGCCACAACACCATTACCAACAGGCCCAAGTACCGTTCAACTACATACCACCCACGCATTTTCCGTACCCCCCAATGCCGTACAGCTTGATGCAACCAGCACCATATTATTACAACGCGCCGGCACCCATTATGCGTCACCAACCACAACAGAATCAGCAACAGCAGAATTTAAACGAGCAAGGGACTCGCCGAATGGACGCCTCGACGAGTCAACAGATGCAGGAGCGTTCACCGTCGGTGAAATTTATCTCAGCCGAGGAACTCCTAAAGACACTCCCGGAAAAGCAGCAGCCCCGTTAATATTATTAAGTGCTCCGGAACTAATAAAAACCACGAGGTTTCTAATAGACACCGGGGCAGAGATAAATCTCATATGCCTAGCAGCATTGCAACCAAGAACCATAATAGCCGGACATGAGGCTATGACAATAACAGGCATAACTCAGAACAGTATAGTCACAGTTGGATCCACGGAATTGAATATTTTTGAACAACCAATAAAATTCCAAGTGGTGACTGACGATTTTCCTTTACCTGTACAAGGTATATTGGGAGTAGATTTCTTAAAAAGGGAATCAGCTGAAATCTCTTTCCACCACAACGCTCTGGTCACCGCGTCACAACCAATACGCCCGATAAGATTTATAAATTTTGAATATCGAAAACCGAAACCAACAAGGTACATTCTCACCGCAAGAACGAAAACTCCAATTAAAATAAACTTAGATCCAAACAGCCCACACACTGGCTATTTACCAAGGTTAAAAACTCCAGAAAAACTATTCATAGGAGAGGGTATCGTGAGTAACGCCAATAATGAGTGTTACGTTATGGCAATAAACTCCTACGATCAAAATATCGAAATAGAGATACCGCCACAGCAACTCGAGGACTATGACCTCGACGAATCAGAAGATTTTTTCGAATCTGATTGCACCGACGAAGAAACACCTACGTACAAAGACAGACTTCAGGAGGTCCTAAGACTGCTTCGCCTAAACCATCTAAATGAAGAAGAGAGGGAACACGTTCTCAAACTAGTACAGAACTATCACCACCTCTTTCACCTGCCAGGAGATAAGCTGCCCGCTACGGACGTATTAGTACATTCAATACCAACAACTAGCGAAATACCAATAAACGTCAGACAATATAAAGAGGCACCGAAAAATAAGCAAGAGGCACAAAATCAAGTACTCAAGCTACTAAACGATAAAATTATCGTACATTCAAAATCGGCCTATAACAGCCCACTGTTAATAGTACCGAAGAAACCAGACTCTCAAGGCAGGCCTCGAAAAAGGATGGTAATCGATTATCGTGGACTAAATGAGATTACGATACCCGATGCACACCCCATTCCACAAATCAGCGATATACTGGACAAATTAGGAGGTGCAAGGTACTTTAGCACATTCGATTTGGCCAGCGGATACCATCAAGTCAAGATGGACCCCAAGGACCAACACAAGACCGCTTTTAGTACAGCAAATGGCCACTACGAATACACTAGAATGCCCTTCGGATTACGTAACGCGCCCTCGACCTTTCAGCGTTTAATGAACCTAGTTTTACTAGGCCTACAAGATGTAGAATTACTAGTGTACCTAGATGATGTCATAATATTCGCCTCTAGTCTCGAGGAACACGAAAAAAAAGTAATACGTTTCTTCAATAGGTTGGAAGGTGCCAAGCTCTCCTTACAACCCGACAAATGCGAATTCTTAGCAAAAGAAGTGCAATACCTCGGGCACATAATAAGCGAAAGCGGAGTAAAACCGGATCCAGAGAAAACTGAAGCAGTAAGAAATTTCCCGGTACCCAAAACTCAGAAAAATATTCGACAGTTTCTGGGACTAGCAGGATACTATAGAAGGTTCATTGAAAACTTCTCAAAAAGGGCCAAACCATTATCAGATCTGTTGCAAAAAACAGCTGAATTCAAATGGGGGGAGGCCCATCAAGATAGTTTCAATGATTTAAAAGAAGCACTCTGCACGGCTCCTGTACTACAATACCCTGATTTCGAAAAACCATTCATACTGACCACGGATAGCAGTGACTTTGCAGTCGGAGCAGTTCTTAGCCAAGGTGAAATCGGGAAGGACAGGCCAATAGCCTATATGTCCCATATAATGAAACCCGCCGAAAGAAATTATACAACAACCGAGAAAGAATGCTTAGCGATAATTTACGCTGTATTGCATTTCCGACAATACTTGTACGGACAAAAATTCTTTTTGGTGAGTGACCACGAACCATTGCGCTGGATCGATTCCGTGAAACCGCCTATCCAACGATTAATACGATGGAGAACTCGACTACGAGAATACGAATATCAATTTGTGTATAAACCTGGTCGATTAAATGTCAACGCGGATGCTCTGTCTCGAAATCCGGTGGACCAAAGCGCCGTCGCGTTACCTACTTCTTCCTCAGCTAGATTAAATCTAGGGAAGCAGGACGCTACAGTACCAACACCCCGAGACAAACGTTTCAAGTTCGGAGTAAGAGAAGTACAACCTTCACTTTCCGACACCGAGACACCAGGGACAACAATAGCAGAAAGAATACTAGCAAGACGCACAGCCGCTGCAAACAAAGACCCCCCACCGACCCCTGTCACCTCAACAGGGCTAAAAATCACAAAGGGGTTAAAGGCAACAAAAACGACCGCTGAGCCAAAGACGGCCACGACCAAGAAATCAACAATAAAATCAAATATAATCATTTTACCGTCCAAAACGCCTACCTTACAAAAAGGATCAATAACAACGGAAAAAGTGAAAATCCTTACAAAGGAGCCCACCCCGTCAACAAGTACCGGTACGAAACCCAAAATTATAGATAACGCTCCTAAACCAATACGATCGAGAAACTTTAGCAAACAGGTCACTTTTAGTGAACCGGAACAAACAGACGTCCAGAACAGCCCGCCGTTAGCTCGACAACGGTTCAGTGGATTCGGTAGCCTAATAAACAGGAGGCCACCCCCTACCAGACGACCCGACACCTCATCCAACGAGGAAGAGATAGAAGGTCCGACGGATAGAAAGGAAACAAAGACAAATAAAAACGTCAGAGAGTTGCAACATAATGACTCCAGTAACTCCGAAGAAATATTTAATAATGAAGATTATTGGTGGGACCCCAGTCACCAAGCACCGCGTAGTTTACTAAAAACTACGCCACTAGCCCGATCCACCCCCGTCGACCAAGACATCCTGGAAGAAGATAGCGATAACAGCGACCGCCAATCAGGTCGACCACCAAAACCACAACCCCTACCAACCCTAATCGAAGAATCAGATAACTCCAGTGAAATCTCAGAACACTCGAGCACAGAAACTGACGACGAAGCAGAACCGACATCTGTAAAAGTGTCGAGCACCATACCACCTGGAATATTTTACCCAGAGTATCGAGGACAGCCAGACAGTCAATTAAGGGTCAAATTAATAAACCAATCGATAACGCACAACCGTGACAATATCTTGCATTTCACATCAGTTGATTGCGAATTTACCACTCCGATTACAAAACTACTAATAGATCTAGATAAGATAGACAAACTAGAAATAAAAAAGGCAAAACCCAAGAAGGGTCAGGTATTTATAACACCTAAAACTACTACGAAGGTACTAACGGCAATGCTTACACAACGTCATTTCGATAATGTGACCCTGGCGGACCTCAAAGACACTTTAGAAAATGTAGCATCAGTAATAAAAAGTAACAAGATCAAGAGTCTACGAATATCTAAACAAAACGACATGACCGACAAGCTAATTTTCTCAGTATTCTTAGACACTTTAAACCAGAGTCTAAAACACTGTGACTGTACTGTCTATATATGTTACGGGCACACAACCATACCTCCCGAGGACATAAGAAAAGACATAATAACAGAAAACCACGACAGCCTAGTCGGAGGACACCGCGGAGTGACCAAAACATACCGCCGAATAAGAGAGAAATTCTACTGGGAAGGGATGAAGTCCGACATCACTGAATATGTAAGAACGTGTGAAAAATGTCAAGAACTCAAGCTAGTACGCATAAAAAACAAGGAACCCATGGTAATAACCGACACACCCTTAGAGCCCTTCGATAAGATATCAATAGATACTGTGGGGCACCTGCCACAAACACCGGATGGCAACAAACACATCCTAACAGTACAAGATAACCTCACCAAATATTGTATCGCAGTACCAATACCAGATACAAAGGCTGAGACAATAGCCGATGCACTAGCCCGAAACGTAATTACATTATACGGATCACCCCGAATAATACTATCTGATAAGGCACCTTCATTAATCGGCAAGGTGATGCAACAATTAGCTCGACTGTTCAAAATTAAGCAAGTCAGCACTTCCGGATACCACCCACAAACAAACGGGAGCCTGGAACGTAGTCATCTAGTTTTAATGGAGTATATAAGACAATATTTGAATGAATTTGAAGATTGGGACAAGGTCCTACCATTTGCCATCTTTTCTTACAACACGAGCATACATGAATCTACAAACTTCACTCCTTTTGAATTAATTTTCGGTAAACCCGCTCGAACACCAACAGCTTTCGAACAGACTGAAACTTACACCTCATACCTAACTGACCTAGTAAATAGAATGCAAGACATTCGAAAATTTGCTAGTGAATCATTAATGAAATCAAAACATAGGTCCAAACATTACTACGATCGCAATAGTAAAACTCCTACTTACAAATTAGGAGACAAAATTTACGTGATAAAGGAACCCAGAAAAAATAAACTGGATAGAATGTATAAAGGGCCCTACGAGATAGTAGACGTCCTCGAACAAAATAACGTTATAATCGAGGACGAAAACGGAAAGCGATTTTTAAAACACATGGACAAAATAAAACCAGCGTACAACAGAAATAATTCTGTTACAGATGAAGATTGAACTGCTAGCAATCCTGCTCATGGTGATGACTGGAGAATCAACACTAAAAAGATATACGATACAAAGCATCGACAATAATCCAGGGATTTACTACGAACATCTAGAGGACATCCGATTCACCCGAGCAGACTGGACAATAATAGTGTATCTAGACGTGACAAATATACAATTTAACGCCACGTACCTAAACGTCACTCTCCAAGCAATAAGAAAGTCGTGCAAAAACTATGAACATGCGTTCCTGTGCGAAGCCTTTACCCAACGGGTAAACTATGTCAATAATGAGATAAATAAGGTAAAGGACATCTATGACAACCTAATTGACTCCATCAACGAAGTAGAACCAATGGATCCTACAAACGACCAGCTCCCTCAGTCAATAAAAAAACGTAGTGCGCCATTAGGTTTCATAGGAAGCCTGAGCAGAAGCTTATTCGGAACTCTGTCAGAAGATGACGGGGAAAGATTATCATCGCAGATAAACCAACTGTTTAAGGGTCAAACCAAACTTGCACAAATAGCAAATGAAGACGCGCACATTGTAAAACATGAAATAGCATCGATTGAAAATAGATTAAACAATACCCAGAAAGTAATCGCAAAAAGTCTGCAAACTCTCATAAGTACTGCAAGCAGGTTAAATAATCTAGATAGCGACTGGCAAGACTATAATTTCACTCGAGAATACACGAATCTAATCGCTGAATTAGAATCCGGTCTTAGCCTATACGAAGACACGTTCCAACGCACACTAGATACTGTAAGATCTGCGAGAATAGGACACTTACACCCGTCACTCATAACTACAACAAGATTGCAGCAAATGATTAGACAAATAGCTGATAAACACCCGGAATATGACTTTCCGATCCCTATCGAACACGCTAGGGCGGATAAATTGACCGGCATGGCTTCAGTAAGACTGGGATTCAGAAACAGAAAATTCTTGATAGAAATAACGATCCCAATGTTAAACAAATTCGGACACGAACTTTACAAAATTCACCCAATACCGATTCCCCAGAAAAGCGGAAGCAACGAAGCGTCAGCATTTATATTACCGCAAGCCCCATATATCACCCTAAGCCACGACAAAAGGGCTTATAGCTTTTTGTCGGAAGAAAATTTGCAAAAATGCATAAAAACAAAGAGTTATAGGATATGCACACACAGTCAACCAGAATACGAAGCTGACGACGATATGGCCTGCGAATATCTATTGCTAAATCAACCTACTCTAGAAAATTTAAAAAAATGTAACATCAATTATATACCCAAATTTATAAGCCACTGGGTACACTTAAACTCAATGGATGCTTGGTTATATTCTCTACCTCATAATACCACAATTCAAATAGTGTGCCCGGGCGAACAACATGAGTTAATAGAAACAAACAAATTAGGAATCCTCCGACTACAACCCCAATGTTCAGCACGTCAAGGACACACGTCACTAATGGGCACTAAGAAGCTAGGTTCCAATACCGAATTCGTATACCTACCGCCTATATCACTAAACATACATACAATCGACAGCGACATATACACAAAAATAAGGAAAGTAAGAGAAATAACCCACTTTCCCGCAATCACACAAAAATTTTCCGAGGCGCAATTTGAATCGCGTCTAACTCTGGACGATATCCAGAGCAAATATGCCAAATTCATTGAGGAACAACAAAATAAAGAAATACACACATACATATCATACAGTTCAGTAGGCACCAGTATTTTGGTATCGATTGGAGTCATAGCAATAATAGTAATTGCATGTTTGAAATGCCCCATTTATAAGAGAAAAACTCCAACCAATACAGAAAACGATGAAACCTTCGATTACGACTGCGAATTGCACCCAATAAACCAAATATTCCACCCAGTATCACGCACACCATCAAATAGACACTCGACATATACTCTGAACAGAACAAACTCACAGATGGGAGTCGAAATTTAAAAAAAAAAAATAAAAAAAAATAAAAATAAAAAAAATAAAAAAAAAAAAATAAAAAAAAAAAAAATGTTTTATCGGTATGGAGGGGAATTGAGTTAACTCAATCAATACGCTTATGCAATAGTAAAAATGCTTCGCTAACTATAGACAAGATTTTTCGGAAAACGGTTAATAACCCGACTTTCTGTTAACAGGTACCATGTACTCCTACATAGTCACAGTAGTAATACTTGCAGTCGCAAAAATGTCAATGTCCCATTCCTATCAAACCACAAAATTCTCTAACAACCCTGGACTGTACTTCGAACACATCGGAGAATTACAGAATACAGTAGATGGAATAGAAATATCCACCACTTTGGAAATATACAATTTACACATCGAAAAAGACCTTGGGACGGTACTAACCCAGGAATTAGTAAATTGCACTTCCAAGAATTGCAAAATCATCCAAAGAGAAGCCGAAGTTTTCTTAAGAAACCTACAAGATGCCAGCACCGCGCACGATCAAATCAACAGTCTGTCAAAATCAATAGTGCCTACATCAATAGACCCGATAGAGGAGATGCAGATAATAAATAGTAACACGCCACAATTGAGGAACATCGATAACCTACGGAATAATATCAACTCGTACCGCACCGCACCAATACAAAACATCAAGCAGATTATGAGAGAATCGCCGGAAGAAGCACTACACATCCTGCAAATTACCAATCAGATACTGAGAATACAAACCCATACGTATGAAGCGGCCTACCAAATAACAGAAACAGCCAGAACTGGAAAAATTAACGCCCGATTATTGTCACCACAACAAGTTGCGGATCTACGGACAATAATTGCCACCAAACAAGGGGGCACGATACCAAAGATCAGCCTTTCAACACCGACATACCACAAGATCACCGTAGTACAACTAAAACTCTATGGTAACGCCATAATACTACACATAAATCTGCCAATATAAACCAGCTTCACATATCAATTATTCAAGATCTACAATCCACCAGTACCACAACCAGCAAATATGTCGATCGTCATCGTCCCAAAGGCTAAATTTATAGCAATGAACAACGACATCGACCAGCATTTATTCCTAACCGAAAATAACTTACAATCATGTTTCCAATCCCCCAACCTTACCCTGTGTAAATTACCACTAGTTACTGAACGGAAACCATCCTGCGAACTGCAAGTATTACAAAATAAGCCCACTATAAATTGGGAACTATGCCCCATCTCGAAGCAACCATTGACCAATACCACGTGGATGCATTTGGAGAAAACCGACGAATGGATGTTTGTTGCGCCTAAAGCTGAATACTTGCTAATTCAATGCAAGCAAGAATCCAACCAGGAACTGTATCTACAAGGATACGGAATCCTAAATCTAGGCCCAGACTGCGAAGCCTACACTACTACTCTCATTTTACCACCATCAACTCACGAAACGAAAATACACACCCATAACCACCCAAATTTACAATTCCCACCACAACAACTTCATAACCAGATTAACTCACTTCAACCACATATTACCATACTAATATACATAACCTTCACCAGTGCGATAATCGTAGCCTGCTCAGTCACAGCTTGCTGTATCATTTTACGTTCTCACCACACCCGCATCTATCAACTACAGCACGAAACCAGTCACAACATTGACACCGCGGAAAAAGAAATCGAAAAGGAACCACTCATCACAACAACTACCATAATACCTATGTCACCGTTAACAACCACCTTATCCGCGCCCGATTTGAACCAAAAGCCGTCCATAATCGTACACCAGCACCCCCACAAAGTAAGCTCAAAAGTCTTGGAACGTGAAACATCTAATATTAAACCAAGCGCTCCGCCTGGTGACGTTATAACAATGCCAACCCGCACTCAAACGATAAACAGAAACGCAACTCACACACCTAATGCTTAAGGGAAAATAAAAAAAAAATAAAAAATAAAAAAATTTGGAAGAGATAATTACTAACACTGTGACTGTCCTGCTTAACTAACGCTTGCGTCACCCATAGCTTAATTCTACTGTTTCAGAAAAAAAAAAAAAAGGAAAATGGACCTGATCATCATTCTCCTCACATTGATGGGACAAGGACTCGTTGCTGCTACCGACATAGTCCCACTAGACGTATTGGGCATTTTCTTCGAACCATTGGGAAGCTATGCATACCCGATAAAGACATGGACTGCCGATACTACCATTAATATGGACACCATCATTTTAAAACAGCGTCGAATAAACACCGAAATCGACTCATTAGCCAATGAATGTCCATCGGTGTCAATCATTTGCCCAATAGGCATACCTCGACTCCGAATCCTGAAGAGTCTATACAACGACTCGCTAAACCTACAACAAGAAATCAACAGTAATATAGAAGAAGCACCGCAAAACACCTATTCAGAACTACAGCCGATTCCAGTGATTGGCTACAATCAAATCACAAGATTACTGGATTTAAGCCAACAGGTTAGAGTACAAGCCTCATTACCGAAGAAGTTAAACTACGACAGCACTACCGAATATATCAGGCAAATTAATATCTGGACGCAAAACGTCGAAATAATTTTGAACCAAGACATACAAATCCTTCAATTAATACTAGAGGTATCGAAATTAGCTATGCAGGGAGTAATGAGCCCTAAATTATTCTCTTCGGCCAAATTAAGGGTTTTAAGAGATTTTATTCAAAACCAAAATAGAGATTACATCATACCAGAATTCGCTATACACTCGCCTCACATGGCCGTACTGCGAAATGGATTTCGCACCACTCTAAGAATGACAGTAAGATTATACACCACCAACGACTGGAAAATCTACCGAATGTTCAACCTACCATTTATAACCAGAGATGAATTTTACCACGTTAACCTTCGTGGATCGTACATAGTGTCCAGTAATAACCACTCACTGCATTTCTACCTACACTCCCTAGAAAATATAAAAACTGAAAAAGGATGTTACTACGGCAGGGAGCCAAGCATGATGGAGCGCACCCTAAGCTGTGAGTCACGACTACTGTACGAAACCTACAGATCATACCAGGTAGTCGAGAAATTCGAAGATTGCATAATAGCCAAATCACCACCAATCTCCACTTATCTACAGCTAGAACAGAGCAACGGTTGGCTATACTCAGTGCATGACACCGAAAATGTACAAATCCAGTGCAAAAATGTACCCACTACAAACACCACAATTAGTTTAACTGGATTAATCAATTTAGAAGCAAATTGCAAAATTATAACACCTACAGCCACGCTAATCGGCAGGACAACAACATCTAGGACAATAAGTAACGCTCCTCCTTTAGGAGCGCGCCCGACTCTAAAACGGCTTGATATCCACGAAGAAACCAAGATGTTAGAAATTCAAATCACCTGGCAAGCCCGTGCTCTCTACCTATTGGTAATACTAGGGATAATCGGTTTTAGCACCACGACAGTATGCTTACTATGTACTACCAACCGAGTGTCCCATTTAAAGGTGAGGTACCACTACCTAAAGAGCCGAATGCGTGTACGCAATCCTAACATCGAGGTAATGCACGACACACTATTACCTCCACCACCGCTTCTCTTCCCGGAGGACATCGATCTGACGCGAATACCACCACCACCACCGAACGAGCCACCCCAACTATCATCTTTCCGCTGAAAAACAACAACACATTAGTTCTAAGAAAAATCGTCCGCGCACAATATGACCGCGCGTATTTGTAATCTAAAAACAATGGTTTTTGTTACCCATGTACTACAGAACTGCCTACTTAAAGTCAAATTTAGCCATTACAACCCCTTAATAATCAATAATTAATTTACTTTCACCTAATACCAGGTATATTCCCAATTATATTATTATTTAATTCACTGTAACACTTCATGGAGTAGTGGCTAGATTTGACAGAAAAAAAAAAAAAAAATATATATATATATATATATATATATACATATATACATATATATATATACATTTACACATATATAACTATATTTAAAAACAATTTTGGTTTGGGGATGGTATGTAATTATAACAATCAACCAAGGTAAAACTAAGTAGAAAGTAGAACAGTATTTTTAACTCCTGCATGAAAGCATGTGCAAACAATAATTATTATATCCAATATTCCTAATCCTCCCACTTCACAAATACAGCACGCCAACGATGACACCGTTCTAAGACTCATCCTCTTAGGGTTCAACCCTGGGACATATCCCTGCCACACCCAACTGAAGCTAGCACTACAATGCAACACCTGTAAACTACCTCATAGTCAAGCACCCAGAATGGTATATAAACATCACCAAGGGACCCGGTTCATTCTCATGGACAGGGGATAATTTGGATGGCTAATCGACACCACTCCCCGAGCAATTTTCGAAGAACAAATATGGCCTTTCTGCATGGTGACGAATGAATTTAGCGATAACGAAGACGACGACACATGGAGAGACTCGGACTACGGAGGTGAGGCAACAACATGGGTCCCCTCGGATGACGAGGAAGACTTACCAACCGTAGACCCAATCGCCAGAGTTGAGGATACCTTGCTTCTGGAACGCTGTGGTTTCGCAACCGAGTACACCTTCCCATGTCATCAAACTTGTCCCATGTCAGGAAAATGCGAATATTGTAATCGCTGTAAATGTCTACCCTCAAAAGACCATAAAATAGAGGTAAGAAACCCCCAGCCCCTAAACCTAAAAATTATGGAAAGAAGAAGCACTACTGAGTTCACTAGGCCCAATGGGTTTGGCAGCAATAGAAGGAATGTATTACATTGAAGAAAGAAGACACCTAGCCAAGGCCCAACCTTCCTATGCCGTAATCCCTATATTTTTCCCAACCCTTACTATACTCAACCATACAAAAAGAAATAGAAATGATAAAGTAAACAAGATACACTTAGTTATAACCTACGTTGAACCCCAACACTGTAAGAGAGACCCGCTCTCATGGGGATAGTTATTAAGCAAGACAAAATAGGGTCCAGTTTGCCGAGGACGGCAAAGTTTTCGGCCTGGGAGGTGTGACGAAAGAGTAACTTTCGTCGCGCCTAGCCCCCCCCCTTTTGTTTTATTCTTTTAGTTTTCTGAATTTTTTCCATGCCTCACTTGCCAATAGGGAAAACACGTGCCGATGACTAGACACGTCGTGTACACAGTTTATGGCTGTGTTTTTTTGTAGAACTCTTCCCTACTGGCAAGTGAGCATCCAGCAAACACGCCTCGAGGAAAAACCCCGAGAGCGGCACACCATTAGTTGTAGGTTTAGGATTATCGCCGGGCATTAATAACGAACTCACCGAGAGACCGAGAACTATTCTCCGAAAATCGTAAGCCTATTTGCGTACTTTATTGGTACCGTAATTAGGCGGGCGATAACCGCGGATAAAAGGAGTCGGCACGACGGCTAGAGGAACCAGAGTCGAAACTCTGTTTGTCTAAACAGAGGACGACGAGGCATAGGATCGTTCACCTGTAGTAATCAGTCCCGGTCCAATTCTAGAAGCGCACAGTCGCACGCGTAGTATCTAAAAAGTGCCTAATAGATTCGTGCAAGCCCGAGTTGATTATTGTGCATCCGACTTCTTGCGCCGTGTCTTAGCATCACCGTGATTATTACTGTACCCACTCTCGATCTCCGTACAGTGCCGCGATAGCCGCACTACAAACTCCTGTTGTTAGTGTAACTGCGAGCTGTCTCTACAGCTAATCCGCCAGTGTCCGGCGATAACTATTATACCAACCAACAAAATAAAATATTACAATAAACAAAGAAGGACGTCCGTGTGTACTTTAATTGAACCCCGACAATACTTTCCAAGGAAATACCAGAGGGATAAGAACAACGTGAGTACTCAAAAGTATTTTAATATTAAACATCGGTCTTGTTTGCACGTTTGCCTCGTACGTAGTACAAGCAGGACAGACCTCGTACAATTCAAAAGCCACGTTACCAACGCGTCAACGTATTTAGTTACGCAAATAACTTCTTTCTGATCTGCACTCCGCTCGTGCAAATCACTCTATACTTTCTCCTTCCGAGATCGTCACAATAGATAAAAAAACAGCAATTAAAATCGATAGATTTTTCTATAGAATTTAATAGACTTTAATTAATTTAATGGAATTTAATTGAGTTTTAATGCGAATAAGGCGATTAAGACTTACCATTCAATTCGATAGAGAATCTTATGGATTTTAATAGACTATTTTTAGCAGGGAGGTCACGAAAATCAGTGTCCTATGTAGCCCTTTCTGGGCTACATAGGACACTGAAAGAACTGCATACGCCACGGATTTGCGTGACTTGGCGGATTTATGCAAGCAGTGCTATAAAATATCGTACGATACTCGAGTCCTATGAGGCACATTCTGGTACAACGTAACCTCACCGTGCCGGAAAATGCCTCATAGGACACTTGTATCGTAATGTACTATTGATTTACATTCAAAATCGTTCAAAATTTCATAAAGATAGAGAAATATCTAGTGAGCTTCAAGAATTTTTCAAGAGGTAAAATTTAATTTTATTAATTCTCGTCTTCATACATACTATGTGGTATTCATTTAATATATATAGCTTGACAGATGATCGATCTTCAGAAGATAGTGACGAAGTGAATGTAGACGGTAATAGATTGTAAATATTTTTTTTGATAATGTTCTTTGTGTTTGAAAGGATATATTTTATTCATCGTATAATGTATTACAATGTAGTACAATATATCGTAATATAATGTAATATTAAATATTGTAATATAATGTAATATTAAATATTGTAATATAATGTAATATTAAATATTGTAATATAATGTAATATTAAATATTGTAATATAATGTAATATTAAATATTGTAATATAATGTAATATTAAATATTGTAATATAATGTAATATTAAATATTGTAATATAATGTAATATTAAATATTGTAATATAATGTAATATTAAATATTGTAATATAATGTAATATTAAATATTGTAATATAATGTAATATTAAATATTGTAATATAATGTAATATTAAATATTGTAATATAATGTAATATTAAATATTGTAATATAATGTAATATTAAATATTGTAATATAATGTAATATTAAATATTGTAATATAATGTAATATTAAATATTGTAATATAATGTAATATTAAATATTGTAATATAATATAATATTAAATATTGTAATATAATGTAATATTAAATATTGTAATATAATGTAATATTAAATATTGTAATATAATGTAATACTAAATATTGTATCAGGGTAAATTTGCCGTTCGTGGCTATCTCGCTCTCGCGTTCCTCACGACACTCCTCGGGGATCCGGGCCGCTCGTATCCGGGTCTGGAGGCGTCCCTCCAGGTGCTGACGGGCTGGGTAGATCCCGGTGTGCGCCGGGTGCGGTGAAGGATCCACGGATTGTTAGCGGTGCACGCCGATGTTGTTCCGGCCGAAGCGAACTCGAGTGTCTCCTCGCTCACTCTCTCGCGCGCGTACCTAACCCCACCGACGTCGGCCGCCGACGTCGTCTGCTAGCATACGCGCTGACAGCTCCGCCTCGCGCGACTAACGAGCGCGCGGGAAATTCAAGTGCTCGTTACACCCCCCTTCCAGACGCCGCGCAACCTGGTGAAGCGGCTCTGCAACTCGTCGCGCGATACGGGTGATGCTGAAATGGAATGAAAATGGGATGGTAGGGTTGCAGGTTTTCCGCAGAATGACAACACGGGGTTTCGCGGGGAAGTCGGTTACTTTATTCACCGCAACTAATCTACATCTACTTCCTCCCGAACTTCCAAGGGTATTCCCTCCTAATAGCCTCGTGGTCGGTCTTGTTCGGACACATTGCCGAGTTGCGGACCCCTGCGTGGCCGCACACGAAGCACCTGCGTCCCTCCGTCCTCTTCTTCTCGCGGTAGGCCTCTTGTTGGCGCGCCTGGCTCAGAGCGTGTTCCTCGGCCATGCGGGCGCGGTGCAGTTGCTGCTCCAGCCGCTTGGCCCGTTGCGTCGCCTCAGCCCGGCGCGCGTTCTCCTCCCGCGCTCTGCCTCCAATTTCTCCCGTTCGAGGCGCAGGCCCTCCAGCCGCTTGCGCGTCTCCTCCGCGTACTGCTCTTCCTCGCGGCGTCGGAGCCTTGCGAGTCGCGGAGATGGTTGCCTGCTCTTCTCGGCGAGCGTGGACGCCCACTGCCCATTCGGCGTCGTCGGGGTGTGCGTTCTCGCCATGCTGGCGCAGATATTCGTCGAAGCACCGGAAGGCTCCGACCTCCCACACCTCCAACCCGTGTAGGGCGTGGCGCAGCTTGCAGAGCTCCCGCTCCACGGCCTCCCACGACCCGGGTTTCGGCTCCTCGTCGCTGGTCCCGCCGGCCGGTACGGGGCCGTCAGCCCCTCCTCGGGCTCCGTCGTCCTCCGGCGGTGTTGTGGCTGCGGGCGTGGGGCTCTTCTGCTCGCCCCGCGCTTTCTCGCCTGGCTGCGGCTCATCCACTGTGGGCGTGGGGCTCTTCTGCTCGCCCCGCGCGTCTCCGGCGTGAGCGGTAACCGCCTCGATCACCGTTTTGACGGACGAGTTCAACTCGTCCTCGGAGTCGGTATCGCCGGGTGCGCCGCCCAGGCGCACGGCGTCGGCATAGTCCTCCAAGTACTCGGACTTCAGGCCGACGGTCCAAGGATCCCCGTGGGCCGCGCCAGTGCGGTTCATCTTCTTGCTAGCAGCTGTGGGGCAGGTGGGAAGGAGAAAATGTCAATGATTAGGGAGTGATGGCAATTTTATATGAAACGATAAAGTGACTATGTCTATGAGAGCGATGGATGATTCGTGATGTGACGTTGAGCGCGAGTCTGTCGCGCTGACACATTAAGCGCGCCTAGCGTCTCCGCTTCGAGGGTTTCGCATCCTCTGTCGACGCGTCGGTCTTGGTCTCATCAGCGCGCGGGGGGCTTCTACTCTAGTTCGCTCGCTTTCAGCCGCCTGTGCCTCGGCCGCCGGGGCCGTTTCAAATCGGCCACGTCCTGAACTACGCTCGTGGTCCCCCCTCGCCGCTACATCGTTAGACTCGAGCTCGCTTCGGGCGGATCGCACGTCACCCTCACGCTTTCGTCATCCCTCGGTGGTCGGGTTGCGACGTCGTCTTCCTCGTCATCTTCGGGGCCATAGTATTTCTTCAGCTCTTCCGCGGCTACCAAGTCCTCTACTTTTCCTTCGTTACTCCGCAGCTTGAACGTGTTCGAGCCGACCTGCGCAATGATAGTGTATGGACCGGCGAAGGGTAGGGCGAGTTTCGCCGCTACGCCTCCCGCTGCAGACGAGAGTGTATGGCACCGCTTCCAGACCAATTCGCCGACCTTGAACTCTGCGGGGCGACGCCGCTTGTCGAAATGTACCGCTTGGCAGTCTTGCTCGGTCCGTCACGCCTGTTTCGCCTGTTCGTGCAAGGTCGGGAGATTGGCCAGTCGTTTTCGTCATTCCTCGATCCCTTCTCGTTCTATCGCTTGTCGGTCTTCCGCCCGCCTCAATGACGCGGGCGCATTCAGCTGTCTGCCGAAGTTCAGTACGGCTGGCGAGACTCTGGTCGCCGCGTGGACTGCCGTGTTATACGAGAACGCTATCTCGTTTAGATGTTCGTCCCACGTTCTGTGGTTGCCCTCGGCGTAGNTCGGCGTAAGTGGCTATTTCTCTCTTCACCGTCCGGTTGACCCTCTCCACGGGGTTGGCTTGTGGATGGTACGGTGGATTGAAGGAGCGCTTGATGCCTCGGGCCGCTAGATACTCATCTATTAGCTTGTTCTTAAACTCTGTGCCGTTGTCGGAGTGAAATACTTCGGGTGCTGCGAAGCGCATTATCACTCGTTCTTTGAGTGCTGCTAAGACGGCTTTCCCGTTAGCTTTCTTTAAGGGTACGCACTCGATCTAGCGTATAAAAAGATCTTGAAAGATCAGGGCGTACTCGTACCCTCGTGATGTTCTTGGCATGGGACCCATGATGTCCCCCGCCACTACCTGCCATGGTCTCTGCACGGCTCGCTTCCCCATTAGTCCGGGCCGCGGTCTCTGCTCGACCTTACTCTTCTGGCACGTCTGGCAGCGGATAGTTAATAATCGGCCCAATCTTCTCGGGGTCCGGCCTGAAGCCATTCCGGTTCACCGGCACGCCGAGGTACTTTACCTCGTTTCGACAGAAAACGCTTTTCTCTCTGTTTACCGTTAAACCTGCGTCTTTCAACCTTTTCAGTACGCACTCGCGAACTCGGAGGTGCTCCTCGAACGTTTCCGTGGCGATTATCGCGTCATCGAGGTAAGCAAAAGCGTATGGTTGCAGTTCCGGTGTAATAATTTTGTCCATTAGCCGTTGAAACGTGGCTCCGGCTTCTGATAAGCCGAACGGGAGTCGTGTAAATTGGAATAATCCCAGCCCGGGGACTGCAAATGCCGTGTATTGTTTACTTTCATTGCTCAGTGGTATCTGGTGGTATGCGCTACTAAGGTCGATTGTCGATATGTAGCGCGCCCGCTGTAACTTGCGTAATATCGCGTTATGCGTCGCAGCGCGTTACTGCGTTGATTCTCCGGAAGTCCACGCAGAATCTATATTTTCCGTTGGCCTTCCTCACCATCACCACTGGGCTTGAAAATGCGCTGTTGGACGGCTCTATGATTCCTGCTGCGAGCATGGCTCGTACTTGCTCGTACATCTCCTCCTCCAGCTTTCTTGAAACTGGAAAATATTTCTGCTTTATTGGTCTCGTTGACTGCATCTCGATTGTGTGCTCGATCCAACTCGTGCATCCAATTTCTCCGCTATCTTGTCCGATGATTCGATCGAGCAGCGCGTTGAGCGCTTCTCTCCGTTGTTCTTGCACCTGGGCTAAGCCCAGCGATGCTAGTGTCGTCGATCCGCCGTCTACTGCGGCTAATTCCAGGTCTACGTATTCGTCGCTTTCTTTGAGGTGAATCTTCGAAGTTGTCGGGTCCAACACCGCCTTAAAGGTCAGTGTGAAATTTACACCGACGATGCAGTCCGTCGGAAGGTCCGGGACTATAGCAACACGTAATTCCTTGCTTAAGCTGCCGACCTCGAAAGGTAGCCATACGTACCCCGCTATTCTTGTGTAACTGCCGTCGGCGAGTTTGGCGCCGCGGCCGTTATTCGGCATTACCTGCCTCCCTAGCGCGCTCGCTAGCTGTAGGCCTATGGGGCCCATACATACTCGTGATGCGCCGCTATCGCATGAAGCGCGGAATCGGAAATCTCCGACCCTCGCTTGCATCCACCAGCGTTTTTCTTGGGGGTTATCGTCGTCGCGCGGAGTCTCGCCGGGCCTGACGTTCTCCGCTCGACCGTTCAAGGTATCCTTCGTTGCCCTTTCGGGCTCCGGTTCGGCCCTGCCAGGCTCCTCGTGTTGTGTCCCGCACGTGCCTGCCTCATCCCCTTTTCCCTCGGCACCAGTTGTCAACAAGGATGAGAGCGCAGCGGGCTTTTGCGCGCTTGCGCCCGTCTGCGCATCCGTCTCCTTATCGAGACCCGCCGCCGTCGCGGCGCCAATTGGTGAGGTAACGCTAGTCGCGTGTCGTTTGGCACGCGTTCTTCCGGCCTTGGGCTTGGGGTGTTTTCCGCCCCTCGCCTTCTCGATGTCTGGGTTGGAGGTCGTGCAGGGATTCTGCGAGCGTCTGTTGGCCTCCGCTAGGCGCTCGCCGCCTCGTTTCCCTCTTTGCGAATTTTCGTGAGGTCCTCTTCGCAATTTATTGCGATGTGGCCCTTTTTCTTACATCTGTAGCAAGTCGGACCCTCTCCTTTCTCGCCCTTCTTTTCACCGTGATGTTTGTCGTGGTGTGGCCTGGTGTTTCTCTTTTCCAATTTCTGCGGTCGTTCGTCCAGCATTTTGCTGAACATGGCTGCCATCTGGGCGTTAGAGTCTGTTGATGTTTCCATCGCTACCGCTGCCTTTTTCGTTGCTCTTGTTTCTTTTACTTGCGGCTGGGCAGGCGTCTTGTACGCCAGGTTGGAAAATAATGTCTCTGTGGGGGTTGGGGGGTCGCGATAGTTCTTTCGCGTTGCTATTACGGTTTCTGCTTCTGTTGCCATTTCTCGGAAACTGTTCCAATCGTAGCAATTTCTGCGGGGTGTCAGCTCCTGCAATTCCGGTCTTAGGTTCCGGTGGAGGATATCCAAGGCTTGTTCTATCGGCGGAGGCGGTTTCTGTTCGTCCATCATCCCTCGCAGGCAGGTCATGAAATCACGCACGGACTCCTGTCCGCCCTGAAACCTCTTTTCAATGTCGGCGGCTAGGCGCTGTTGCAACTGTCTGTTGGTGCCGTACCAGCGCAGCAGTGCGGTGCGGAAATCCTCCCACGTCTCCTACTCCGCGTTGCTGCTGTAGTACCATTCGAGGGCTAATCCAGTCAGCACGTTTGGTATCGCGTCCATCTTCTCTTTATCCGACATTTTTGCTGCTCTCATGTTCTTCTCCAGTTGGGTGAGGAATATCTCTGCTCGTTCCGCGTCCGTCCCTGCGAAACGTAGGCTCCATTTTAACACAGTGCCCACGATGTCACGTGTTCTGCCGCTGTTTTCGGGAGTCTCCGGTGTGCTCGGCCTCCGCTTCCTCGCGAGCCCTCCCCGACTGCTCTTGGGTGTCGAGGGTGTGCCAGTCGTTGTGTCCTCTGCGAATGTCACCCTTATCGGCGGCTGGCCCGCCGTGTTTCCAATCTGCGTGCTCGACGCTTTGGCCTCCGCCTGCGAGTTCTGCACCTGTTCTTGTAGCTCGCGTATCGAGCGCTGCAGGTCCCCCACATACTGTAGCATGCCTGGTGGTATGACGTACTTTTGGCCGTCGGTGCTCGTTATCGTTTCAGCTCTCGGTTCGGGCTCGGCTTTGGTTGCCGGCGCTTGTGTCTCTCGAGGGCGCTCTGTTTCGTCCTCGTCTTCAGGCCTCTGTAAAGTCTTGTGTAGCCGATCGCATATGGCTGGGTCTTGTAGGGTGCCTTCGAGTGGGTGCGGAGCGGCTTGGCTGCCGCCCATCCGTTGTCGGTGTTGTTCACACACAGACCTTATGAAGTTCCGTTTCATCGAAACTCGTTCGGCCTTGATGTCCATCGGGTAAAGGTACGTGGATGGCACAAAGTCTCGGGGCTTATACTCCCCCGTGATCCATTTGTGGATTCTCTCCACCTTATCGCCGGCATCCCCATTCTGCCGTAGGTCCAGTTCATTCAGTGCTGCGTGCACTCCCTCCTCCCCTAAGTCTACTACCCAGTCGCCGATCTTTTCTTCTTTCCCTACGAGGATCCTGTCGTCGTCTCTTCCCGTATTATTCATCTTCGGACGCTCGGTACAGATATCTTTACGCGTTTACCCTATTCTACGAGACTCTCCTTCGCTTCCGCCTGTTAGCTCGCTTATTATTTAATACGTTTGCCGCCGGTCGTCATTCAATTAAAATATCCCGAAAATAAAATAAAACAATATTTTTCCGACGAAACAAAGAACCAAAATTTTTCCTGCAAGGGTTCTCGGGTTTGGTTGGAATTTTAATCAACGCAAATTAAAACGGTAAAGAAAAATTTCACCTCTGCAAAATTTTTCCGAATCTACTAATAATAATAAAAACCAAGCAATTCCGCCTTCTCCGAACCCTTGTTGCAGTGCTTTGCTAAGTAAAATTAAAATTGTACGCGGCGGCACTGCCACCCCTGTTCTCATTTACAGAAGTTTTTTTTTCCTGCTGCTAAATTACGGAAATATTCGCGAAAATCTTGGCTAAACGCTGCGCGTACAACACTTTCGATCGTGCGAGTGTGAGAGGCCTGGTTTACGGACGGAGCAATTCGTCCGCATTCGTGTGTCTCTGTGTGCCGGCGCACACGAAGGGCCAGTCGTTCCGTAACTCTATAGCGCAGTCCGTGCACAGCTCCGCTCGCCGCTCGGTGTGGCGAGTGTAGCTATATATATCGCGCAGTCTTTCACCTGCGCGCTCTCCCGTGCGCGAGTCCGACTCTCTCCCCACAGCGCCGTATGCTGCGCGGCTCTCTATACTCTATACCCGCGTGAGACTGCCACTAGGCTCACGAAAACTTGCAGCCGAGCCGCTCTCCGTTCCGGAGTTTTTCTCTCTTACTCGCACTAACACTGTATCCGTCTTCGAGCTTCGCGCTGCTCGACGACAGTTCGCGCGGCGCAAACACGCTTTGTTTACACTCGCGCCGCTCGCTCGCTGCGTCCTCTCGCCCGCTGTTGTTTTGATGCGCTGTTGCTAACGTAAAATCGGCCGCGCTGGATATAATACGTGGGTTTAAAATTTCCCGGTGGTTTTTCGATGCTGACTCTACGTGATTTTCCTGATTTTCCGTCGCCGCTGTACGCGTTGGGCGCCATGTAACGGGGTGTACTTGACAACGTCGTGCGGCCGTGGAAACGCCGCACGTCAACAGGTAGTGGACGTCGTATAGCGTTTGGCTGATCCCTCGATGATCGGCGGGGTGACAGTGCGCGGACGTTAGCCGCGTAGTGCAATCACTATCACCGGTGCATTACCTGCCAACCTCCGTTAAATGCGTGGTACGCCCGGAGTACCACGCTTATCCGCGTGACCGTGAGTCTACCAGCGGGAGGATATTCGGGAGAACACAAATGAATACTCTGCGGTTAATGATAAAAGGAACGTATATTGTGACTCTAACGATAATACAAATTGGTTTACAAAGTTCGCACGCGCGATGGCGAGAGGATAGCGCGCAATGTCGCACACGAAGCCGGGTCGAAGACTCGGTGGCAGCGAGTCCGGACCTGCGGCAGCTTCGTGTGGAAGATAATAGAAAACGCAACTTACTCGGTCGCCGGTTTTCCGTTCATGGCTATCTCGCTCTCGCGTTCCTCACGACACTCCTCGGGAATCCGGGCCGCTCGTATCCGGGTCTGAAAGCGTCCCTCCAGGTGCTGACGAGCTGGGCGGGTCCCGGTGCGGTGAAGGATCCATGGATTGTTAGTGGTACACGCCAATGTTGTTCCGGCCGAAGCGAACTCGAGTCTCTCCTCGCTCACTCTCTCGCGCGCGTATCTAACCCCGCCGACGTCGGCCGCTGACGTCGTCTGCTAGCATACGCGCCGACAGCTCCGCCTCGCGCGACTAACGAGCGCGCGGGAAATTCAAGTGCTCGTTACAATATTGTAATATAATTTATAGCACATTCATGAGTAAGTTGAAAACTTTTATTTATAATTGCTATATAACTTCGTTTCTGCAATTTTTAGCAATTTCTTGACACAATTAATTTTTGATTAAATAATTTAGATTCAATCGCAAACAATTCAAAAAGTATTGGTTTATAAAAAAAAATGTACATAACGATTTTTGCTTGAAAATAACTGCTCTATCGATTTGCGGGATTATTTTGAAAAAATTACAGAGGGATACAAAATAATAAACTTAATTCACATGTTTTTTAAGTCGCTAAATCCAAATGTGGGGTCCGTTGGTCTCTGCATTTTTTAAAAATTTTACGGACTTTCGTCAATTTGACCTCTAAATGACCTTGACCCTGACGTGATAGGGACAAACGGACCCGGAGTCGGATTCAGTGACCCAAAAAACATATAAATTCACCCACGGATTCTATAAAAACAATTTTTTTTCAAACAAGAGATCAGAAAATGTACATTTTTATACAAATTTCTTATATTAGGGGTGAATTTCGAGGGTGTAAATGGGGTGCAGATGAAACGCGACTAATTTTCCCTTAATCTATTATCCTTAAGTTTTCCAATTCTTTTTTTTTTCATCTTTATTCTAAAAGGCGCTACTTAATTTTGCCCATACCAAAATAAAACATAGTTAGTTGCTGCCAGACTGGGTACATCATACCAGAATATAGCGCGCGCTGTCGCACTAGCCCACTTCCTCTGCCTCGAACCTTCCACCCCGAACAAAGTGATTGGTTCTCTGGAAAGTTTCTAGCTGACGTCTTATGACATCACACACTCGCTCGAGCCATTTGACCGGTACTATCTAGGTAACGAGCTTCCCGTCTCGCCGTTAGCAGAAGCCAAAGATGGTTCAGGTCACTTTGACGCGCAGCCGCGGATCGCCTCCCCCTCTAGGATTTCCCTTTGGCAGCTCATGGGTCGCACCACACGGCAAACACGGCGGCTTGTTAGTCCACAAAGCATATTTTATTTTTGCTTTACCCTCCAAGACTGGCGCCCCGGCGAGCACTCCCCCATCCACCACACGGTGTGGAAAAAAACATTTTCTTTTTCGTAAACCTAATATCTCACGATTAAGTAGACCGAATTTGATAAAATTTAGTTTACATATAGGTTAAGCTATATGGAATAAGGGAAAATTATTTAGGGGGCCAAAATATTTTACCAAGGCCCCAAAATTTAAGGAAAACAGGCCCCTTTTGCAATTTTAGCTACAAATTTGATGCTATTTTTATTATTCGTGATATATTTTGGGAAAAAACTATAATACTTAAACATTTCAGCCTACTAAACTTGAATTAAACGATTAAAGGTATCAGCGAAATTCCATATTCAGGAAAATTCACTTAAACCTGGAATATCATGCATTTTTTGGTAAAAATACGCGTATATGATTACTAATTTTTTTATTTTGATGGAAAGCATTATAAATTTTATAAATTGTTTGGTATTAAACATTTCTAAGGCAAAAAACAAACGAAAGTATGTAGCACAGCAAACAATTTGCTTTGCCGCCTGAAAAGTGTTGCGCTCATTACTGGTTTCGTTTAATTTTTATGTTTTATAAAAAATTATTACTTATTTAGCATACAATCCCAAAACTCTTAAACTCTGAGACCCCATAACCCCATCACTCTTAAGTACCAAAACCCCCCCTATAGCACCCAATATTTTGGCAACATTGCCTCAACATTGCATTGCAAGACTAGCTAGATTCGGCAATATTGCCAGAGCTTAGAACAACATTGCTGCAACCATAAGGCAATGTTGCCATGCACCAAAATGTCCGCTTTTTCATTGCAAAGTTGGTTATCTCCCACATAGGTCCCAATATTTTGGGAACATTGCCTAAAGACTCCATAACCAGATTTTGCAATATTGCACGGAACCTTATTAATGTTGCTTCAACTATTCAGAGAACATTGCTACTAGATTGTACAATATTTAAATAATATTACGATAACTTTAAATTATTTCCGCATTAGTATAATAATTTTTATAATGATGAAAAAATAATTTAAGGCTATCGCAATATTAATTAAATATTGTACAATCTAGTAGCAATGTTCTCTGAATAGTTGAAGCAACATTAATAAGGATCCGTGCAATATTGCGACAACTAAGAATGCAATCTTCAGGCAATGTTCCCAAAATATTGGGACCTGTGTAGGAGACAACCAACCTTGCAATGAAAAAGCGGACATTTTGGTGCGTGGCAACATTCCTTAACGGTTGCGGCAATGTTATTCTAAGCTCTGGCAATATTGCCGAATCTAGCTAGTCTTGCAATGAAATGTTGAGGCAATATTGCCAAAATATCAGGTGCTATAGGGGCCTTAATCGCTGAAACCCCATAGTCCTTTGAACCTTTAACCCTATTTTCTTTAAGTTCTAAAACTTTAAAACCCCATAACCTCACATTCCCTAACTTTTAAACCCTATAACCTCATGACCCTTTAACTCAATAACCTTATGATCCTAACCCTATCAACCCCTAACTCTATAACTTTATAACCCCATTCCCCTAACCTTATAGCCGTATGACCCATTATTCTATCAACACCCAACTCTATAACTTTATAACCTCGTGACCCTATCAACTTTTACTCCATAATCTTATGACCCATTACCCTATAATTACAAAGTCATGCATACATTACTAATTATTATTTAATAATGTATATATGACTTTAATTATTCATTTTAACTATTTTTAAGTCATCCAAACCTCAATTTTAGTAAAAGTAAGATTTTGATCCAGACTTTGACCACGAAACAATTCATCGAGATAGCTTTTTAAAAGTCAAAAGTGCCTGCATTTTTTCTAAAACGGGACTTGATTATTTCATAACCTAGAAAAATACACCTAGTTTTAAAAGTTTCATAAAAGCAATTTTTGGTTTTGTAAAAAATACAGATCAATTCTATCAAAAATTTTAAAAGATAAAGTATTCTTACAATTATATTAATTTAGCTTCCTCACCGAGTTGAAAATTGATTAAAATGCCAAATTTTATACGAAATATACTAGTCATATCGTCAACATGTCATATATTTTAGCTCAGCAGGGAAGCAAAATGACAAAAAACGTCGGAAATACTTTCTTTCTTAAAATTGTTTATAGCATTCAACTATATATTTTTGACCATAGATGGCCTGCATGAAGACTTCAAAAATTATATGCATATTTTGGATTATATAAAATTGTCAAGTGCCTCGAAAATTGCAACATGGTTTTTCATAATAAGAATAGAGGAATGGAAGTACATAGGACTACACAGGATAATAGGGTTATAATGTCATGGGGTTAGAGGTTTATAGGATAATTGGGTCATAAGGTTAAAGGGTCATAAGGTTATAGGGTTTAAATATTGAAGGAATGTGAGGTTATGGGGTTTAAAAGTCTTAGAATTAAAGAAAAATGGGGTTAAATGTTTTAAGGATTATGAGGTTTCAGCGATTGAGGGCTTTGGGATTTAAGGGTTATGGGGTCTCAGCGTTTGAGGGTTTTAGGATTAAAGGGTTATGGGGTTTGGTGAAAAAAACAAATGAATACCTAAATAATTTTTTTTCAGATTGTACAAAATCAGTAATAATTTTATATAAAATATATAAATTTAACGAAATTTCAACGTTTTTCAACGGTTTTTTTGCGCGCAACATTTTTCAGGCGGCAAAGTAACTTATTTGCTGTACTACATATTTTCTTTTGTTTTTTGCCTTAGGAATTTTGAATACCAAACAATTTATAAAATTTATAATGCTTTCTATGAGAATAAATAAGTCAGTAATTATATACGCGTCTATTTACCAAAAATGCATGATATTCCATGTTTAAGTGAATTTTATGGAAAAATGGAATTTTGCTGATATCTTTATTCATTGAATTCAAGTTTAGTAGGCTAAAATGTGTTTTCTTTTCGAAATATATCATGAATATTAAAAATGACATCAAATTTGTAGCTAAAATTGCAAAAATAGCCTGTTTTCCATGAATTTTGGGGCCTTGGAAAACTATTTTGGGCAGTCCGGGGACGCCGACCCCCGTAGAGAGCGAACTCCCTCCCTGGACGTAGGATGTGTGTGTCTGTCTATATGTGTGTGTGTGTGTCTGTGTGTGTGTGTGTGTGTGTGTGTACCGACCGTAATATAAAATTTGACATGCACATACGTTTCCTGATTTTGAATTCAGGAAATTTTTTTTTATGATTCTGACCATTTTATGGCCATATTATCGCCATTTTTTAATTTTGAAAAAATTAAATTGCTTTTTTCTAATGATATGATTTACACAATATATTCAACAATAGTGTATCTAAAAAAGCATATAATTTCCTACTTTTTTCTGCAAGATTTTCCAGATTGACCGTTCTGTTCCATTTTTATGATAAAAAAGGTGTTTTTTCAAATAAGTTTATATCTTCAAAACGAAATTGTTAAACGTGCTGAAAAAAATCATGATAATAGAAAATGATAATATCTACTTGCTGTACAAATTTTAAGTCTTTTTATTGAATAGTTTTTGAGCTAAAAATCGAAAACTAAAAAAATCAGATTTTTTATATCGTACGGTTACGGAAGTAAAAAGGCTTTAATTAAGTTGGGATTCCGGAAAAAATATAGATCTTTTGCTTACTTCGGCCAATTTCTTTTTGCAGCTTATGAAACCGATTACCTACAACTACCTACAACCCAAACATGGGAAAGTAGGTAATTTTATTATCTTTTAAATGCATTTGAGCTGAATTGTTTGTAACTATGGAATGATTGAAAAAAAAAAATTATATTTTTCGAAAATCAAAAAATGGACATAAAAAAAGTAATTAAAAAAATAAAAAAAATAAAAATGTGTGCGTCTCGGGACGCCCGGAAGAAGTGATAACTTAAACTGATGTAAATGGAATGTATAATTCTATGTTGATCGAACTTGTTTAATGTTGAAAAATCGAATATTGAAGTATATTTTATTTATTGTATTTTGCAGTTGCCCACTTTCACCCTCTCTCGCATAATTATACTTGCACACTCGGAGCATATTTTTGGCACTGTGGGGAGTGCCGTCTGCCTACGATTTTTGTAACACTGAGATCCTGCAAGAAGCATTTGACGTGTAAAGCAATGTATACTTTTTATTTGCCTTATAATAAAATTATCAGAGTATTCGTCTGAAAAACGTTATGCTGTCGGCTAGAAATAAATTATTATGAGGCTCGTAGGCATTTTTAATGATTAAAATTATGAGATGGTTTTCATCTAAAGATTGTTTCTGTGAGCATTTTATGTGTTTGTATTATTGTAATTGGTCTTCAGTTTTAATTAAGTATATATTAGGTTGTACCACTAGAGGATCCCATTATTTAAAAAGTATCCAGTAGAAGCGCTGGCTTCGTATACTAACAGCTTAGACCATACAGTACTGTATGGTTTAAGACTAACAGCTACACGACATGCACACACGTAATATAATATAGAGCATTTTTACACAATATAAATTTTTTGTGCGTAGTAGTGATCGCATAAGAGAGTATGGTATGTATACTTATTGCAGCGTGCATATAGAGGGCACGAATGGAGTAAAGCAAGCTATATTTAGATTTGGGCGCGGAGAGGGGGGCTGCTGAACCGAGGCCTAAAAGGCCTATAGTATACCAGTATATCTATAGACATCACCGTAACACATTCCAGAACTTACAAACATTGTAGGTTCACCGTCCCATAAGAAGTTATCACTTCAATTAATGTTTTTCCTGAATTCAGAATTCAAAAATAGATATGCATGTCAAATTTGATTGATATTGACGGAGTAGTTTCAGAAATATCACGGTATATATACACACATACACACCCATACGGACATTTCCTAAAAACACGTAATTTGAACTTCTGACATCTAAAAACATGTTTCTATGAAGTTTTTAGCGAAACTGAAAATTTTACTATTACAAAGCTTCCTCTTGGAGGAAGCAAAATTAAAAAACATTTTAAAAAAGCATTAACATACCTACTACTTATATTAAAACAATATTTTATTTATTGGAACTTTAAATAAGGTTGGAGGAAGCTACGTGCCAATGCATTGGCAGCGGTTTTTTTATCTCACCCTGTGTAAGCGAAAATCATTATTTCGGTAAACCTTATAACACACTAATTAAAGCTTAGGGTGTTTTAAAAAAATTGATTGCATTAGGAGGTTATGACGTCTATTTGTCATATAAATTTCAATTCATTTAATTAAGTAGACCCGAAGAAGAAATCAAATACTGAAAAACATTTTTTTTAAATGTTTTTTAACATTTTATTTATTAGAATTATAAATTTAGTTGGAGGAAGCTACGTGCCAAAGAATTGGCAGCGGTGTTTTTTGTTGTTTTTATATTATGCACATTATAAAACAATCACGATTATTTGAAATCGAAACAAGTCCTCAAGACATATCCTTTATCTGTATAATCTGCAAAAATATTCATATATAAAGTAATTAAATTGAAATATTTATTTTAGGGAGCACAAGCCACAGATGAAGAGACTTGGACTTGACGATGAGGATGGAGGTACGGGGACCGAAGAAGTTGTATCTTTCATTGATCTGCCACCCAACAGTCTCGCAAAGTTACCTGAAAAAGGAATTTTAAAGAAACACGGTGGTTACGGTATTGAAATATGCTACATATCGTTGTAACGCATAAACAGTGTTCTTCAAGTTAGCACAACTCTATGAACTCTGTAATAACCGTGAGAGAACCGAATACCAAAACTTTTTTTATTAATTGTTCAATAGGCCTGAACAGGGAGCATCAGAAGTTTTTGACTTAGAAGTTACCCTGTTGAAAATATCGACATTGATTTAGAATGTTATGGATTTCAAGTTGCATCTACGTCGATCGATGTCGATCCAGGTAGATTGGTAATTCACCCGGGTATCAAGATGACGACCCTTTGATAAGTGTTTGTAGCTATCAAAGGATGTTGACTACGATCTTTAGGTTTTCTAAAACGTCTAAGACGAGGTTTAGGCGTTCCTGGGCTAGTGATGACGGTGTTTGTACCTAGACCGCACTGTTTGTTAAAAAATAAGACTCGTTTAAGTATGTTTCTGTAAAATTCAAGACGTTTTTGTCGGTGTCTGGATATTTCTGGACGCCGAAGACGGGGTCCAAAAGTTCTTAAAGCACTTCATCATTTAATGGAGAAGACTCGTCAAGCATGTATCGCTGCAATAAGGCTGTAAACGTTAATGTCAAATATTTATGGGGACCGGAGTACTGGTGAGCAAATAGCGACGGTATCCAGTACTCTCTTTTATTAAGAATCCTTTTTTCGTCGGTATCTCCTTGAGGAAGGATTTTCGCGAAAAACAAACGGAATTTCCGTCCCGTGTATGAGGTCTCGAATATTGACCGCCAAGTTCGGTGGTATAGTCAGATTTCCAATCTTGACGTTATGAATCCGGTTTCCGTCTGTATCTCGTTAAATAAGGCTTTTCGTGAAAAACAAATAAAATTTCAATATAAGAGAGCACTACCTCGACTTCGTCATTGTTAGCCTACCAGTACTGCTGGGCATTGTCTTCAATGCTCATAAATACTTAAAATTCACGTCCACGCCCTTATTTTATAGACAGCTGCTGGTCTACACGGAGTGATCCACATAGATGTCGACTTTGCCAGCCCAGGAACTCCTGACCCTCCTATATAGACCCCAATCTGTCAGCAATATTGCCTGAACGTTGCATTCACAGATTCGCTAGATTCAATAATATTGTTAGAAGATTATATAACCTTGCTGAGCTTTTGAAGCAATATTGCTGTAGACAGCTGTGTTCATTTTACCATTATCAAGTTCGCCCGGCTTGGGCCGCTCCCCTATAGCACCCGATAATTTGGCAACATTGCCTCAACATTGCATTGCAAGACTAGCTAGATTCGGCAATATTGCCAGAGCTTAGAACAACATTGCTGCAACCATAAGGCAATGTTGCCACGCACCAAAATGTCCGCTTTTTCATTGCAAAGTTGGTTATCTACCACATAGGTCCCAATATTTTGGGAACATTGCCGGAAGATTGCATTCCTAGTTGTCGCAATATTGCACGAATCCTCATTAATATTGTGCAACTATTTTGGGAACATTGCTACTAGATTGTACAATATTTAAATTATACTGCGCTAACGTTAAAATATTTTCGCATCATTATAACAATTTTTATAATGATGCGAAAATATTTTAAGGTTAGCGCAGTATTAGTTAAATATTACACAATCTAGTAGCAATGTTCCCTAAATAGTTGCAGGAATATTAATAAGGCTTCATGCAATATTGCACAATCTGGTAGGGCAATCTTTAGGCAATGTTCCCAAAATATTGGGATCTCTGTGGGAGATAACCAGCCTCGCAATGAAAAAGCGGACATTTTGGTGCGTGACAACATTGCCTAATGGTTGCAGCAATCTTGTTCTACGCGCTAGCAATATTGCTGAATCTAGCCAGTCTTGCAATGCAATGTTGAGGCAATGTTGCTAAATTATCGGGTGCTATAGGGGGTAGTATGAAACAGTGTTGATATTTTTTCTGTTCTGACGTCAGAAATAACTTATGTATGTTGTGATTTAGTTTTCAGCTGGTGTAAGAGATGTGTGTATACATATATATATATATATATATATATATATGGGTGGTTCTCTGTCAAATCGAAGATGGAAAAATTTTTTTTGATCCAAACTTTATATATGTGTTCTATAGGATGCCCGTGGCTCCCAAAAAAATTTTCAGCGCGATCCCTTCACTTGGCTTCAAGTTATAGCTGGTCAAAGTTGGTGTTTTATGCGATTTTTTGCCTATTTTCAATGATTTGTAGCTCATAATGGATGCATTTTTAACTAAAACTACCCTGATACTTTTTTTTGTTAAATTTTCTAAATTTTTCAATAAATTTACTTTTAAAGTCATATATACATGTTTAGGCTACCTTATTTGCATTTTAAACCTTAAAATGTGATAATCGAAGGGTTTGATCCGGACTCCGACTACTTTCGTACGGTGAAAAGATACCTTTTTATAGTGCAAAAGTACCTGTACAAGAGCCAGAATGGCAGAGGCTTTTGTTTTTTGTTTTTATGGTACACTGGTAGTGAAAAACCCTCAGAAATAATTCAAATAACTAATAATAGCTGTAGACAAAGGAAGTATCCATCATACAAATATCACAGTGGTTGTTTATGTTAGTAAAAAGGAATCTGACGTCCTTTGTCACAGCTATTATGAGTTATTTGAATCAATTCTGAGTGTTTTTCACTACCAGTGTCCCATAAAAACAAAAAACAAAGGCCTCTGCCATTCTGGCTCTTGTACAGGTACATTTGCACTGTAAAAAGGTATCTTTTCACCGTACAAAAGTAGTCAGAGTCCGGATCGAACCCTCAGATTTTCACATTTTAAGGTTTAAAATGCAAATAAGGTAGCCTAAACATGTATATATGACTTTAAAAGTATTTTTATTGAAAAATTCAGGAAATTTAACAAAAAAAAGTATCAGGGTAGTTTTAGTTAAAAATGCATCCATTATGAGCTACAAATCGTTGAAAATAGGCAAAAAATGCAAAAATCGCTTAAAACACCAACTTTGACCAGCTATAACGAAGCCAAGTAAAGGGATCGCGCTGAAAATTTTTTTGGGAGCCACGGGCATCCTATAGAACATATATGTAAAGTTTGAATCAAAAAAAAATTTTTCATCTTCGATTTGACAGAGAACCACCCATATATATATACCTGGGCATTCGCCACCCTGCTCGCATGACACACACATATGCCAACCCCCATTCATTTCCGTGACACTAAGACACTGCCTTTGAATGATTTTTACACTTAGATTACTAAAATCTCGGTGCGAACTACCTAGACTTCGTTATCAGCCACCTTGTACACCTCTCTCATTATGATTTATTTATCCAGACACAGAAACCATGTAGCGCACCACCTAGCCCTCGTCACCAGCCACTCTGTACACCTAGACAGGACTCGAATGATTTTCAACAATGAATATACTTTTTTTTTGAATAATAAAATCTTAAATCAAATGGAAGGAGAGGTAAAAACGTATTACAGTGTTATACTAGTATGAAACAGTGTTGATATTTTTGCTGTCTGACGTCAGAAACTAACTATGTATGTTGTGATTTAAGTTTCAGCTGTGTAAGAGATGTGTGTATCAAAATATATATAATGTATATATATATATGGTGGTTCTCTGTCAAATCGTAAGATGGAAAAATTTTTTTGATCCAAACTTTTATATAATGATGTTGGCTATCAGGATGCCCGTGGCTCCCAAAAAAATTTTCAGGCGCGACGATCCTTACTTTGGCTTCAAGTTATAGCTGGTCAAAGTTGTGTTTTATGCGATTGTTTGGCCTATTGTTCAATGATTTGTAGCTCATAAATGGATGCATTTTTTAACGAGTAAAACTACCCGATAACTTTTTTGTGTTAAAATTTTCTAAATTTTCAATAAACTTACTTTTAAAGGTCATATATACATGTTTGGCTACCTTTATTTGCATTTTAAACACTTAAAATGTGATAATCGAAGGTTTGATCGGACATCCGACTATTCGTAGCGGGAAAAGATACCGTTTTTATAAGTGCAAAAGTACCTGTACAGAGACAAATGGCAGAGGCTTTGTCTTGGTTTTTTGTTTTATGGTACATCTGGTATGAAAACCCTCAGGAAATAATTCAAATAACTAATAATGCTGAGACAAAAGGAAGTATCCATCATACAAATTCACAGGTGGTTGTTTATGTTTAGAAAAAGGAATCTGAACGCTCGCTTTGTCACAGCTATTATGAGTTATTTGAATCAATTCTGAGTGTTGTTATCACTACCAGTGTCCCTAAAAACAAAAAACAAGGCCTCTGCATTCTGGTCTTGTAGCAGGTACATTTGCACTGTAAAAAGGTATTTTTTTCACTGTACAAAGATCGAGTCCATGGATGCGGATTACCACTCGATTTCACGATTTTAGGGTTTAAATCAATAAGGTAGCCAAACATGTACTACAGGATATTTTTAAAATCACATAAAAACGAAACAATTTTACGTTATTTGATGGGGGGTCATGGTGGAGGGGTGGTGGGGGGGAGTCTTGCCAAAATGACTATATAATATAGGAAGATATATATATATATACACAGTGTTGAGGTTTTGTGTGTTTTCTTTCTTGTTAATTTCATTTTCCTGTAAGTGTAAGTGTAGAATTTCAGATACTGGTCTTTTATTTAAATTGACTTCTTTATCTTTAATTTCATAATTTTGAAAGTTGAATATATGGTTGTGATTGTTAATATGGTCGGAAATTACACTGTTTGTTGATTTTGTATGTTCATTCATCCGTATACACACATTTTTCTTTCTTTGGCCTACGTATGTGGCGAAGCAGTTATTACATTCAAGTTTATAAACAACATATGTTTTCATGATCGTTTTCTTTTTTATCTTTGCCTTTAATAATAATGTGTTTCATTTGCTGTTAATCTTAGGTACAGTGTCAATGTTGTTTGATTTGAATGCAATACTGGTTTGTTCATAAAAATTGCTGATGTATGGTAGGCTGACGTTATTCCGATTTACATTGTTGTTCGTTTGTTGTCTCGGTGGAGCGTTTGATGCGATGGAGGTTAATCTTTTGCGTACATATTTGTCAACAAAGTCGGACGGATAACTGTTTTCATAGAGTAATTTTTTTATTTTATTAATGTTCATGTCATGAAATTGCTTCCTCCTAGAGGAAGCTTTGTAATAGTAAAATTTTCGACTTTGTCAAAAATAGGTTAGAATTCCATTCTGAGGTGTTTGGAGTTCGAATCACGTGTTTTTAGAAAATGTCCGTACGGATGTCCGTACGGATGTGTGTGTGTGTGTGTGTGTGTGTGTGTGTGTGTGTGTGTGTTTGTGTGCCTGGATGTGTGTGTGAGTGTATGTATACCGTAATATTTCTGAATCTAGTCTGTAAATGTCAATAAAATTTGATATGTATATCTATTTTGGAATTCTGAATTCGGGAAAATAAGTATTTTTTGAGTTTGCCAACTAGTTTATACCTATCTTTTTGGTCACCCGATCCCTATAACTGACACTCCACCCGTATAACTGACACCCACCCCTATAATTGACACTCCACCCGTATAATTAACACTCCACCCGTATAACTGACACCTCACCCTTATAAATTCTCATCTTTAATTTTGGTCCGGAAATTGCTGGATCCCCTTATTTACTGTAAAATGAGTTTCTTAATATTTAAGGTCGCCTATAAAATGCAGATCCCCCCCCCTCCAAATAAGTTCAAAAAATCAAGTTTTGAAACATTCGAAATTACACATGAGATTTTGTAATAGGAAAACGTTACATGAGACGACGATTTATTCTTTCACTGACACCAAAACGTAAGCACTTCATTGTGCTGCGCACTAAAAGAATTCGCATTACCCCATGCTCAATAGCTTACGGGAAAAAAGCACATTGCGCAAAAATTTGTGTGCACGAACTTTGCAAAACTTTTTTGGTAAAGTGTACGATACCAGTGCACAAAGTGTAGGTCGCTCCCGCTCGAGCAAAACAATAAGTAATATACTATTATGTAATTGAACATTTTTCTAAAAAGAAAAATGCGAATATTTAAATCAAAGAATGAGGTGATTGTCCCATGTAATTATCTTCCACTATAGCAGAACAGGAGGAAGCTAAGTGCCAATGACTTGGCAGCGGTTTTTTTATTTGTCAACCCATCTACCTCGGGTAGACCGATATACCCACCAAAAATATAAACGTTTGAATTTTTGCGATTGATTAAGTCAAAGCCCTGTGCTCAAATAACTTTTTCAAAAACCTTGAATTTTAATGATTATAATTGGTTTTTATATCATAACATGACCCCTATAGCACCCGATAATTTGGCAACATTGCCTCAACATTGCATTGCAAGACTGGCTAGATTAGGCAATATTGCTAGCGCGTAGAACAACATTGCTGCAACCACAAGGCAATGTTGTCACGCACCAAAATGTCCGCTTTTTCATTGCAAGGCTGGTTATCTCCCACAGAAATCCCAATATTTTGGGAACATTGCCTAAAGATTGCCCTACCAGATTGTGCAATATTGCATGAAGCCTTATTAATATTCCTGCAACTATTTAGGGAACATTGCTACTAGATTGTGTAATATTTAACTAATACTGCGCTAACCTTAAAATATTTTCGCATCATTATAAAAATTGTTATACTAATACGGAAATAATTTAAAGTTATCGCAATATAATTTAAATATTACACAATCTAGTAGCAATGTTCCCTAAATAGTTGCAGGGATATTAATAAGGCTTCATGCAATATTGCACAATCTGGTAGGGCAATCTTTAGGCAATGTTCCCAAAATATTGGGACCTATGTGGTAGATAACCAACTTTGCAATGAAAAAGCGGACATTTTGGTGCGTTAGTGATAACAATTATTTAGGCTAGGAGCAGAATTAAGAGTTTGGTAAATAAAGGGCCACCCTCGTATACATTATAACTATATCTCTTATTCGTTACCACTTAATACGCGTTCATAAAATGAGGTAGCATCTCTCTTACTCATCTTCAACCAATGGACGGTGCAAACTATCAATACGTCTATATATTGCGTGTGTGGTGGCGTGTATGCTACATGATTATAAATATATCTGTTGGTGTACGAAGCCAGCGATCCTATGGATACTTTTTTGATGTTGGGGATCGGGAAGCGACTCTGCGAGTGAAAGAAAAACAACACCTTGAACAACTATTAATTAGCAGAGTTGACACGATAGATTTATTAATGAGAGCGATTACTGGGCGGGAAGTGTATGAACTTGTTCACTGGGTCGGTGGGTCTGAACAGAATGTAGATTACAAGGTTTTGGAGCTTATCTAGACAGCTACGACCTCTGACGGTCTGTTAGATACTACTCGCTTCAACTCTATGATATAAGTATCAAAGAGCGCAAATATTCAAAACATTAAATTATATCGATTTGAATAAATTAGTCATTTTTAATACTGGAATCATTTAGTGATACGTTATAATCATAGTCATAGTCAGTTGGTCGGAGGTGAACTAAGGTGCCCCTACATCGGGACGTGTCGGTCATAGCACTCAGGTGAAGCCCATTGTGCTTTACCTCCTGCTACCTATTAAACTGACCCTTACAGTCCCTTATGATAGCCTCAGTCTACTTGGTAAATTGATACCAAGCTGTTTAGCCTCAGCTCCTCTGCCCCCATCACCCTCCGTCTTGTTCCCGGCAAAGCTGGACATTCACAAGCAGGTGGGAGGTGCGCTCCATTTCGAACTCGCACCACCTACAGCTCCTGATAGCCCTCAGTCCCAGGTTCTACAAGTGATCACACTCTTAATGCCCTGTCAGCCGGCCCACAGCCAGCCCTCAGCCTTTCCTATTGTATGCTCCTGATAGTCCTCATGTCAATTTCTCCGCTCGTCGCCATCAAGGTCTTGGCCCTGTCTTAGTTCTTTAGCGTTGTCCGTTGTGCGCTTAGTTGCGAGCTATCCAACCTTGATTGTCTGTTTACCTCACAGGTAGGGACGGGTGTCGGGTACATCCTTCTCGACCACCGGGTGCCGTGCCGCGCCTCTACCCGCCTACTATCGCGCTTTTTCGTTGCCCACAATGTCGGAATCCCTGGGTACCCACACTCAGTCTTAAATAACCCGGTTGTGTGTCGCCAGTGCTTCCAGCGCCTATCTATACCTTAGTACCTTGGCCTAGAGGAGACGCTGATTACTGTCTAGCGCCAAGAGATGTCGCCCTGCTAGCGGAGCAGAGGGTTTACAGTTCTTTGCCCTGGTTCTTTCCAACAGCCAGTTGTGGATGCCGTCGGGTTTGGCCTTTACTTCGCCTAGAAGACCATAGCTATGCTGCGTCAAGAGAGCACACTATCTTTGTGTGCGCTCATTCCCAAGCCTGGCCCTATGCCTTAATCATTTTTGAACGTCAGGAAACCCACTACACTTGTTTTCTGAGGAGTCGTGTGATCCGCCTTTCCATTCTTCCTTTTCTGGGGATTACGATCAGAATGGTTTGGAGAAGTAATGCTTTTTGCATTCTGGTCACAACCTCTTTCCTTCAATTACGGCATGCTTGGTTCCAGAAGCGCCGCCGTCAAAGTCGAGCAGTTCGTTGATTCCGCTAATATGCAGAAGTCTGCACACCACTTGCCCTGATTACCTCGCTTAATGGTGAGAGATCCACGGTCTCCAAAGCAGCGTCGGTGTCGCCATATGATCCTGCGATTCCTCCATGCCAATCTTGCACCCTTGTCAAGTTTCCTGCCGTATGAGTTTTCAGTTCAATGTTGGCCCCATAAACAGATTGCTCCAGATGGATCTTGGTTTTATGATTGCGCATTTATATCCATCTCACTTTTGTCTGGCTGTAGACCCCAGCTGGTTACCGAAGGCCTCTTCTGCAGGCCAGAAAGTGCAATCGCTGTTTCGTTATTTTCTTATAATGGGTTTGTCGCCCAGTTGAGCCTAGCGCCGAGGTGTGGACGTCCGGCAGGTTGTCATTGACCTCCTTTGTACCAATGTCAGGGGGAACCACCATGGAGTTGAAGCCCTTCCTTGCTTGGTCTTATACCTATTCGTACACAGCATGACACCTGACTTTGCTGGGGTTCACCCCTAGTTTTACTTTATTACACCATTTCTCAACCAGTGGCTCAAAGCGGAATTGCATTAGGTCTGCTCAGCCACGTTCTCGTGTCCCTCTTGAGTCAAGTGAGACCGATGTCGTTCCGCACCCTCGCCGTGCGTTTATACCGGCCCTGTGTGAGCGATACAAGTAGGTGTCCACTACCCTGCACCATAGATAGTCGCGTGACATACGCCTCCTTGTGGCATTCCTTTTCTCACCACTCCTCTGCGTGGAAGTCCGATCCCCAGCGTTGCAACTATCCCGGGAGTACTCAGCATTAAAACTGTTCCACGTAGCGACAGTTGTCGGACTGCGTCTCCTCGATGCCTGTAGGGGAATCGGCCTCACAGTTGGTGGAGTGGAAGGCCCCCTCGATGTCCCCAGAAACGCACAGCAATTATCAAAAAAAAAACTTTTTTTGTTTTCATCCCTTATGGATGAAGCTTAGACTAACGTTACACAAATACTGGTTGTCCACGACTTTCCTGTCTGGTACGGCATGCTGCTTGCTGTGCGTGGCGCCGCCCTAACAGTCATGCGCGCAACACCAAGTGGAGTGGTGCGGCCCCTTCCCGTGCTCTAATTGTTACTAGTCAACAGCCTTTCGGCCTAACAGTCCTTGCAACCTGTGTGCTGCAACTTTCCTGGTTTCGGTAGAACGCCACCTTGCCATTCCCACGTTTGTGGCCACATCCCAGCGCCAGACTTAGTCTCGATTACACGTTTCTTTCCAAAACTAGGAGTAATACATCTAAGCCTGTTGCCGCAGGAGGCCAGGAAAATGCCGTCTGGGGTCTGCGCCTTATAGGCTCAACGGCTCTAGGCCCAACCTTGATCCTTTGTCTTATTTGTAACCCTTTTTTCAGTCTCCAGTCTCTACTGCGCCGGCATCAGCCAAGCGGCATCTACCACGTTTCCTCCCTGAAGTCTGGAAAATCGGTTCCAACAGGCCCTCGAAGGCCTCCTGTTCTGGCCGATCCAACACCGTGGCTTCGGCTCTCGCAATATCGGCTTCCAGATCTCCACCCCCGCCTTTTCAATTTCTTTCTTTATTCGTTTTTGCCTCGCTATATCATCGTTCGTCCTTATCCATCTCTCGTGTGGCATGGCGCCTTTGTATAGCACGCCTTACTTTCTTCCTGCGTTTCTCTAGTGCTTATTCCACTTAGGAGCGCCTTTCGTTTGCTCCTCTTTAGTCCTAAGTGCACCAAGTTGTTTCTTCGGAAAGAAGTATTATTATGTGCCCTTAGGATCTACTACAATAATCAATTTTCTCCGGTTCCGTAAGTGATCCGCGGACGCTGCTGATCTTGGCCTTAAGCTTCTTTCCCTGTAGCTGCCCAGTTTTGTTTTCTCGGTTCTCTATCGAGTGGTCAAGCATACTGTGTCCGCCCAAGCCTGCAACACAATATGTTAGTGGTCCGACATGGGAGACCTCGTCCGACACCTCCAGTCATAACCTCAGCCCAGACGACTTCCTAGAGGCCAGCATGATGTCTATGACCTCCTCCGTTACGTGGTTCTGGACGTGGGTATGGTTGTCCGTATTGAAAATCCATGTGCGTTAGCTGCTAAGAACTCAATAGACCTTGTTCTCCTCTGGAATTGCAATCGGAGCTGCCCAGCAAGCTGCTGATGCGCGTTTGGCCATCGCAACCTATTATAGCTTAGTGCTATCGACTTCGCATTCTTAAGTCAGTGCAACTCATTTCCTCGGAGGGAAGCGGGGGGGGGGGGCACGCTTCCTCAGTAGGGAAGTATGCCGCGGCAAACCATAATGACTTTCCGCTCGCCCCCATGCCTTGTGTAGCCTTAACGTAGCCGCTACATAATTCCCTTCTTCAGTGCTTTGCACAGTTTACCTGAAGAAACTAAGACACCGTCTAGTTCAAGACGGGGGCTGCCACTAAGCATTCCTAGGCCGTTTAAAGCTGCGATTATTGCCGCTGGATTCCAAGGTTCTTGGATTAGGCAAATGCCTATACGCACCCTGCCAATGCGCGCATCAATATGCCGAGGTGCTCTTGCAATGGTGGAGCGATAATCTACCTAAACGTCTATGGTGGTTCCCGGTACAGATCTGCCCCATTCATATCGTTCACGTTGTTTGCGCCGCCCCGATCAGCCCATTGATGTTGATTGAGATTGCGCCGCTTACCCGCAGTCTACCTCTACGTTTACCGTTGCCAGGTTTGGATTCGACAATCCATCACCTCTTCTCCGTCTTCCTGACTCTTCCTCCGTCTTTTCCTTGTACTGGACAACGTGCGTCCTACACCTCACAAAAAAGGCCTGGAACGTCAAGGCCCTTAGTGCCTCGATCTCAGTCTTCTCGAGCAGTACTGGATTCGCCGTCTCTTCCTTCTTCTTGCCCTCAGTGCCACGTTACGTTTTTGTTTCCGTAGTTACCAAGGAGTCCAGTCTTCAATGTGGTGTGTTGCTTTTCAAGCCTTCACTACGATCTCCGAAATATTGATTCAGAGGCGTAGGATATATCATCTGGCCCTGGCTGGCTTCTGGAGGCTCCCCTATCCCAATAGCCTTGAAATTAGGTGCCCTCCGCCACACGACCATTTAACTCGCACATTGTAAGCAATCACTCTTTGTCATTCAGCGTCCTGCAGGTGAAAGATCTGGGCGCCCCTCTTGCGAATCAATGGTCCGAGAAACTCGGAAAAATAGCCTCGCTCTGAGTCCATCGATCTCCCCCTCCAGGGCTCTTTTAAGATCAATTACAAACATAAACAAATATTTAAAAAATATTCTTATATTTATCATGAAAAAACTTGCAGCCTGATGTAATATCTGTATAGCTAGCAGGCAGCATAAGGTTTTTAATTGATACTCGATAATATCTTATTATGAAGAAATAAAAAGTATCACTGGGTTTACAATGGAATGTACTTGCAGAACCTCAGTCATTAAAAACACTGCTGCCAAGTTCATTGGCACGAGCTTCCTCGCAATGAAATTTATTGTTCGCGATATAATAAAAATTGTTCTGAGAAGTACGAGTGTGATGCTATTTTAAATATTTCCAAAATTAAGTGATTTGCTGAGAGAGGCTGAGACACCGCGGCCTATGAAGAAGAAGCCAACATTTTGAGAGAAAAGTCAGGTTTTTCATTTTAGCTCTTTATATGAGGCAAATAGCTCGACGAAATCGTTTTAAATGCTACAGAGCTATAGAGTTTTTTGTATAGTGAATATGAGTGGTGGAAGTGTGAGGATATAGGAAATCAAAAAATTTCAAAAAAAAATCAACGTTGATATCTTAGTAGACCATAGGGGCTTTCGAAGCTGACGTTAAACGAACTTGAGCCAACAACAATAAAATATCTACCTTTCCGAAATATACGAGTGCAATAAGGCCTTTTACGCCCGTAATCGTGCCACAAAAAAAATCATTTTTAGTTTTTAATTATACTGAAAAAATAATGAGTAGTAAATCACTTGAAATTTTAATGGGCATTCGTTGCACGTACCCATCAACATATTTTTTTGTGCGGTTTAGATATTTAGTGTCAGAATATAAATTACTTTTAAAAAAGCACCTCTTTTATTTACTGCTGAACGGAGCGGTCGATTCCGAGGACCAAACGGGGAAAAAGTAATAATTTTTTATATCGGCCAAATGCATTTCAGCTGATTGTTTGTAACAGAAACTTCGGTATGATTGAAAAAAACGCAAGTTGAGTGTTTTTCAAAAAAACAAAAAACCGCTGTGCCAAGGTCCTTGGACACTTAGCTTCTCCTAATTTCATTTTTGTTATTGTTCAAATGTTAATAAGACGGAGACGTTAGGACGAATCCTCCTAGTAGCCTATTACTTTTTGTGCGATTTTTAGTTCCCGTTAACCCGTTACAATATCAAAGACAATCTGAAATCTTGCGGGAAAAAAGTAGGCAATTTTAAGCTCTTATTTTAGATACACTATTGTTATATATTGTATAAATCGTTATCATTAAAAAAAAGTAAAAATGTATTTTTTCAAAAATCGAAGAATGGCCATAAAATGTCAGAATCATAAAAAAATGTTGCCAAGAATATATAATTAAATCACTTTTCGTCATATAAGTGACATTTAAAATAACATCTTAAAATAACCCTGCGTGAGCAAGTGTTATCGGGTTCCAACTAAAAATTATGTGTGTGTGTGTGTGTGTGTGTGTGTGTGTGTGTGTCTGTATACCGTGATATTTCTGAAACTACTCCGTCAATATCAATCAAATTTGACATGCACATCTATTTTTTGAATCTGAATTTGGGAAAAACAATTACTTTTTAATTTTTTCAATTATTTTTTTTTTATGGCTATTTTTTGATTTTCGAAAAACATTCCAACATAGTACGAAAGCTTGCCAACGAAAGTTTCAAGAAAGATTCCCACAGAAGCTTTCTGTAAGAACTTTGAAATTAAAAAAAAATCTTTCTGGAATCTTACTTAGAAGTCTTACTTCAAAATCTTCCGTTAAGATTAACAGAAGATAACTACGATAGATTCCATTTATCATTTTTTTGAAACATGACATAGAATCTTGAAAGAAGCTTTTAAAAAGCTTTCTTTGAAAGATTCCGTGCAATATTTCGTGAACCTTTCTCGAAAGATTTCCGTTAGCATGTCTAATAGCTAACCGTAATACAACATCGAAGGTTTCAGGAAGAATCACCGCAACCTCTCTGTAAGCTTCATATAAGATTAAAAAAATGTTCGACTCTGAACGTGACAGTTAATCTACCAAAAGCTTCCAGTAACCATTCAGGAAAGATTCCGTACAATATTTCTTAAACCTCTCCAGAAAGATTTCCGTTAGCATTTCTAATAGCTATCCATAATATTACATGGAAGGTTCCAGGAAAAGTCACGGCAATCTTTCTGTAAGCTTCATATAAAATTAAAAAAATTTTCAACTCTGAACGTGATAGTGAATCTTTCAAAAGCTTCTAGTAACCTTTCAGGAAAGATTTCGTGCAATATTTCTTGAACCTCTCCAGAAAGATTTCCGTTAGCATTTCTAATAGCTATCCATAATATTACATGGGAGGTTCCAGGAAAAGTCGCGGCAATCTTTCTGTAAGCTTCATATAAAATTTAAAAAATTTTCAACTCTGAACGTGATAGTGAATCTTTCAAAAGCTTCTAGTAACCTTTCAGGAAAGATTTCGTGCAATATTTCTTGAACCTTTTCACAAAGATTCCCGTTCGCATTTCATATGTAATTCAGATTATTTATCTTCATGAAAGTTAATTCAAGCAGTAATTAGAATTTTGGTTACTTTATATATCATCATACATTATTATTATTTTTTGATTAATGTTTATTTATTATTAGTTTTAGTTTACGCGTTGAGGTAGCTAATATATCAGATCTGAACTTTCAAACATAACAGTTCTGTTTAGGTAAACGGATAGCATGTTTGACTACCACGCTGGTGATCCAGGTTCGATTCCCACAGCCGGTGAAAAATTTAATTTAATTTCTTTGTTACAGAATAATACAATATGAATAATTAATTAATAAAACTGAATAATAGTAAGTATTAATAATAAGTTTAAAATTAATTAAATAAATAGAAAAATTAATTTTGATGCATCTGATACTACAAATTTTTTCTTAAACCTTCATAGAAGGTTACCTAAATTTTTCTAACAATACTGAAAGATATTGGAAGATTATTGCAATCTTCCCAAAAATTTCATTAATATTTCTAGAACCTTTCAGAAAACCTTCCAAAAAGTTTTTGAGTAATTTTACAGTAATGTTGTTAGCAACCTTCCTGACAGTGATTTAAGGCGGACATTCTCAGCATCCAGGAAGATTCCATGGAATATTCTTGTAAGGTTCCTACACTTTCAAGGGAGCTTCCTGAAAGCTTTCAAAAAGCTTTCATGCTATGTGGGATTATTTTCGTTTCTTGCAATCATTCCATTGTTACAAACAATTCAGCTAAAATGCATTTGAAAGATAATAAAATTACCTACATTTCCCTGTTTGGTCCTCGGATTGACCGCTTCGTTCGGCAGATGAAATGAAAAACGTGATTTTTTTTTTAAATTCATATCTCTGAAGCTAAACATCATTATATCTCTAAAACAATGCAGTCAAATGCTTCAAAATTTTATTAAGTGATTGACCATAAACGAAGATATCTGCTGTTTAAATTTCAAACGATTTCGTTGAGCGGTTCTTAAGTAAAGAGCTGAAATGTAAAAACCGATTTTTCTAAAAAATTTGGCTTCCTCTTATAGGGTTGTCGTTGCACATCGTAAAGTCCCTCCCTACGAATTTATGTCATACTGATAATATTAAAATAGCATTCATATTATACTGTATTTTAAAACAATATTTTATTTATTGGAACAATAAATTTCGTTGGAGGAAGCTACGTGCCAATGAATTGGCAGCGGTTGTTTATTTGTTTACTAAAGGCTTTTAGTTTATGTTTTATGATAAAAGCAACAGCACCGTTGTATTCTACGTGAAAAAATACATCGAAAACATAAACAGCATGTTTAAAAAATACGTTTAACTGCCATTGAATGCTAAAGCAATCAATACGTAGGAACGAAAAAATAATGTTTTTTTTTTTAAAGTGAAATGGTTAAATGGCGTTTTAAGGGCATATAAAGATTGATTTCTAATTATTAGTGATAACAAATTTATTTTAGGCTAGGAAGCACGAATTAAGCAGTTTGGTAAATAAGCGCCACCCTCGTATACATTTATAACTATACTCTCTTATTCGCTTACCACTACGCGTTCATAAAATGAGGTAGCATCTCTCTTACTCATCTTCAACCCAATGGACGGTGCAAACTATCAATACGTCTTATATTGCGTGTGTGCGTGTCGTGTATGCTACATGATTATAACTATATCTGTTGGTGTACGAAGCCAGCGATCCTATGGATACTTTTTTGATGTTGGGGATCGGGAAGCGGATCTTGCGAGTGAAAGAAAAACAACACCTTGAACAACTATTAATTAGCAGAGTTGAACACGATAGTATTTATTTAAATAGAGCGATTACTGTGGCGAGTGTATGAACTTGTTCACTGGTCGGTGGTCTGAACAAGATGTAGATTACAAGCGTTTTTGGAGCTTATCTAGACAGCTACGACCTCTGACGGTCTGTTAGATACTACTCGCTTCAACTCTATGAATATAAGTATCAAAGAGCGCGAAATATTCAAACATTAAATTATATCGATTGAAATAAAATTATATCATTTTTAAATACTGGAATCATTTAGTGATACGTAATAATCATAGTCATAGTCAGTTGGTCGGAGGTGAACTAAGGTGGCCCCTACATGGGGACGTGTCGGTCAAGCACTCAGGTGAAGCCCATTGTGCTTTACCTCCTGTACCTATTTAAAATACCCTTACAGTCCCTTATTGATAGCCTCAGCTACTTGGTAAATTGATACCAAGCTGTTTAGCCTCAGCTCCTCTGCCCCCATCACCCTCCGTCTTGTCCCCGCGAAAGCTGGACATTCACACAGCAGGTGGGAGGTGGTCTCCATTTCGAACTCGCACCACCTACAGCTCCTGAAGTCCCTCAGTCCCAGGTTCTACAAGTGGTATCACACTCTTTAATGCCCTGTCAGCCAGCCCACAGCCAGCCTCAGCCTGTTCCTATTTATGCCTCTGATAGTCCTCAGTCATTCCTCCGCTGTCGCCCATCAAGGTCTTGGCCTGTCTTAGTTCTTTAGCGTTGGTCCGTTTGTCGCTTAGTTGCGAGCTGATCCAACCCTTGATTGCTCTGTTTACCTCACAGGTAGGGACGGTGTCTGTACACCTTCTCGCCCGGGTGCCGTCCGCGCCTCTACCCGCTAGCCTATCCGCTTTTTCGTTGCCCACAATGTCGGAATGCCCTGGTACCCACACTAGTCTTAATACGTTGTGTGTCGCCAGTGCTTCCAGCGCCTATCTATACCTTAGTACCTTCCTAGAGGAGACGCTGATACTGTCTAGCGCCATGAGAGTCGCCCTGCTATCGGAGCAGAGGTTTACAGTTCTTTGCCCTGTGTTCTTTTCCAACAGCCAGTTTGATGCCTCGGGTATGGCCCTTACTTCCGCCTAGAAGACCATAGCATGCTGGTCAAGAGAGCACACTATCTCTTGTGTGCCTCCTTTTCCCAAGCCCCTGCCCCTATGCCTTAATCATTTTTTGAACCGTCAGTGAACCACACTACACTGTTTCTGAGGAGCTCGTGTGATCCCGCCTTCCATTCTTCCCTTTCTGGGATTACGATCGAGAATGGTTTGGAGAAGTAGATTCTTTTTGCCATTCTGTCACAACCTCTTTCCTTCATTAGCGGCATTGCTTGTTCCAGAAGCGCCGCGTCCCTAAAGTCCGAGCAGTTCGTTGATTCCGCTAATCTGCAGAACGTCCTGCACGCGCTTGCCCTGATTACCTCGCTTAATGGTGAGAGATCCAACAGCGTCTCCAAAGCAGCCGTCGGTGTCGTCCACATGGATCCTGCGATTCCTCCCATGACCAATCTTTGCACCCTGTCAAGTTTCCTGGTATGAGTTTTCAGTTCACATGTGTGGCCCCATAACAGTGCTCCATGAGTGAGTCTTGGTTTTATGATTGCGTCATATATCCATCTCACTTTGTCTGGCTGTAGACCCCAGGTGTTACCGAAGGCTCTCCTGCAGGCCCAGAAAGTGCCAATCGCTTTTTCGTATTTTCTTATAATGTGTTTTCCCCAGTTGAGCCTAGCGCCGAGTGTGACTCCCAGGTATCTGACCTCCTTTACCAATTTCAGGGGAACACCATGGAGTTGAAGCCCTTCCATTGGCTTGGTCTTATACCTATTCGTACACAGCATGACACTGACTTTGCTGGGGTTCACCCCTAGTTTTACTTTATTACACCATTTCTCAACCAGGCTCAAAGCGAATTGCATTAGGTCTGCTAGCACGTTCTCGTCGTCCCCTCTGATCAGGACGACGATGTCGTCCGCATATGCCTGTGCGTTTATACCGGCCTTGTTGAGGATACGAAGTAGGCTGTCCACTACCGGCACCATAGTGTCGGTGACAGTACGCCTCCTTGTGGCATCCTTTTCTCACCACTCCTCTGCTGGAGTGCGATCCCCAGGTTGCAACTATCGCCCTAGTACTCAGCATAAAACTGATCCACCTAGCGACAGTTGTCGGGACTGCGTGCTCCTCGATGCCTGATGAAATCGCCTCACCAGTTGTGTAGTGGAAGGCCCCCTCGATGTCCAGAAACGCCAGCAATATCAAACCTCTGTTTTTCATGCCCTTATGGATGAAGCTAACTACGTACACAAATACTGTGTCCACCGACTTTCCTGTCTGGTAGGCATGCTGCTTGCTGTGCAGTGGCGCCTCTAACAAGGATGTCTCCTTAATGTATCTGTCAACCAGCCTTTCGGCCTAAAGTCCCTTGCAACCGTGTGCTGCAACTTTCCTGGTTTGGGTAGGAACGCCACCCTTGCCATTCCCCATTTGTTCGGCACATCCCAGCGCCAGACAAGCTCGATACAGTTTCTCCAAAACTAGGAGTAATACATCTAAGCCCTGTTGCAGCAGGGCCAGGAAAATGCCGTCTGGTTCTGCCGCCTTATAGGCTCAAACGTTCCTATAGCCCACCTGATCCTTGTCTTATTTGTAACCCTTTTCTCCAGTCTCCAGTCCTCTCTGCGGGCCATCAGCCAAGCGGCATCTGACCCCGTTTCCTCCCTGAAGTCTGGAAAATGGGTTTCCAACAGGCCCTCTAAGGCCTCCTGTTCTGGCCGTATCCAACACCGTGCTTCGGCTCTCGCAATATCGCTTCCAGATCTCCACCCCCGCCTTTTCAATTTCTTTCTTATATTCTTTTTGCTCCGCTCTATTCACTCGTTCGTCCTTATCACTCTTCGTGTGCATGGGCCGATTGTATAGCCGCCTTACTTTCTTCCTGCGTTTCTCTAGTGCCTTATTCCACTAGGGAGCGCCTTTCGTTTGCCTCTTTGTCCTAAGTGCACAATTGTTCTCGAAAGAACGTATTATTATGTCCCTTAGGATCCTACTACAATAATCAATGTCCTCCGCCGTTCCGTAAGTGTCCGGAACGCTGCTGATCTTGGCCTTAAGTTCTTCCCTGTAGCCTGCCCAGTTTGTTTTCCTCGGGTTCCTTACGAGTTGGTCAAGCATACTTTGTCCGCCAAGCCTGAACACAATATGTTAGTGGTCCGACATGGAGACCTCGTCCGACACTCTCCAGTCCATAACCTCAGCCCAGACGTTCCTAGAGGCCAGCATGATGTCTATGACCTCCTCCCTTACGCTGGTTCTGGACGTGGGTATGTTGTCCGTATTGAGAAAATCCATGTGCGTTGCTGCTAAGAACTCCAATAGACTTTCTCCTCTGGAATTGCAATCGGAGCTGCCCCAGCAAGTGTGATGCGCGTTTGCATCGCAACCTATTATAAGCTTAGTGCCTATGACTTCGCATTCTCTAATCAGTGCAATCATTTCCTCGGAAGGGGAAGGGGGGGGGGGGGCACGCTTCCTCATAGGGAAGGTATGCCGCGGCAACCATAATGACTTTCCGCTCGCCCCCTATGCCTTTGTAGCTTAACGTAGCCGTACATAAGTCCCTTGCACAGTGCTTTGGCACCGTCTTTACCTGAAGAAAACTAAGACACGTTCTAGTCAAGACGGGGCTGCCACTAATCAATTCCTATCCCGTTTAAGCCTGCGATATTGCCGCTGAGGATCCAAGGTTCTTGGATTAGGCAAATGCCTATACGCACCCCTGCCATGCGTCGATCCAAGATGGCCGAGGTGCTCTTGCAATGGTGCAGGATAATCTACCTAAACTCTATGGTGGTTCCCGGTACAGATCTGGCCCCATTCATATCGTTCACGTTGTTGCGCCGCCCCCGATCAGCCATTTTGATTGAGAGCGCCGCTACCCGCATCTACCTCTACGTTTACCGTGGCCAGGTTGGATTCGACATCCATCACCTCTTCTCCCGTCTTTCCTGACTCTTCCTCCGTCTTTTCCTTGTACTGGACAACGTGCGTCCTACCACCTCCACAAAAAGGCCTGAAGTCAAGGGCCCTTAGTGCCTCGATCTCAGTCTTCTCGAGCAGTACCTGGATCGCCGTCTCTTCCTTCTTCTTGCCCTCAGTGCCCACTGTTACCGTTTTTGTTTCGGTGATTACCAAGGAGTCCAGTTTCAATGTGGTGTTTTGCCTTTTCAAGCGCTTCACTACGATCTCCGAAATATGCATTCCAGAGGCGTATATCATTGCCCTGGCTGGCTTCTGGAGGTCCCCTATCCCAATAGCCTTGAATTAGGTGCCCTCCCCACACGACCATTTACTCGCATTGCTAAGCAACCACTCTTTGTCCTTCAGGTCCTTGCAGTGAAAGATCTGGGCGCCCCTCTGGAATCAATTGTCCGAGAAACTCGGAAAATAGCCTCCGTCTGAGGCTCCATCGATCTCCCCCTCCAGGGCCTTCTTTCTAAGATCAATTACAAACATAACAAATATTTAAAAAAATATTCTTATTATTTGATCATTAAAAAAACTTGCAAGCCTTGTAATATCTGTATAGCTAGCAGGCAGCATAAGGTTTTTCAGATTGATACTCTGTTAATTTTATTATGAAGAAATAAAAAGTATACATTGCTTTACATATTGAATGCTACTTGCAGAACCTCAGTATTAAAAACACTGCTGCCAATTCATTGGCACGTAGCTTCCTCCAATGAAATTTATTGTTCCAATAAATAAAATATTGTTCTGAAATACAGTATGTGACTGCTATTTTAAATATTTCCAAATTTAATTATTTTGCTGTAGAAGCACTAGACACCCCTATAAGAAGAAGCAACATTTTTGAGAAAAATCAGTTTTTACATTTTAGCTCTTTACATGAGAATAGCTCGACGAAATCGTTTAAAATGCTAACAGCATATAGATTTTTTTATAGTGAATATGAGTGAAGTGAGATATGAGAAATCAAAAAATTTTCAAAAAAAAATCAAACCTTGATATCTTAAGAACCATAGGGGTTTCAAAGCTGCGTAACGAACTTAGCCAAAACACATAAAATATCTACCTTTTCCGAAAATATCGAGTGCAATAAGGCCTTTTTACGCCCGTAATCGTGGCACAAAAAAAATCATTTTTTTCAGTTTTCAATTTATACTGAAAAAATAAGTAGTCAAATCACTTGAAATTTTAATGGGCTATCGTTTGACACGTGACCCATCAACATATTTTTTTTGTGCGGTTATGATATTTAGTTTCAGAGATATAAATTTCTTTTAAAAAAGCACCTTTTTTATTTTATCTGCTGAACGGAGCGGTCGATCCCGAGGACCAAACGGGAAAAAGTAGATAATTTTATTATCTTCCAAATGCATTTCAGCTGAATTGTTTGTAACAGTCGGATGATTGAAAAAAACGCAAAATAGTGTTTTTCAAAAAACAAAAAACCGCTGCCAAGTCCTTGGCACTTAGCTTCCTCCTATTTCACTTTTTGTTATTGTTCAAATGTAATAGACGGAGACGTTAGGACGAATCCTCCTAGTAGCTATACTTTTGTGCGATTTTAGTTCCCGTTAACCCTGTTACAATATCAAAGACCAATCTGCAAAATCTTGCGGGAAAAAGTAGGCAATTTTAAGCTCTTTTAGATACACTATTGTTGAATATATTGTATAAATCGTATCATTAAAAAAAAGTAAAAATATTTTTTCAAAAATCGAAGAATGGCCATAAAATGGTCAGAATCATAAAAAAATTTTGCCAAGATATATGATAAATCTACCTTTTCTCATATAAGTGACATTTAAAATAACATTTAAAATAACCCTGGTAGCAATGTTATCGGGTTTCCAACTAAAAATTACCCCTATAGCACCCGATATTTTGGCAACATTGCCTAAACATTGCATTGCAAGACTAGCTAGATTCGGCAATATTAACAGAGCTTAGAACAACATTGCTGCAACCATAAGGCAATGTTGCCACGCACCAAAATGTCCGCTTTTTCATTGCAAAGTTGGTTATCTCCCACATAGGTCCCAATATTTTGGGAACATTGCCTAAAGATTCCATTACCAGATTTTGCAATATTGCACGGAACCTTATTAATGTTGCTTCAACTATTCAGAGAACATTGCTACTAGATTGTACAATATTTAATTAATATTGCGATAACCTTAAATTATTTTTGCATCATTATAAAAATTGTTATACTAATGCGAAAATAATTTAAAATTATCGCAATATTAATTAAATATTGTACAATCTAGTAGCAATGTTCCCTAAATAGTTGCACAATATTAATGAGGATTCCTGCAATATTGCGGCAACTAGGAATGCAATCTTCAGGCAATGTTCCCAAAATATTAGGACCTGTGTAGGAGACAACCAACCTTGCAATGAAAAAGCGGACCTTTTGGTGCGTGGCAACATTCCTTAATGGTTGCGGCAATGTTATTCTAAGCTCTGGCAATATTGCCGAATCTAGCTAGTCTTGCAATGAAATGTTGAGGCAATATTGCCAAAATATCAGGTGCTATAGGGGTAACGATACCTGTCAAAAATTCTCTTAAAATAAGCAACTAGTTTTGTTTACCAATAGAGAAACGACACTGAGAAAGGGATTCATTAACAGTTAAGTTAATACATTTATTAATTGGCTTATTGAAATATGGATGAAATCCGTCTGTTATCAAATGCAAGATATTAAAGGACTGTTAATAGCGCACTAATATAATTTCTCGTTCTTATCTTCATCATTCTCAAATGAATAAAAGTCTATTGTTATAATTTATTTAGCAAAATTTATTGAGAATGTAATTTTACAATGGTGTCCCAATCCAATTTTTCATATTCATTAAGCTGAAAAAAGTATATAATTGAATCAATTAAATTAAATAGTTGATTATGCACCTAGCAGGTAAAATAGGTAAAGTGTACACGTTGTAAAAATAAGATCCAAGGGAAGCCAGCAAATGACCATAAAATGGTCAGAATCATAAAAAAAATTTCCCGAATTCATAATCAGAAAACATTTATGAATGTCGCGTTACGATCGTCCGCGTGGTTCCAGAAATATGACGGTATACACTGAATTTTTTTGAATTACTTAATCGTTTAGTTCTAGATATATATCAAATCATATTATTTTCATGAAAATATTTAAACATTAATATTTAAAATACCATAGCGTCCTCATAACCTCACAAAACCATAAATTTTCTCAAAACATTCAGAGCTTTAGTTAAGGAATTATAAGGTTAAAAAAAATAATAATGTTCTGTTATACAGGGTATACAGGGTGAGGGACAAAGAATTTGAGTTTTAATATCTTTTAAACTAATTGGTTTCATAAGCTGCAAAAAGAACTTAGCCGAGATACTCAAAAGATCTATCTTTTCCCAAAATTTCAACTTAGTTAAAGTCTTCTTACCCCCGTAACCGTACGACATAGATAACCCATTTTATTTTAGTTTTCGATTTTTAGCTCAAAAACTAGTAAATATAATAACTTAAAATTTTTATAGCAAATAGATATTATAGTTTTTTGTTGCCATGAATTTTTTCAAAACGTTTGACAATTTAGTTTTGAAGATATTATTTTTTTTTAAATTACCTTTTTTATCATAAAAATTGAACGGACCGGTCAATCTGGAAAATCTTGCGGGAAAAAATATTATACAATAAATTCAGCAATAGATACACTATTGCTGAATTTATTGTATAAATTATATCATTCAAAAGAAGCGAAAATATTTTTTCAAAAATCGAAAAATGGCCATAAAATGGTCATAAAATGATCAGAATCATAAAATTATTTTTTTCCCGAATTCAGAATCAAAAAACATATGCATGTCAAATTATATTACAATCGGTCGTGTGGTTCCAGAATTGTGACGGTATACGTACACACGCACACACACACACACACCCACACACACACACACACACGCGCGCGCGCACACACACACACACAGCCATCCGCACGGATATTTTCTAAAAACGCATGATTCGGACTCCAAACACCTCCAAATGTGTTTTTACGAAGTTTTAGAGAAACTGAAAATTTTACTATTACAAAGCTTCCTCTTAGGAGGAAGCAAAATGACCATAAAAAGAAAAATAGTTAAGAAAATAAAAAAATAACTGTTTTTCTCGAATTCAGAATCCAAAAATAGATAATTATGTCAAATTTTCTTGATATTGACGAAGTAGTTCCAGAAATATTGCGGTATACATACACACACACATCCACATAATTCGAACTTTAAACATATCAAAACATGTTTCTATGAAGTTTTATCGAAACTGAAAATTTTAATATCACAAAGCTTCCTCTAGAAGGAAGCAATAATAATTACGTAGATAGGAATTCTGCACATGTAAGTATACTGGTGGGATGCGCTCATTCGAACGTAACAATATCTTCAAAACTAACTGGTATCATGAACAACCTAAAAAAAGAGATCAAGGTGCTATCTAATGCTAACTAAATCCAAAATTTCAAATTGATTTTTGTTTTTTTACTCTAGTTATCGCGTCACGTAGAAAAAACGACTCATGGTAAACAGGGAAAGAAAAAAAATTTTAAAGCTTAATCTCTTTGAAACTAACTGATGTCATGAACAACCCAGACATAGGAATCAAAGTATAATGCTAACTGAAATCAAAATTTAAATTCAATTGCTGCCTTTTTACTCCCGACATATCGTCGCGTAAAGAAACGACTTATTTCAGATTTTGATGTTTTTCTCAAGATCTGCTCCATGAAATGTTTTAAAAAAGTGGTGTATGATTTTGATTACCTAAAGTAATCATGTTTTTTTAGAAAGGTTTGACATCTAGTTTTCGAGTAATAACGATTTAAATAAATTGCAGTTTATGAAATCTAGTAATGGAATCTTTAGGCGATGTTCCAAAAATATTAAGACATGTGTGTGAGATAACCAACCTTGCAATGAAAAAGCGGACATTCTGGTGCATAGCAACATTGCCTAATGGTTGCAGCAATGTTGTTCTAAACACTGGCGATATTGTCGAATCTAGCTAGTCTTGTAATGTTGAGGCAATCCGGATTGCGGATTCAACGATGATGCGGAGCCACGTTTGAGTTTGCAAATTCCATTGTTGCAATGCAGCTACGATGCTGCTTAACGACTAAGTCTACGTCAGTAGTTCTACCACACTTTCTAGTGTGAGCTCGGCTGCTCTGATACGCGATGCAAGACGACTTGCAACACCCGCGGAGGTGACGGTTTTCGGGGGTAGCAACTGGGATTAAGCGAGAACACGGGTCCGTAAAGAGCACGCTGGACCGTTGCTAGATGCACACACTCGATTACACGCAGGGACTGCTTAGTCATCAACAGATCGGAGTCTGTCAAGTTCTCAGAATCGTACGATTATTATCTTCGCGTACAAGTGTTTAGAAGTACCGTAGGACAGTCAAATTAGCCTCTGGAGAGCTCATATTTTGCACAAATTCCGGATCAATAAAAGTATGAAGAATAATAATATCTATACATAAATAACGAATTTTGTACGATGAATCAACAATTAATAATTTAAGTGGTAGTTCCGAATTTTTTTCATACTTATCTCTGCGGTTTGAAAAGTTCTGATTTTAGTGAAAAAAGTTTAAGGCAAAAGTTGTTTGTTATTTAATTATCTACAAAAAAGTTTGCAAGGGCACCCCTCTAAGTCGATTAGATTACTTGTAAATTAAGAAAAGCCGCAAAATTCGTCAAAATCGCAAATTATTAATAACTTTTGAAAAAATTGCTTTTTTATGTTTATAGTTAGAGAAAATGTAGTACTTAGTTGGTAAAAAGGCATGCCAAATTTCAAATGTCAATAACAGTTTTATTGTAAATGGTAACATTTCAAATTTTTTTTACAATGTTGGTATGGCGAAAAAATTCGGTCAGATTGGTCGCCCTTGATTGAGAGTATAGTGAAAGAGTTATATTTTGACAAAATATTTCAAAAATTACCAGATTTTCAATTAGGATCGCTCCTGGGTGCAAATGTTTATAAACGACTTAATTATTATTAACCTCAGAAGCAACATTTAACTTTGATCAAATTGGAATAAAATCCAATTGGAAGCCGTGATTTTTAGCTTATTTAAAATAAAAATCGTAGCTCTACGAGCATTAGGAGCCGAGTTACGTTTTCTTTTTTTACAAGCCACTGTTCCGTAAGTAAACAAGATATCGCCATTTTCGAAATCGGGAATTGCGTTTCAAGACTTGTAATTTATGTATAATTTACAATGATTCTAAGACCCAACAATTCTAAGACCAAAGCTCAAGAAACCACCTACCCTCTCGCTGTAAGCTGAATAATAAAATCGTTTAGCACATCGGAGGAAGGCGATCAAATCTAAAACGAAAATGCCCCCTATAGCACCCGATAATTTGGCAACATTGCCTTAACATGGCATTGCAAGACTGGCTAGATTCGGCAATATTGCTAGCGCGTAGAACAACATTGCTGCAACCATTAGGCAATGTTGTCACGCACCAAAATGTCCGCTTTTTCATTGCAAGGCTGGTTATCTCCCACAGAAATCCCAATATTTTGGGAACATTGCCTAAAGATTGCCCTACCAGATTGTGCAATATTGCATGAAGCCTTATTAATATTCCTGCAACTATTTAGGGAACATTGCTACTAGATTGTGTAATATTTAACTAATATTGCGCTAACCTTAAAATATTTTCGCATCATTATAACAATTTTCATTAGGTGCCCCTTGAAATTAGCCGTTGGAAGCCGATAAGAATAATCGTGACCTTGCCACTTAATACTTCTACTAAGCAACAATTTAGACAGCCAATAAATAGTCAAAGACAGTCGAAGGTAGCCAGATAACCTCTATTTTCCGGGATCTACCAACGAGCTCTTGGACAAGCCAATAATGTAGATCTTGCACGTCTCAAAGCTCGAAAACGAAACCGACACTTACTCATTTGTAATTTTCCACTCACATACCGTAGAATTATGATTCAGGTGCAAATTTTACAGACAATGCATTCGACAACCTACGATCATACCCTTATCATTTCTCTATATTATGTGTATATATATTTAAGTTATACTTATTAACAATAATATTAAAAAATATTTTAATTTTTACAAGGTATCGCTGGAAGTGGAACAATGTCAGACGTGGAAAGAACTCTAAATAGCCTAAACGGTTACCATGATGACATACTAGAAGCACTTAGAAATGCTCATCGCGGTTTGTCAAGTACGCCAACCAGAAGTGAAAACTTGCTGGATGATGAAGCAATACGCAAATCATTAGTTGAACATGGATATCCCAGCGATGCCTACCGAAAAGATTCAGACAGTCAAGATAATATGGGCCAACAGGAGGACGACGATGAAGATGAGATTCCTCCAACATGCGGTACTATAAGGATTCGAACGCTTGAAGATATAATACGGCAGTTGGAACATCATTCAACACGCCGCATAAGTCCCGTAGATTCAGAAGATATTCGAGTTTCAGAAAATGAAACAGATCGTCATTATCGAATGGATTCTTCAGTATGTAGTGAATCATCACAAGGGTAACTATCATATTATTGCACTATTATGTATGTACTATTAAAGATATTTTGGGTATATGACGTACATATGGCTTAAGAAAAAGGATACAAAAAAATAAAAAATTTAATTTAATCTTTATATTTTCTATCAATTGTTTGAAATAAAAAGAAATCGATGCCATTACTTTGGCACGTAGCTTCCTTTAACATTATTAGTCCAAGCAATAGGGAAGTGAGCTTGATAGAATAAATAAGAGGAAAAAAATATGAGCGTATAGGAAACCAAATTTAAAGGTGAATTTCTACTTTGACGATGACGATCTTAAACCAGTAACATAACCTTAAAAATCGGCAAAGTTGAAAAAACCGGTTTTTCTTAAATAACTAAAAAAATATAGCTCTCATCAGAATAGTTTCAATAAGAAAGTTGTAGGTATCAAATAGATCTATCGATTTGCTTTATGATATTTATCAATATTTTGAGTTGTATTAAAAAAAAAAAAAAAAAAAAAAAAACGTTACAAATCGGGAAATCGAGAAGTCATTAACTATTACGTTTCCACGCTTGTTATTTGCTATACGTATTCACTAAAGCCCCCGATATTTTGGCAACATTGCCTCAACATTGTATTGCAAGACTAGCTAGGTTCAACAATATTGCCAGTGCGTAGAACAACAATTCTGATTTTGGGCTTTAAAGTTGCTTGTGCTTGTAAAACCCCCCCATAGCACACGATAATTTGGCAACANAACATTGCATTGCAAGACTGGCTAGATTCGGCAATATTGCTAGCGCGTAGAACAACATTGCTGCAACCATTAGGCAATGTTGTCACGCACCAAAATGTCCGCTTTTTCATTGCAAAGTTGGTTATATTGTATTAATAAGGCTTCATGCAATATTGCACAATCTGGTAGGGCAATCTTTAGGCAATGTTCCCAAAATATTGGGATTTCTGTGGGAGATAACCAGCCTTGCAATGAAAAAGCGGACATTTTGGTGCGTGACAACATTGCCTAATGGTTGCAGCAATGTTGTTCTACGCGCTAGCAATATTGCCGAATCTAGCCAGTCTTGCAATGCAATGTTAAGGCAATGTTGCCAGATTATCGGGTGCTATAGGGGACCTTCAATAACTACCCATTTGGACCCCAATCTTCCAGCAATATTGCTTGAATCTTGCGTTCACAGATTCGCTGGATTCAATAATATTGTTAAAAGATTTTAAAACCTTGCTAAGCTTATGGAGCAATATTGCTGTGAACAGCTATCTCCGTTTTACCATTGCAAGTTCGCCTGGTCTGGGCCGGCCCGTCTATAGTACCCAATATCGTTAGAACATTGACGCAAGGTTGCATAACTAGAATCCGCAATATTGTACAATGCATAATAATCTTGATCCGACTATTGGACATTATTGCTACCAGATAAAACAATATTCTATAAGTATGTACAAATTTTCGGATTAGTATAACAATTTTTGTTATAAATGCAAAATTATTTTAGATGATATCATAATATTTAATAAATATTGTACTATCTAATGAGAATGTTGTCCAATAGTCGGATCAAGATTATTATGCCGCTTCTGAACCGCGTACAGGAATCCTTTTGTACTCAATTTGAAGTAGCTCAATGAGATCAACACTAATATTGTATTTATTTTCACTCATTTGATACCGGAGGAAATAATAAAAAAATATCATGTTTTTATATGCCAGGAATCGATTTCCGTCATACATTTCCTGAAAATAAAAATTGCAAAATTTACCTGAAAAAACGCGTTAGAAAAAAATTCAATTTCATAGTTACTTTTTTAACCCTTAAAATTAAAAAAACCGCTGCCAATTCATTGGTACGTAGCTTGCTCCAACAGAATTTATTGTTCCAATAAATAAAATATTGTTTAAAAATACAGTATGTGAATGCTATTTTAAATATTTCCAAGTTTAATTATTTTGCTGTAGAAGCAATTTTCTTATTGCAAAAAATATATAATAATTAGAAAGATACGATCAAAATCTCTAAAATAGCAAAGATGCAGAATCAATCGTTTAATTTTGAAGATATACATATGTAGATATCGTAACAAGGTGATCATGAGCGAGGAATAAATACAAAACCAAAACTCTCAAACTCGCTACCCCACGCGTCATGAGTTTTAATGACAAGGAATATTGACAAGTAGAGCACGAGTTACTATGAGGAAATGTGTGGCAATGAAAATAATCTCTCTTTAAAAAAGTGATGCTTGGATCTTTTAAAGCCGTTAATAAAGCGATTTAATTGGTTAAGAAACAAATATCTGATCTAGATATAGTTACAATTTAAAACTTCTAACCTCAGAAAATTGAGCGCGCGTAGCGCGCGTTAAATTTATCTAGTAATTTCAAAAAAAAGTAAATAAAAGTAAATCGAAGTATTTCGCATCGTCTTACTCAAGTTGTCGCAGGAGCAACATCGCGCAAAAATTGGATTACGATGGATTTTTATCTCATCAGCATTTTTCTGCTAGTGTTTGGAGGAGTAGATCATCCTGACTTTTGAGCAAAATCGGTTTTTACATTTCAGCTCTTTACTTGAGAACTGCTCAACGAAATCGTTTAAAATTTTAACAGCAGATAGCTTTGTTTATGGTTAATCATCAAATAAAATGTTAAATCATTTGACTACATTTCTTTAGAGATATAAGGAATCAAACAATTTTCAAACAAATATTCAAACCTTGATATCTTAAGAACCATAAGGGTTTCAAAGCTGCGTAACAAACTTAGCCATAACTCATAAAATATCTACCTTTTCTTAAAATTTCAAGTGCAATAAGGCCTTTATCGAGGCACTTATCGAGGCACAAAAAAACTCATTTTTTCAATTTTCGATTTATTATTGAAAAAATAAGTAGTCTGCATCGGTCATATTTCCTTGTTGCGTAGAGTGGAGCACCGGAGCAGCTACCTACGCACCTGACCAGTTACCCCGAGTGCTGGCGCGCTAGCTGCTGTCCTGCAGACTTGCTCTCTCTCTCCGTCGCAGCTGGCACATACCAGGAGAAGCCCGTTCATTCTCTCCAGTAGCTCCTGCGTGTATTCTCCGACGCGCTGAATACGCGAGTACATGTAAATCCGTTAGTGCGCATCTCTCTGTCTTTGTCTTGCTTCGCGTCTCCACAGTTCGCTTGCAGCACGAGGGCTCCGGCGCAGTTAGTTCTACTTACTTATCCTTCCAGACCACTTCTCTTGCTACGTGACTAAGTGCGATACAGCCACGTGTTCGAGAGTCTTAAAAGGAAGCCCGGATCCAGCAGCTCAAGTAGCATTTAGCCTCGCCACTGGGCTCACATTGTATTTTAAATTTTACTACTAATCTTGTCTTTGATTAACCGATTTTCCCGCACCCGGGGATATCTCTCGCAGACTGATTCAAGGAGTCATCCCGTGCTGGGAAGTCTCAGCAAATAATTTAACCACTAATACTATCTCCGGTAGACATTAAAAAGATAGCTTTTGCTATCCGGCTGGCGGTGATCACATCACATCCCAGTCGGTTGTCTAATTCGCGATTATTCGTATTACTAATAATGTCATCCTAACCCCTATAGCACCCGATATTTTGGCAACATTGCCTCAACAGTGCATTGCAAGACTAGCTAGATTCGGCAATATTGCCAGAGCTTAGAACAACATTGCTGCAACCATAAGGCAATGTTGCCACGCACCAAAATGTCCGCTTTTTCATTGCAAAGTTGGTTATCTACCACATAGGTCCCAATATTTTGGGAACATTGCTTAAAGATTCCATTACCAGATTTTGCAATATTGCACGGAACCTTATTAATGTTGCTTCAACTATTCAAGGAACATTGCTACTAGATTGTACAATATTTAATTAATATTGCTGTAACCTTAAATTATTTTCGCATCATTATAAAAATTGTTATACTAATACGGAAATAATTTAAAGTTATCGCAATATAATTTAAATATTGTACAATCTAGTAGCAATGTTTCCGAAATAGTTGCACAATATTAATGAGGATTCGTGCAATATTGCGACAACTAGGAATGCAATCTTCATTTTTGCTATTCATTACACCACTAACCACATATCATTTACTAACAATAAATATTTATCTATATACTCCATATCCAGGTCAACATATTTCGATTCTATAATTATGTAATTCGTATTTTGTACCATTTAATCTATTGTTTCAAGTTCCGCCTTTGTTTAACTGATTCGCATTTTGTAAGTTGCTATATTGTTATTTTCACCGAGGAGGTTGGCCGGTTGTAGAGATTTTCACGTATAATAATTTATATGATTGGTTGTTGATCAATAAATAAAACAATTAAAGGCTTTATGCCACAAGATTATCATAACACAAATAAATAGTGTGTCATTATTTAAACTTACCCTGCTACTACCGCTCAGTACCTTATAACCCCAATTCTATATGATAAATTACTCAAAAAAATATTATTTAGTATTATTTCAACTATTTATTTTCTTATTTTTTATCTGATTAGTTTGCTATTAATATTCACTTGTTACGCAAGCATATCTTATGAATTAATCAAGTAACTTATTTGAAATTATTATTGTTGAGAAATACGTGCATGAGCACGACTAGATATTTTAAGCATTTAGCTATAAGGGAAAAACCCCACTCCCAGGTAATGTAATAAACCCTTCGCCCGCTATTAACGCTGACCGTTCGAGACGCGCCGTCCCCGGTCCCCGGATTAGGACTAGAAAGTGTCCAGATGTGCAATAAAATGCGTCCGGACCTTTTTTTATATGCAGGCGAAATATGCGTCTAAGCTGCAGTCCTCTGCATGTGCAGACCTCCGCGGACTGTAGCTGACAGTTCAGCCCTAGCACTCGATGAGGAAAGACCTCTCTTACTCTCGAGTCCGCTATGCGCCAACATTTTTCTAACACTTTGTATACTTTTTGCTATTAATAAATATTGATCATTTACTCTGAAATCGATTGAGTTTATTTTGCTTAATAAATTCAATAATTATTTACTAAGACAGCACCGTAACTATTATCTTATTTATCCAAAGCAAACAAAATCAGAAAGTTGCAAGACAAAACACTAAAAATTTTAATGAAATATAGTTTCACATGTGACTCATCAACGTGATTCTTTTCGTGAGGTTATGATGTTTAGTTTCAGAGATATGAATATTAAAAGAAAAAATCACCTTTTCCATTTTATTTGCCGAACGGAGCGGTCGATCCCGAGGACCAAACGGGGAAAAGTAGATGATTTTATTATCTTCTGAATGCATTTTAGCTTAATTGTTTGTAACCATAGGATAATTACAAAAAGAAAAACGCAAAATAGGGTTTCTCAAAAATTAAAAAATGGCCATAATAAAAAAAGTAATTGAACAAATAAAGAACAAGTGTTTTTCCCGAATTCAGAATCCAAAAATAGATATGCATGTCGAATTTGATTGATATTGATGAAGTAGTTTCAGAAATATTACGGTTTACACACACACACACACACACACACACACACACACACACACAAACACACACACACAAACACACACACACACACACACACACAAACACACACACACACACACACACACATACACACACTCATCCATACGGACATTTTCTAAAAACACGTAATTCGAACTTCAAACATCTCAAAACATGTTTCTATGAAGTCTTATCAAAACTAAAAATTTAACTATTGACAAAGCTTGCTCTAGGAGGAAGCAAAAAAATATTCGCACCTTGAATATCTTGTTTTTTGTTCCTTTCCCCGGATCTCCTCAGAGTTCTTGGCGGGGAGAAGAAACGAATTGGCGTTAGCCACAACGTTAGACAACTTAGCAGCCCTGAAAAGGGCCGGTTGGTAAAATCGTGGTAGTCAGAGAGCGTTAGAGACAAGCTCTGCTTGTCGAGACGTGGCGGTAGGAAGCCGACGTAAGTAAGAAAAAAAGGGGGGGGGGTAGACCACAGAGAAATGTTGTGACGAAAAGAAAAGGATGAGGATGACGATGACCTTGCACTCCAGTCCGCAGACACGAACGAAGCGGGATGCGAGTGCCCCCTAATACATCTCCCAGGACAAGTCGACTGGGAGATAATTCGGTTGGCCTCGGTCGCTTGGCCGCTGAGCGTCAAGGCACCGGGGAGGAGCAGACTTGGCCCGGGAAGCAAGTTTCGACCGGTCGCTCGTCCGCGTAGGGAAAGCTTGGCGTAGTGCGAGTAGGGCCGGGATGCCCAGGAGCCGAGGCTTCACCGGTCGACCATCTTATAGTCCTCAAGCGCGTACCTTGGAGAGAGCCCAGTGTTCTTCGCTGCTGTAGTCCCACTGTTGCCGTGGTGGCGTCTCGAAGTTGTAGAGTCGACTGGAGTAGGTCTCGACCAAGCCGAAGCCGGGAGACGACTGGTGCTCACGCTCCAAGCGCGGCCCATATTTATAGGCGTTCGGAGAGCTGCGCCGACGCACTAGTAAGAGTGGGGGTAACTGCGCGCAAGGGACTGCGAGAGAGAGGGAATCCCGCTGGGAAGCAACTGTGCGCAGCAGTCGTTGAGAGGGGGGGGGGGGGTAACATTTTCAGAAATTATAAAAAAAAAAACGAGCCTAAGCATAGATTAAAATTCATCAAATAGAAGCTGAGATATAAGCGATGCAGTGTTGAATTATGCAAAGTATACAGGGTAAGAAAACAAATTTTGAAACTTAATATCTTTCATTCTAACTGGTATCATAAACAATCCAAAGAAATTGATCAATGTGCTATATAATGCTAACTTAATCCAAAATTTTGAATTGATTATTGCTTTTTTACTCCAGTTATCGCGTAACGTAGAAAAAAACGACTCATAGTATACAGGGTGAGAACAAAAATTTAAAGCTTGATATATTTAAAACTAACTGGTTTCATAAACAACTTAAACATAGGGATCGAAGTGTTATATAATGCTATTCAATCTAAAATTTCAACTTGATTGTTGCTTTTTCACTCCCGTTATAGCGTCACGTAAAAAACGACTTTTTTTAGTATTTGATGTTTTTCTCAGGATCTGCCCCATGAAATGTCTTAAAATTAAAGTGGTGTATGGTTCTAATAACGTGAACTAATTATGTTTTTTAAAAAGGTTTGACATTTAGTTTTCGAGTTATAACGATTTCAAAAAAATGCACCTTATGGCGTGTGTTAAAAAACGACACCTGGGATGGTAGTACCAGCCACAATTTTCGCACTTGCGCGGATGTCGCGTAGCAATGATTTCTGTGCAGGTCTTACACGATGTAGGCACTAGCATTTGATCATCATTCTCCTCGTTTAACATTGTGTCTAATGTAAATGACTCAATTTGAATTTCCCGGCTGAATTTGATGGTAGCTTATCGACAAGAGGTAATTCGACTCAGTCGATAAGTAGTTCAGGTAGATAGGTAAAGGTGTCTCGAGAATAGGCAAGTAGACTGTGCCAAGCATTGCAAAAAGTTTTGAGGTTAGGATCTGTAAGACTTTTAGATGGTGTTGAGACTTTAACGTGATCGGACCATGCATGATTGGGGAGAAATAATGTGTACACAGGATTTCACAATAAAAAACTATTTATTGATAACACCTCAAGCTAATCATCCATTGATGATACAACGTAGTCAAGCTATTATATGAGAATATAATTAGTATAACAAAAGTAATCGAACAGACAAGCTAAAATGCGTGTTGACCGCTCGACTGCACAAGGCGAAGTGAACACAGCTGACAGCAGTGATCACAGCGACGTCGGCGGTGACCGTCTCGCGGCATAGAGAGGGGAGAGTTGAGTCGCGTAGCTCTGCGTTGGGCCTGCCGTCTCTAGCAAGCAGACATCTGCTCGCTTATATCCAACACTCCCTCCCGAGCAGATTTCTCTTGCTCGGAATCGACTGCATCCAGCCTGTGCAGTACTATTTGTATTGTCTTCTTTAATTAAATTCAAGCCATCCAGCTAATTTTAATCAAATTTTTGCCAATACGTTCTCGAGCATTGTATTAAACTTGATCAAATGTCTCAGCCTTGCAATGCAACTCACTTGTTGATAAGCCTCAGAGACATCATCATCCTAGAGAGTCATGGGGAAGAAGAATAGTAAAAAATCAGATCAAGCATATAGAATATTTCAAATTCAAACTTAGAAAATTGTAGATATAATATCTCCTGGCAAACTTTGCTTATACACACTAGGGCTACGCACTCTGCTTAACAAGTTTACAGAGCTGTGTGAGACAGTGATGCGTTCTCTACTTATCACTAACTGTATTACCATACAATTTGATTACAAATCCATTTGTAAATTCGAGCAGATACGGACAATAAGACTAGCATCTGAAAGTCCTCGTAATTGTCAAACTTTTCTTCAACCTTCAAGACCCAGACCTCTGATGTGTTTTGATCGTTGATAAGCTTGTTTCACTCCAAGCGTTCATGGTATACACCATGTCAAATCGAAAACTTTTGGTAAAAGTGACTGAGAATCTACAACTTTCCTGTAGAAAAACCAGCTTGTTCAATATGCTCTCGAGCTAAGTATTGTTTACGCTTCTGTCTCAGTTAAGTTCAATACCCACATAAGTATCTAAGTTATCGATTTCTAGCTCAAACTGCAATTTAATTCCATCCAACTTAATTTTGTCATTACTGGTTGATTTAAAACTTTACATTAACTTTATCCAACTTGTTTATGTCATTTCTGGTTATCACTATCATCTTTGTAAATCCGTAGTTCAAATACTTGTCTCTTTAATCAAGAAGATAGACAAGATTTTTACATGAAGCTTTCGGACTTGAATTATTTCATTGAATGTTACTAGGCACATCTAATCTTACAAACTTAATTTTACCAAGTTTCAGTTGAATAGTAAACACTCGCAGTATTTCTATATCACTTCACTACTAATCGTTTACAAAGTGGTTGCTCAAACATCAAGCTGCTGTATTTTGAAATCAAAGTTCTTTGGTATAGGTAATACTAATCGGAATAGTTTTAAACACTTGATTTTAATGCATATGTTTGACTTCATGTATGAGTTTTTATCTTTGAATCCTTTTATTAGAAACCGAACCATGTCACTGTCACTATTGTTCAAACCAACTTTCTTTTTAAGTTTTCATTCTGAAACAATGATATTTGGCTTTTGCCTTTCGAGCTTAATGATACATCAATGACAAACTAACTTTTATTTTTCCTCTGTTAACAAAGATTCATCTCCAACTATTTTTTCTTATTCAAGCTTGTTATCTGCACCAATAGTCAGTTCATATGAGTTTGGATCATTTTATACAGTCGCAACTAATACATTTGCCCTGTTTTTGTTTCGTAGTAAGTTTAAGTTTACTTCAACCTTACGTGACGGTATCAATTTTCCGATTTCTCCCTCCGTTTCTAATATTTACCATTTTCTCCCTCCGTTTCGAGGATCAAAACCTCATTTTCCGTATCGAACTTATTAAATATTTTGTATTTATCACCAAATACAAATTTCTGTCAGCTCAGATTTGGATTGTACAACTTTTACGTTCCAGCTAAAGTTCAAAATTTGAATTACTGTTATAAGTATGATGTCATCTCAGTAATGCCGTTATTTTCAGGTATATATCAGGGATGGTGAACTTTAATTTAATTTCAAACTTATTAATACATCCGACATATAGCTGCACCGAAAGTAACACATTTTGCAAGCTTTTGACAATGCCAATTTTAATTAAATTCTGCAAGGAACGCTTTCTGTTCTATTATCCAGCTACTCTTATCATATACTGCTTGAATAGGGCAAATGACTTCGATGCATGTTATGCCTCTTCAATCTATGAACTCTTTCATCTATGAACTCTGTATTTTCTTTGAATGTATCACTGAACAAACATTGCTAAATGTATCTACAATACAAACTAAAAATCATCAATTCAATAATAATTATTGAAAATAAAATCTGTCAAGATTTTTATGACTTTATCTAATTCAGCATTCAAAGTAATTTGCATAAATTTATCAGACTTATTGCTTTTATGAACCCCATAAAACTCTATTTATTTTCCAGCTTGGAGATTTTCTCTTTAGTTTCAAGCTTATGTTGTCGATTGTTCACTTGCTTGTTATATGTTGGATCAATAATCGAGCTTAATAGCTTCGCTAACTTCCAGCATATTTTTCTTATTAGACCTTATACTTTTGTCAAAGACGTACATCACACTGAGATAAACTATGCAACAATTTAATTTGTTTCAAGCTGTTTTTCCCTCCATTCCAACTGTTTGTTTTACACTCCATCATCCAGTGTAGTTATTTGTACATTCTAGAGATTACAGTTCTTACAGACGACAATTTTCCAGATAATGACTTGACAGACTATGTTGTTCAGACTCAATTGAACAATCATCAGTAGCGTAACTCGGACCGTTACCTACTCCCTTCGAATTTATAATCACGGAAATATACGAATTCGCACATTAAATATCAATAAATATCAAGCTTTTCAGTATCATTATCGATTTGAAAATCAATTCCGAGTTGATACGTGCACTACACCACTTCTTAATTTTCCAACGAGCCAACTTGAAATCATGTTTGGATTTTAAAACAGAAATACTATCAGTTTTAGGGCCTTTTAATTTCTTTGTCGTTATTGGCCTCGGCCTTGACTTTCATCAAACTTAGACTTCTCAATCGCATTACAGCCTGATGCGCTATCAATTTTACATTTCGTATTCCAAATACAATGATTACGCCGACAATAACAAATACGAGAAATCGAGCCTTTTCTGACTTTCATATTCTTAAGCAAACTTTTCAAGCTGAGATTTTCGAGTGAACGTAACCGAACCAAACATGCATTTCACATCCTTGCATCCAAAGCACATCTTACTTGCTTCGTGTATTTATGTTTGTGGTACCCTTCATTGTCGTAGTAGAAAATCATCCTTCCAAGATGAAAATACTTGGTTTGTTTAGGCATAAACAACGTCATCTAGAGAGATGTCCAGCTTTCCTGTTAAATATTGTAATATTTAAGAATTCATTGTTAACGATTTCTAGTAGCTATTTCATTAAGAATCTGTGTTTCTCCAACAAAACGTGGATTTTTGACAGTGATTTCAAGGAATGTTATTATTTTTAAACAAATGGATATACTCAGTAATTAATTATATAATCGAGCTCTATATTATCAAACTTATCTTCAAAAGACTGAGTTCCTTTTATACCTTTTTGCTCGAACTACACGTAATGCCATATAACCATTTTCTCAGCAGGACTGTATTTAAATTTCAACAATGTCACTTTGTTTTGTTAGTTTGATTTTATCAAGCATATGAGACAAATCACGAATGTCTACCAACTTAAAGTAACATGACATCAATTCTATTTATAATAAATTTTTCGAACATAATCCAACTTAATTCAGTCGAACTTTCGAGCACATACGATTGACGGATAAATTGCATAGAATCAATTACAAATAGTCAATTTTAATATTAAACAATTTAAGAAAGAAAGAGAAACACGTCCAACTTAACTGTTCATTTTTGCTCTTTACAGACACATTCCCATGAACTGTTTCTTATTTAATTTTTCCTGGACTATTTTTAAACTATGTAATTTCTACTCACGTTATCCAATCCGTCATTGTAATTTGAATTTATACTCGTTACCAGTTTAATCTGTTGTGCTCCTATTTTTGTTGCAGTTGTCCTCTCGACAGGCCATTTTGTTCCACCAAAAAGGGAGCATTCGACAGTCACTCAAGGAAGTTATTTTGGGCTGAATGTATTCGTACGCTGACCTATTCCTTGAAATCAGCAGTCTCCTCTTCATTGAGCTTGTTCATTATATCTAAAAATTGAACAATATTATTAAAATGTGAAAAATTGAATTTTCAATATCAGTATCATTCCTATTTGATACATAATCGAGCTTTCATTTTCCAACTTATCTTGAACAAAATTGTTAAAAACAAAATTTGCTGAATCCAAATGATTGCTATCATTTTGTTTCTTGTCCACACATTCCAACATAGACTTTCAAGCTGTTTTTCAACAGAGCTTATTATCATGTTCTTCTCTAACTAAATATTCCAACTATGTGTCCTCAGCCTTAGACGGATTTTTAATTTAACAGATCCAAATCCAGTTTTATGTTTTTATGCAATCATAACTGGGGTGGGTTTCACACCTTGCAATTACAATACAAGTTTTTCAACATTTCGAACTTATTGTTTTCAACAATATCGAACTGATCGCCGGCACACCGTCAGGCTCAATCATATTTCATACTGGACCGAGTTTCTTTATACTGGCTTAAATAAAACTCCTTAGCCGAAGCCACCTCTTCGGCTCCTTTTCTGCAGATTTCGTTTCACACTTACTCCAGCTTTAACACTCTTACGGAAAAATCATACTTAAGCAATTTCAATTTTCTGAGCAAATGTTCAGTTAACGAACAACAATTAAAAGAACAATGCTAATTGCTTGGATTTTCCACGATTAAATGCTTACTCCTCTGACGAACGACAATCAAAAGAATAGCATTTTATCACAGGAGGCAATGTTGTATGGAGCAAATGTTCAGTTGATGAACGACAATCAAAAGAACAATGCTAATTGCCTAACTCATCACGTGACCTGTGATTTCACAGCATACATAGTGTAGCAGCAACAACATACACTACACTAAAAGTACTGGCCAGCACAATAATTTGGATCTGATGTACACACGTTTACGCATATACATGTACGCAAATGCATGTACACACTTTCGATATGTACATATTTATCTGGAAACGTTAAAATTTTTCAAGCTGTCAAATTTATTTTCTTCGAGCTTTGATCGATCTCATTCTCGTCCTTCTGGACATCACAAAACCTTATAATTCATCTGTGAAGATAATTATGTTGTTTTCTCTGAATCTCTTTCAGAAATTCCCAATTCAATATCCTGAATTGGCAGTTATAACCGTTCTTTATTTAATTCATTAAATCAAGCATAATAATAATTATTATTAAAATAATTTTTAATCAAACTAATTTTCATTTCAATTTCGCCAAACTATTGACTTTGACAATTTTGTGATTTTCCAACTGATTTAAACTTTAGTCAAGGCATCGTTTGTTTTAATTTCAAAAATTTTCCATAAACCATCAGTGCCGCGCGACACGATTCAAACAGCATGCATGCATACATCGTACATGTATATTAGTAAATTGTAACGTCAAGCTGTCATAATTTTACTTAGTTATACACTAGCTCATTATCAGCCGTGGACACATCTACCAGCATCGAGATCGCTCCGCATCTCTCTCGCTCAGCCTGTCCCACACCGACGCGAGCGCGCGCGGGCGTCTATATCACGCTGTCTTTCTCACTCAAGGAAAGCAACACGGCGCCCGTCTGTGTTAACGGCTCCTCCTTCACGCGCGTTCCCGCGTACTCGCATACCGCCATCTTGATGACGTCGAAAAACAACCGACGCCACATGCCGATATGCACGTCCGAACCTGCTGCTCAACCGCGCGCGATTTCTTGGAACTTGGCAACGCTATGCTCATGTTCCAAAAAAAATTTCGACTAGGCGATTGCACACGAAAACGAACACAATTTTCCTGCAACACTCGCGATTGCGCACTTTTCAGAAATCTCGATTATTAGAGCTTTTACCTGACTAAAATATCACAAAACTACTCGAGCTGTTGGCCATTTTTAACAACGTCGAACTTAGAATCGAGCTGGGTTGAACAAGATCTCGAACTAGAGAAAATACCGCACCGGTTATCTCCACACCAAACTCTTTCGTTGAACGTAGTACTTCGAACTGAGAAACTGGCTAACACTTACAACACTTTTCACTCGCGAGTTATTTCAACCAAGCATACAAAAGTCCAGCAAAGTCTTAGCGGGCAGTGGAAGCGTGCTGGGCCCATAACCTGTTGAGACTTTAATGTGCTCAGACCATGCATGCTTGGGGAGAAATAATGTGTACACAGGATTTCACAATAAAACACTATTTATTGATAACACCTCAAGCTAATCATCCATTGATGATAGAACGTAGTCAAGCTATTATATGAGAATATAATATAACAAAAGTAATCGAACAGACAAGCTAAAACGCGTGTTGGCCGCTCGAGTGCACAAGGCGAAGTGAAGCGACGTCGGTGGTGACCGTCTCGCGGCATAGAGAGGGGAGAGTTGAGTCGCGTAGCTCTGCGTTGGGCCTGCCGTCTCTAGCAAGCAGACATCTGCCCGCTTATATCCAACAGATGGAAACAGTGGAGAAAGCAGATAGCGCGTTCCAGCCTCCCAAAGCTCAAAGATAAGCTCAGAAATAGCAGCAGACAAGGACCTCAAAACCACCATACAGCTAACAAAAATCACTCGACACTGCACCAGAAACTGAGATCAACAGACAGCACAACCGTCATGTCAAACTGATGACGTCAGCGAGAGAGAGAGAGATAAAATTAGATTATTCAGCACGACCGCGACACGGAAGTGCCGTATACTTTCGTGTGCGAAAAATGTGTACCATGCGATATCTCACACAATTTTCGACCGATCGGGCTGAAATTTTAGGATAAGTCTCCTCTACGTCGTTTTGAAATAAGGGCCCGATTTGTTCGATTTTTACGCGTATTTTTGATTGAAAATTTTCGTGTTACACGATTATCTCTGAGAGACTTTAATCAATTGGGCCAAAAATTCATGTGCGAACTCCTCTTATAATAGTAAGCTGACAGTTCTATTTTGGGCTTGATCCTGCATGTATAAGCAGAATGCGGTCGCCTCCAAAAATCGCTAAAAACGGTTTTTTAGCTCTAACTCGAATTCTAAGCATTCTACAAAAAAAAAGTTAAATGAAAAAGTTGTAGATCTTCGAAAAATACAACTTTTTCCCATGAACATCAAATCATAAAAATGCTTATAACTCGAATTTACAGCCCAAAATCGACTTTTTACAGCTAAAAAATCAATTATTTGCCATGAAAATTTGCGGATATAATATTTACATGAAAATGTTAAATATAAAAGTTGGCAACATTTTCGAAATACAACTTTTTACCGTGATAAAAATCTTTTTAAACACTTTTTGACATACAACAACTCTAGAAACGATTTTTTAAACATCAAAATGCGCTATGTAAATCTTGGCTACGCTAATTAATAATATTCTTCTGTTTCAAAATAATAATATCCTCTTCAAAGTATAATTTCTTGCTGCAACTGCTTGGCATTGTTTTATATGACCAATGCCCTTGATCCTACTGCTCCTCATCCAGCAGACTATGATATCTCCAGTTACAGTATGATTTAAACACTAAAAAACAACAGAAATCATATTAAAAACTCATATCAACATACAATTATTACACTCACTGATCCCACCTGATAAAAAAACTGATCCGTCAATAGTAGTAAGCAGTATTGCCGGAGTCTTGATGGAGCTTTCTTCCAACTCCAACATCTTGATGGCTCAGATGCCGACACCAATATCTTTAGTCGTACTCCCGTGCATGCAGTAGACTATGATGCCAAAAAATTCAGCATTACTCGTACACCTAGACATACAGGAAAATATGTTACAAACTTTTTTCGCATAGTTTATATTTACAAATAAAAAACTTAGCAGTATATTGATAATAATCACTGTTAAGATACCCGTAAGCAATAAAAGATATCTATTTAAAAAACTTAGAACATGTATAAAGTATTTTAAATCAAAACCTATTAAAGATTCAATATTAAGTGAACATACAGTACGAGTCATTGTAATTTTTGGATATTGCCATGTAGAATAGTACAAACCCATCTCCAGAGCCGTATTAAAGTGGTTGAAGTATCCAAGAACAATACTAAAATATCAATACTAAAGTATCAATCAATACTCCCAGCAAGCATGAATCCAGCTGCAAGATCATCTCGACATGGTTTAAGCAGCCAGCTACGCCAACCAGGACTGTCAGAAAGCAAGAGTACGGGTCCATGGTCAATTTCAGGTGATTCAAGCAAATAGCAACGTCTCAAGGACAGCCAGAAAGTTCGAATATAGCTTGAAAATTGTTAGATCGGCCAGAAACGCCAAGCAGCACGAGCACATAATGTTGAAGTACCCAGAGACGCCAATCAGCACCACTGCAGACAGAGTAAATCTAGCTCCAAGGTCATCTTGATGTAGTGGCAGAAGTCAACAACCCAGCCTGCACTACTTAGATGGTATGAATCAGTTTCGAAGACACCTTGAGGGTATTAAAGTAGCCAGCAACGCCAAGCTAAACCACCCAGATAGTGCGAATCAGCACCATGGTAGTGATTACATGGTCAAATTGGCAACGATAAATACTAAATTCACTGTCCTCTGATACTAATGCCGTATAGCTGTCAGTAGGAGACATCAGAATTACAGCACAATGGTTGAAGTCTAAAAACAGATTACACAATCACTTAGTCACTGATTTCACTGCACATAACACAATAATTTTCTTTTTGTCTGTGGAGAAAGAGGTGTAGGGTAAAAATCTTAATAGACCATGACATGACACTGACGGTGAGGTAGCCAAGGCCACCTACCTCCAGTGTCACCGTGTGTTGGATTCTCACCAACTAAAAACCCTTCGCATTACGGCCAGATTCATGCACCCAGCCGTATCGCAAATACTCTCCGTGGCTCTGCCGAAACTCAACAAGGCGCACCTAGCTCCGTCCTCTACGTGCTTTACCCCCGCGGTACGACCGTTAAGCAATCCTTCGCGGGGGGACGAAAGGCTTGTTGCCCTCTTCTATTTGATGAAGTCATCAACTCGTCTTTTTGCATCTTCCGGGCGTCTACTTCCTTTGGCATCGTCCGGTCGTCTACTTCGTGTAGCATCGTCCGGTCATCCTCTGGACAGACTTGTAACGGTTCGACTTTCCCCGTGTGTTGAGTAGTCGGCCGGACGCCAGGATTTGGTTAGGGGAAAGGTTAATTGAAGAGACTTGTTTATGCAATTAATAATAATAAAGATATATTCTAATAATTAAGTTAACAAGGTGATAATTCAAATATGAGTCTCCATCTGTATCAGAAATCGAAATCGCGGTGGTTTAGAATATTTCGCCTTCACAATCGGTTTAGCTTAATCTATAGCGGTTTACGGTACATTAACACGACGTAGCCGGAGTTACGTGGTTTCGGTGCGGTTATCGGTTTTACGGACGCGGTATCGGAGTTTTGGACGGTGAAACGGGTTCGGGTTAACGACGGGTTTTCGGAGGTAAGGTTTCCCTCGAGTCCATGGAGTCGTGAGCGCACGGCCCTACGGATTGAGGTCGCTCGTATCGTTCTTCCCCTGGTCCTGTGTGCTCATAGTGACCAGGCGAATCCCGAGCGGTCGGCGGGTGGTCGGTTTTGTACAGGCAGGAGTTGGCCGGTACTTCACCACGACGTGTGCGCACGACCTGGGGAATCGTCGGCGGGGCTTTAGTTATTTTCTCAGCCCCGTGTGCGCACGGTGGCCGCGAAAACAACCAGTCCTTTGGGATGGATGTTCAGGAGCAGGCGGCAACGTCGAGTATCGGCACGAGTGCTCACGTAGAGGAGACTCGGCGCTGTTCGGCTACTCCTAGTTGTCTCGTGTGCGCACGACGGCCACTCGGAGTTTCGGGTTCGTCAACGTGTCGTCACGTGTGCTCACGAGCCGACGTTGTTGGCGTCCGGTCTAGCTCTAGCTGTTCCTCTCGGTAACGTGTGCGCACGATGCCGTAGGAGTTCAGCTCGAGTAGAACGGCCTCGCTATGCGCGCGGCCCGCCTTATTAGGGTGTGTCGCGGGCGCCGCCGCTCGGCCGCGCTGGCACGTAGCCGCCTGAGTTACTAGTAGAATCTCAACGCTCGTGCGGACTGGCCTTTCGGTTGTGTGCGCGCGCGCGCTCACTCGCTTCGTGCGGACTCGCCTTTGTTCGCTGCGCGCGCGCTCGCTGGGCGTCAGCTTATACTCGGCACCGTGTTTGTTGATCTCGTGTGCCGAGACTTATGTCTCGTCACAGACTCAACCCCGACACCTACGTTCCTCTGCATCGGGTGAGGGAGTCTGGGCTCCAACTCAGTTACCTACGTTCCTCAGCATCGGTCTGAGGAGCACTTAAAGGTACTCAACCCTAGCTCCTACGTTCCTCTGCATCGGCCAGGGGAGTGAAAGCTCAACTCTATGACCTACGTTCCTCTGCATCAGTCAGAGGAGCATTTCGTACTTGTGACTCAGTGGCCTTCGTCTAGCAGCATTTAACTTGGCTGTTTTGCCTTATCTTTTCCTTCTATTCTCTTCGTCATTTCTAACCTTCTTGAGGATGGTCCTTACGTAGTTGTCTACTGCGTGCCAACCATCCTCCGTCGACAACATGGCTGTCATCATAGATTCAGGTGTCACACTTGTCTGGAGGTAACACTGGAGTTCTTCTCGCTCCATTTGTTATCGCGAACAGTCACAGAAGACATGCTCCGCATCCTCATTAGCGTCCAAACCAACTGGGCAGTTTGGACGGTCCTCTATTTTAAATCTGTGTAGGCCCGAGAGCATCCGTGCCCCGTCAGAAACTGTGTGAGGTAGTAGTTAACTTCCCCATATCCTCTTTGCGTCCAGTCCTCTATTCTTGGTATGAGGCGATGTGTCCATCGCCCCTTATCGACGGAGTCCCATCTTTCTTGCCACTCAGTCATTGTCTGCTTCCTTGCGGAATCCCAGATTTCGTTATGGGTGTTGCCGTTAATCCGTCTCTTTGCCTCGTATACGTCCTTCCTCTCTATTACGAAAAGGTCGATAGGCGGCATGCTTGCTATGATGCAGGCCACTTCGTCCGATACCGTTCGGTAAGCTGATGCGACCCTAAGTGTACTTCTCCTGTATACTGTCGATATCTTTCGTGCGTAACTTTTCACCAACATGGCATCTGCCCATATTGGGGCCCCGTACAGAATAATCGATGTGATTACACTGGCTAAGAGCAACCTACGTTTCTGCAAAGGCCCTCCTGTGTTTGGCATCAATCGTGTTAGAGCTGCGCCAACTCTTGCTGCTTTATCGCTTAATACTTCTAGATGTTATTTAAAATTAAGTCTTGCATCGATGGTGAGACCCAGGTACTTGATGGTCGGTTGAGAAACGATCTCATGTCCATCTACTATCAGTGTCATTTCTTCTATTTTCTTCCTACTGGTAATCAGAATAGCTTCCGTTTTGTGGCTGGTTAATTCTAGGCCCGTCTCCGTAAGCCATTCTTGTATCATACGAACAGCCTCGTTAGCAGTTTCTGCCACCTCGTCTTTGTCCTTCGCCACTACTACGACTATGATGTCATCCGCAAATCCTGTGACCATTGCCCCTTGGGGTAGTTCTAATCTTAGAACTCCATCGTACACGATATTCCACAATAGTGGGCCCAGCACGGACCCCTGGGGAACGCCTCCTGTGACCTTATAGGTATCTGTGCCGTTCTCCGTATCGTATAGTAGGATTCTGTCCTTAAGGTAGTCAGTCATAATCCTTCTTACATACCCAGGTACCTCCTGGTGTCGCAATGCCTCGTGTATCTTACTACAGTTAGCCGAGTTGAACGCATTTTTTACGTCCAGTGTGACGATAGCACAGTACTTCTTGGATCCTCCTTTCCATCTTTTCCTTTTTATTGCTGATCGGGCAGTGTCGATCGCCAAGCCGGCGGCGTCCAGGGTAGAGCGCTTCTTCCTGAAGCCGTATTGGTGATCTGCAAGTCCACTGGATCCTTCTATGGCCTGGTCCATCCTTACGCAGATTATGCGTTCTAGAATCTTGCCCGGGGTATCCAGCATGCATAGCGGTCTGTATGATGTGGCTTCTCCAGGTGGCTTATCTCCTTTGGGTAGCAACACAAGACGCTGTTTTTTCCAGTCTGTAGGAAACGTCCCTTCTTCGAGACATGTGTTGTACAAATCTACAAAGACTTCGGGGCGGGCTTTGATAGCATGTTTCAATGCAATATTGGGTATGCCATCCGGGCCTGGAGCCTTGTTGTTCCCCACCTTCTTGCATGCAGCCAGCAGCTCCTCCGTGGTGATTGGGGGAATAGCTTCGTCGTCTGTCTTTGCCTCGATTCCGTATGCTTCATTTAGCTGGAGAGGGAACAGCGTAGTCATGATACGTCCATCAATTCCGGGCATTTGGGAGGCGGTACATAGCTTCCTTTTATCTTTTTCATTACGACTTTATAAGGACGGCCCCAGGGGTCCCGTTCGACTTCGTCCTGCAACTCTTTAAGGCACCGTCGCTTGTTGGCGCGGATTGTCCGTTTAAGGTTCCTTTTAGCGTCCTTCATTTCTTCTTTGCGGGCTTCTACTACCTCCTGGCCTCTTCCAGTTTTGTAGTATTTCTTCCTTGCCCGTTGTTCTCGTCTTCTGATCCGGTGACACCCCTATAGCACCCGATAATTTGGCAACATTGCCTCAACATTGCATTACAAGACTGGCTAGATTCGGCAATATTGCTAGCGCGTAGAACAACATTGCTGCAACCATTAGGCAATGTTGTCACGCACCAAAATGTCCGCTTTTTCATTGCGAGGCTGGTTATCTCCCACAGAGATCCCAATATATTGGGAACATTGCCTAAAGATTGCCCTACCAGATTGTGCAATATTGCATGAAGCCTTATTAATATTCCTGCAACTATTTAAGAAACATTGCTACTAGATTGTGTAATATTTAACTAATACTGCGCTAACCTTAAAATATTTTTGCATCATTATAAAATTGTTATAATGATGCGAAAATAATATAATTTGGGCATAATTTTTCGATTTATCATATCCTTTTATCAAACGTTTAACGACAAGATTATTTGCTCGATTTTGTGGAAATCAGGTGATTAGTTTCGCAATTAGTTTAACGATTTTTTCTAAGTTTTTTTAATAGAATCATGATAAATAAAACATTCAGTGAAGAGAAATCAAGAGATGTCAATGGGAGATGAACATTAAAACATTCGTTTTCAACTTTTTTACTTTAATAGTTTTATTGTCATACAAAATTTCTTTCTTTATACCATCGATTCCGAGCAAAAAGTTTTAAAATAAAACAGGTAAAAAATCGCGTTGTATAACCTCAGTTATAGTTTCCCTCCTATTCCTTGGTCGAAAACATGAATATTTAATGATTTGGAAGTATTTATAATAGTTTATTCCCTTTATTGAAAAGGCTAGTTTTTCGTCGAAAAACGCTGTTTTCCATGTTTCCACTTATGACCTGAGCCACAAAAAATATATTTGGACCCGGGAGCCGTTTTTCCTTTAAGCTTAAGTGTAAATGTATGTAGAAATAGCGGTCATATATTGAAACTCAATGGTTTACGGTCATCAGACTAAAAAATGTCGATGTTTTACGCAAATTCACAATAATACCCATTTTTGGCCCTTTGTATAATTTTTCCATATTTTACATAACTTGAGCTGCACACTCAGAAAATTTCATCAAGATTCATTGCTCCTACGCTGTGCAATTTTATTTTGAAACTAAAATACCTGTTTGGGCACACTGTGCGCCATAGGGAGGAAAATGGTGCCCTTCCGGTCCCTGGGATAGTAGTAACCGGAGCCCGTGCTGTCATCGCTTCTGGATCCATCCGTGTACTAGATAGCTTCTTCCCTTGACAGGGTAGATCTCGTAGTCTTGCAGTCTTGCCGTGTTGAAATAATTATCTCGTATTTTTTTCCAAAGAAGTAACGCGCTATCATCGTGTCCGTTTTTATGAACAATTCCGGTTGAAGGCAGAATTTCGGCGGAAGCCGAGTATGACTTGTCCACTGTTTCCACTGCCTGTAGGCATTAGGTCTATGGTCGGCCTTAGTAGTCTTCCCTACGATCATGAGGTGAAGGGGTTCTTCTTCCACTAGGATTCCTAGTGCTCTGGTGGGCGTGGTCCTTAGAGCCCCAGTAGCCCCCCTCGTTACAATTCCCCTTAATCTCTTCAGAGTCCTCTTCGTCTTTGTCTGCTCTACCCTTGGCCACCAGACCAGTGCGGCGTACGCAATCCTGGGCAGAAGTTCGCCCCGGTAGAGCCATAAGAGAATTTTAGGACTTAGTCTCTGTTGAGAAACAGTGAGGTAGACGGGATGATTATTTATGATAAAGTAGTTTATTTATGATGGATATTTACAGAGCATGCCGAGCATGCATGTGCTCTCCAAGAGGGCTACAGCAACCAGTGGGCAGTGTCGTAGTCGCGCAGTGACTATATGTCGTACGACTCACATATATATAATACTGGTGGGGAGTTGCACATGTGTGTGTCTATCCTATATGCTATGCTATCTACGGTGCGCAACGAGACGAGACTCACTGTCGAGTAGTTGCGCACAGCGCTTCTGCGCATCCTATCTCTAGATGCTATATGGTATAGTGTACAGACAAATGTACTATACATAATCTAACAGTCTCCACGTGCTGCTTAACGCCCTTCGGCATGTTCAGAATGCTACTAGGAACTTGTTACTCTTGGCCATGAGGTGTTTCTCCCAAGTCAGATTCCTGTCAAGGACAACGCCGACGTACTTAGCTGAGTCCTTTACCTCCAGGGCTGTACCTAAAAGTCTAGGTGTCATGTAGGTTCCAATCTTGTACTTGGGTTTTAAGATAACCAGCTTGATTAATTCTGGGTTAACCGAGAGCCCTGTTGAGCAGCACCCATTTTCCACTTTTTATAGTGCGAGCTACATGGCGTCCATGGCAGCTTCAGCTTCGGCACTTTTGATCAGTATTAGGAAGTCATCTGCATAGGCCTAGGTATAGCACTCTATAACATTCAGTGTCTTTAGCAGACCGTTGTCCACCAGACTCCAGATGGTGGGGGCTGCCACTTACCCCTGCGCACATCCTTTACTGACTACACCTGAAACCGTAGTGGTTCCTAGTTTTGAGACCATAGTCCTGCAGTTTAGCATGCCCTCAAGCCATTAAATAAGTAGCCTGGGCACGACCTGCTTGATAGCCTGCTCAGTTACCGTTCTAATCGAGGTACGATTAAACGCCCCCTCTATGTCCAGGAATGCTCTTACCATGAGATCTCCCTTTTCCAGCTGCTCCCGGATGCGATAGACCGCTGTGTGTAGTGCGGTTTTCGTGGAGTAACCCGCCCTATACGCATACTGGTTGGGGTGTAGTGGGTTGATGGTGAGGACTAACTCTTTAAGTGTTTTAAACACAAAGGAGTTTAGGCTGACGGCCTATATTTCTTAAAAGTCGTGTGACTAGCTTTCCCAGGTTTCAGGATGAATACTACCTTGGCCGTTCTTCAAATTTTGGGCACGAAAGCCAGGGCAACGTTAGCTCTAGGAAGTTTGACCAGGAGTCCTATTAGTTCTTCCAGTCCCTCCTGCAGAAATGCTAGGTACATACTATCCGTACCCGGAGCTTTGAAGGGCTGAAAGTTCCCGATGACCCATCTGACCTTTTCTGGGGTGACAACCTTCGCCGCCAGCTCCCATGCTGTATTCTGTGGTCTCTAAGAGGGGATCGACCACAATTCATTTACCAGCTGAAAGTCTGGAAAGTTAACTTCTAGAAGAAGATGAAGGCACTCCTCTTCCGAAGACGCATATTCTCAAGTTGGTAGTTTTATTAAGGGGACAAGCCACTTTTAAACCCTGAAAAATAAAATTCTTATGAATAATTACAAAAATAAATTATAATTGTTATATCATTTTTATACTAATACTAGGTTATATTACCTGTATTTTTACCATTGTTAAACATTTTCTAAGCATTCATACCAAAAGTATAAGTGTACAAAGCATGCTCCTAAAATTTCAGCCCAATCAAACCATGTGGTCACATGGAATACTACGGACAGTGCCAAAATACTCAAAACAGTATACGGAGAGTCACTATGGGTAAGTAGGTGCTAATATGGATTTACTATGGTAAAATAACAGGTAATATAACCTAATATTAGTATAAAAATTATGTAACAATTATAATTTATTTTTGTAATTATTTATAAGAATTTTATTTTTCAGGGTTTAAAAGTGGCTTGTCCCCTTAATCCGAGCCGTACCTCAGGATTCTTTGCGAGTATTTGGATTAGCCTAGCTGCATCTGGGTATCCTATGATTTCCTCACAGTAGTTCCTCCACCCTTTGTTTTTACCAGAATTGACGTGGTTTTTATATAGCCGGTATCTCGACTTTCAGTAAGTTCTCCCAAAAATTCTTGAAGTATGAGCGGCAACGTTCAAATCCTACTCAACTAGCAAGTTTCCTGTTGAAGATATTATATCTAACCTGGCGTGACTTGGAATAGAAAAGTAAAACACTGTTTTCTGGTTACGTTTGATTTATTGAACACTCGAGCTTACCTTTAAGCTTGTCTTATTATAAAAATAGGAACTACGTGTCAAACTAACGAACAACTGTACAAAGATTACAATCTAGCGCGGACGCGTCCATCTCGGGCAAGAGCACACAGAGAAGTGAGCGCCGCCGCCGCAGCCGCGACGTCGACGCTGGCCGCAGTAGACAGAGAGGGGGAAGCTTCGTGCATAGCGTCTCTGCGGTCGTCAGAAGTCTGCTCGCTTATTCTCAACATTTCCAAACCTTGAAAATTATTAAATCATTTATTTATATTTCACTTACTTGTATTTTTGTAGACTGCTGCAAATTCTGAGTTTACTACCATGTAAATTTCCTTCCTTCGGGATATTTATTTATTATAAAAGTAATACTAGTTTAAAATATAAGCGAACGATACTACGATAGTAATATCATTTGAAAATAAAATATATTTTAAGAAGCTTTGGAAATACTTGAGTACACTAAATTGCCACCGAGACTTGAAATACAAAACTTAGAGAATATAAGGGAGCAACCACCTCAGTTGAACTTCTCGACCAGCCTGATTTTCAGAGTCATTTTTCTAGCGCGTCACCCTCGCATCCCCTATAGCACCCGATAATTTGGCAACATTGCCTCAACATTGCATTGCAAGACTGGCTAGATTCGGCAATATTGCTAGCGCGTAAAACAACATTGCTGCAACCATTAGGCAATGTTGTCACGCACCAAAATGTCCGCTTTTTCATTGCAAGGCTGGTTATCTCCCACAGAAATCCCAATATTTTGGGAACATTGCCTAAAGATTGCCCTACCAGATTGTGCAATATTGCATGAAGCCTTATTAATATTCCTGCAACTATTTAGGGAACATTGCTACTAGATTGTACAATATTTAAATTATATTGCGCTAACCTTAAAATATTTTTGCATCATTATAAAAATTGTTATAATTGTTTATTAAAAAGCTGAGAAAATTTTACAAACAACATTTTGTATGTTTTTAATGAAAGATGCGTTGTTTAAGAGCTATAAATGAGTGAAAACAGGCAAAAAATGTAAAAAATTCCTAAATAACCAACTTTGAACCCTTATAACTCGAAGAGAATTGATCGAATCGATCAGAAAATTTACAGGTAACATTGTGGTGGCCTCTACAGCATATCCCCCAAGTTTGGGCAAACACTTTTTTTTGCGCACGATTTGTCAGAGAACCACACACACACACACACACACACACACACACACACACACACACACACACACACACACACACACGCACGCACGCACGCACATATGACTTGAAAAGTATTTTTATTGACAATTTAGAACATTTTACATGACATATTGGTTAAATTTTATAAATAAATATTTTTTTATAGAAGTAGAAGGTGTAGTCGCAGTCGCGATGATGATACTAGATTTGTGTATGGAAGATACCGGCAGCCTACTGCAAGAAGTCCATTTGGATCACATCCTCATTCACATCAATTACATGAAGAAGAAGGGATATATGAGACTGCAGATCCTGATAGAAATTCCAATCCAAGGGGTGAAACGCCAGATAGTGAAAGGTATTTATTAATTTAATTCGTTGTAAAAAGATATACATCTTATTAACTATTTAAAAGTTTTGTGATACTTTGTACTTTTAAGAGGCTACTGGACAAGCAGTAGCACGGCTTCACTGCTGCGTCTCAGTTGCAATGCAGTGAGGTGACTGACCCCAATCCACGCTTTTAACATTAAATAAAATAAAACGGTGCACTTTAAAAGAAAAAAACCGCTGTCAAGTCCTTGGCACTTAGCTTCCGCCTATTCCGCTTTTTATCATTGTTCTCAACGTGATGTTATTTTCTTACAAGTGCGATCTTGATATAGTGAAGTGTGACGTACGCTGTTCGTGCACCAAGTACTAGCTTCGGATTATTCGTTATTTAACGGACGTCAGTGAGTGCGCTAAATTGCAATTACTTAACATGTTAATGTACACATCAAAAGTATTAAAAATTTTCTATCAAGAGGCGTGACAGCGCTGCACTAGCGAGTAAAAGTATACGAAGTATATGACACGATGATAGCGCGGGTCGCGTCCTTATTATACTGTGATTATTGGTGTGCATCTCTCCGGGAGAAGTGATCACTACAAGCCCTGCACCGAAGTCGCCTCTCCTCGGGCTGGTTTAGAAGCCCACGCGACCGCGCCTGCCGTACAACGAGCCTAGGGCTGCACGCTTGGAGACCCCGCTAAGCTCAAAGCGGCTCCGCGGCCAACGGGTCGTCACCACGCTCCGCGACCCTCGGAGGCTCGCAGCGCTGCGCCGCAAGTTCGCGAGTATCTCCCAGGATAGTGCTACTCTCGCCCCAGGCCGCACCAAGGGACCTCGCCAGAAAACGATCACACGCTCTGCGTGGACTGCGACCGCCGCCGTCCCGTTCTCCGTCGCGCCCATCTGCTCGACGTCGCCCGACCGCAAACAATCGGCCCTTTTCAGGGCATTAAGCAAAGCAACGTAGCAAGCACGAATTTCCGCGTCTCCCCCCCCCCTCCCCCAGTAACTCCGCCTAACCTCACGTCCTCCGTAATTATCTTCGAGAATACTAATAAATCTTTGAGCATTTAAAAGTGGACGTATGGATTCATCGCGTTTCTTAACGTTTTCCACCGTATTATATATCTACTGTTCGAACTTATGATTATGTTTAGTTCAAACATCTGTCTGTATTCGTTTAACGCGTCTTGACGATCGGCTAATGGTATAGGAAGCGGCCTATAGACTACCACGGCGTCGTGTCTTTAATTGTCGACTCATGTTCGTAAGTAGTTAACAAACCTGACTTTTTAGCCATTCTGTTTCTCTTTTCTTTTCTACAATTAGGATATTGTTTGCATTAGTTCCTCGTTGAAGTTTTTGCAATTTTCAATTTTTCCGTCGATCTCCTCAAATGTGATCTTGTATGGATTTTCGTGATTTATTTCGTGTTTCTCAGGCACTCGCCGCATGTAAATAGTTACAAAGAAACTGTTATACCCAAAGCAAACGCCTATTGGATTTGACCGCGAAAGTGTTTCTTTTTAAGTATTGTAATGTCATATTTGATAGAAAGGTTTTTTCATCAATATTCTGCAGTAAATTTGTAGGGAATTAAATTCTGAACAAACCATCTGCATTAAAAAATATAAAATATTTAATTAAGGGAGCACACCACCTTTAAACTCTGAAAAGCAACCTTAATTCGTATAAATAATAACTAAAATAAACTATAATTGTTACATAATTTTTATACTAATATTAGGTTATATTACCTGTGTAGTACCATGGTAAATCCATATTAGCACCTACTTACCCATGGTGACTCTCCGTATACTGTTTTGAGCATTTTGGCACTGTCCGTAGGATTCCATGTGACCATATGGTTTGATTGGGCTAAAATTTTAGGAGCATGCTTTGTACACTTATACTTTTGGTCTGAATAAAGGGATTCTGATTTGAATGCTTAGAAAATCTTTTATGAAAAAGAATGTGTCATAAATAGGTTAAAAAAGGCCAAAAATTAAGTATTTTTATTGTAAACATTATCTAAGCATTCAAATCAAAATCCCTTTATTCATACCAAAAGTAAAAGTGTACAAAGCATTCTCCTAAAATTTTAGCCCAATCAAACCATGTGGTCACATGGAATCCTACGGACAGTACCAAAATGCTCAAAACAGTATACGGAGAGTCACCATGGGTAAATAGGTGCTAATATGGATTTACCATAGTAAAAATACAGGTAATATAACCTAATATTAGTATAAAAATTATATAACAATTATAATTTATTTTTGTTATTATTTATACGAATTAAGGTTGCTTTTCAGAGTTTAAAGGTGGTGTGCACCCTTAAAAAAATATTTCATGGAGGTGAAGCCTGATTCATCGATCAAAACTCATTATTCGTCCGTGTGCTGTAGGGTGGTTCAAAATTTCCCGACTTTCGAGTTTTCAATTCGTAACCCCTTGAAAAGCTTAAATATATATATAAAAAAAAAAAAATAAAGTAGCTGCAAGGAGGGCTCTGTGCGATGAATTTTAAAGGTCTACCTCAGAAAGAAAATCGTTATTTTTCGTTTTTTTCAGTATTTCCGTTCTTTTTTCGATTTTTGCTATTAAAACTATATAAAAGTTTTCTTAGATCAAACGTGTTTTTTTCGATACCATAACATATTATATAACCCTGTAAGAAATGATCCGCAGTTTTTAGCCAGTTCGTGCGCAGTTCGAAGTGCACTGGGCAGTTGATTAAGCAGTAATTGAGCAGTGAGCATATGATTTTCGTCAGGTTTTTATCCATGTTACTGCTTAGGAACTGCTTAATGAACTGCTGTGCATAAAACACGATGTTAAACTAAATAACAAGAACAATTGACGTATTTATATAGTTAAAAATTTATATTTACTAAAAAACAACCTCAATAATCCGTATTTACAATCAATTGTTGGTTAAAGTAAGTTTTACAATGTGCGTATTAAGAGTGGCAACCTAACCCTACATAGCCATGTATAAATATCAAGACTTCTTACTGACACTACTCTATTCTTATATACATAACTTTTCTTGTCTAAAATATTATAAAAGAGCAAGTATAGTATATGTTAGCCAGCGATAAACTCTAAAAGTGCAGGATCACCAATGATAGTTTTAAAATGAGAGCCAAAACTAGATTTTAATAATTACTTGTTTTACGATAACTTGGTTCCACAACTTTGTTTTGGCTCTCATTTTAAAACTATCATAGCTAGTGAGTTGAAATTTATATGTACATTTGCTTTGACATGTTGAAACAATATATTAACTTGTTTTTACCTTAACTGATATATTTTTGATTTTCATATAAACATCTATGGGTAAATTTCCACGTTCGAGCCATGGGGTTCGATTCGAACTGTCCAACCAAGGCAGACGAGTAAAAAGTGTCATTGTATAGTCCGTTTCTAAACTATTTTTTGAGTTTCTGTGCATATAATTAGTTGTATAACTTTAATACAGTGCATATAACACCATGATATCAAGTGTACATGCCAAGATATTGTCTCTCACATTAGATCTCATACGGCTAATACATTTCTTTGGTGATCCTGCACTTTTAGAGTTTATCGCTGGCTAACATATACTATACTTGCTCTTTTATAATATTTTAGATAATAAAAGTTATGTATATAAGAATAGAGTAGTGTTAGTAAGAAGTCTTGATATTTATACATGGCTATGTAGGGTTAGGTTGCCACTCTTAATAGACACATTGTAAAACTTACTTTAATCAACAATTGATTGTGAATACGGTTTATTGAGGTTGTTTTTTTAGTAAATATAACTTTTTAACTATAGAAATACATATAATATGTTTGATACGTGAACGATTGATTATATTCATTTTGGTTTACCAATCAGTCCCGTACCCAATAATATCGATGCTAGAGGCCACCTCAGTTTCGATAAAATAACAAGGACGGATTAATTTGCATTAATCTTTGTCTTTTTATTCCTCGACACTCTATCCAAACAAATATTTCTATTTTTTGACAAATAATTGAACCCGAGAAAGGTTTTTCCAAAATAAGCGTTTCTTTATTAGTCATTTGAAAATTCGGGCCATACTAATGCATTATGGGACATGAAAAAAGAGCGACAGTTCGTTATTTTTGAAATATTCGAATATACTAGTCGCTATAAAACTGTTTCTACGGGAATCAATACTTCGTTGCATTAGTCAATCAACGGCGTTTACTGCAATTTATTCCTTAGTTTATTTTAATATTATTGTAAGGTCATAACTTATTCTTTATGCACTAAGCGTTATCACGATTTACGAACGTACTTTTTTATACTAATAGGTAGTTCCTAATACTTTTTCAGTCTCTCAAGGTTAACTCAGCAATGACAAAACAAAACAAGACTGACATTGTATGAAATGAAAAGCGAAACTTTGATGATAATTATTTACCAACAACTAGAGATGTTTTAAGCAACTTTTTATATCATCATTTATCAAAAAATAAATACAATTACGAACAGCTCTATTATTGTAGCAAAAAGTTTGATAGATCTTTGGACAACATTTGATATATCTTTAAGGTAATTTATTATGCGATACAATAATTCACAATAACTATATTATCAAGTTCTTCATTAGTTACATCTAATTTAATTTAGGTATATTGGGCACGTAACCATCAAAGTAAGAAAGCTCTATGATGAATGGAACAAACTGATTCGTAGAAAATAAAAACAAATATATATATATATATATATATATGTATATATTTATGAATACAGTACCATTGATGGTTACAAAATGAATATAATCAATCGTTCGGCGTTTCAAACATATATTCCGCATTCTCTCGCATTTTTTTCAGTGAATAGTAGTACAAATCCTCTTTTAAACGAGCCGTTACCGGTTCCGATTAAGAAATAAGAATGGGCGAGCGGAGAATTGTCGCATTGCCCGCATTTTTTTGTCCAAAATTGACAAAAATAATCAATTTTGAACGGGTAAAATTTTGTCTTGGGTTAGCTGTGGGTCGGAACTTATATAATTGGTTATAGTGTATCGGAAAAACACTTTTGATGACCTAAGAATACTTTTATATAGCTTCAATAGCAAAAATCGATAAAAGAACGGAAATACTGAAAAAAACGAAAAATAATGATTTTCTTTCGGAGGTAGAAACCTTTAAAAGTCATCGCACAGCGCCCTCCTTACAGCTACTTTATTTTTTTATGTATTCAAGCTTTTCAAGGGGTTACAAATTGAAAACTCGAAAATCGGGAAATTTTGAACCACCCTAGTGCGCAGCCCCTGATGCACATAAGTATTGACCCTCTATTACAAATTGTACTTACTCGAACCAACTTTTTACACTTAAACACACTATACATACATATATATATATATATATATATATATATATATATTGAATATAAAACATACTATATAACCACCATGTATCTACATCTATATAGGTGCACCTTTAGTCCGATAAAGGTACAAAATGAGATTTCTTCACCACGTCTCGACTAAATTTTTGAACAACTAAACTTATCACTCTTGCTTACATTATATACTTGTACTATGACTATATATATTTAATATACCTTATTGTAAGCCAAACACTATGCATATATATCTATATTTATGCGTATATATGATATTATTTGGTTGTGCATAACCTTAAATCTTAAATAACTTAACTTTTTTTTTATTAAGCATTTTAAGCCTGGCTTATTTCAGCTGTACAAAGTTGTGTATATATACATTTTTACAAAGGTGATTCAGTCGGCAGTTATTTACAAAGTCTTAAATTGTTAGGTTACATTCTTTAATAAACGCTATTATTTTCTTGATGGCGCTAAAGTTAGGTTCGGCTACTAGCGATTCTACACATTGCGGTAGTTGTAGCTTGTCTTTCTTTAAAGCTTCTATGAGTTTTACTCTTTGATTATTATATAATTTACATTGCCACAATACATGATTAATTGTTTCTGATTCTTCGTTGCATTTACAAATATCGTCTGAGATTATATTAATGCGAGCTAAGGACGCAGCAAGATTGTAATGATTCCTTCTAATTCGATTAATGGTAACAATAGTATCTCTTGGAAGAGTTGTATTTGAAAACCAAGGGGAGCGTTGATCCTTATAAAATAGATTAAAATATATTGAGCCTTTCGTTTTGCCTTGCTCTTTAAGTATTAAATTGGTTTAGGTCTCGGAGGATTTTTTTGAATTCTTCAAATAAGTCAAAAAATGGAATCTTTGTGATGTTAAGAGTGTCAGATAAAGTTGCGTTTTTGACAAGTTGATTCAACGTATTCATTTTCTGCGATTCCAACATGTTCGGAGATCCAGAAAAATTTTATGTACTTGTCGTTGGGTGTTCCTCGAGTAAATTGTTTGTATTTTTTAAGTATTTCTAAAATGTTATTATTAATTTTGATATCAATGCGGGGTGATTTGAGGACTTGTAGTGCACTTAACGAAAAATGCATACGTTATGATTTTTTTTTTTCAAGGGCGATATCTAAGGCATCGCTTAATGCAATACATTCTCAGGTGTGAACTGAGGCTTGTTTGTCTATGCTTTTAGTTTTTATGATGTTGAAATCATCACATAGGCAAGCTAAACCTACACAGCTATTGTCGGTATTTTTGCTTCTGTCTGTATATATACAATAGGCGTCGATTGTTTTTATAAAGTCATTAAAACATTGTCTGTATTTTTTTACCTAGTTCAGTATGGAGGGGAAATTAGGAATTCGCGTTGTTAACGTGTCATATTCGTAGCGATAAATGTTATATTTATATCCCGTTGCTATTTTACTGGTACTATCTTGTAGAGCTACCAAGCATTCAAATAAAATAGAGTTGATTTTTAATGACTTTTTATTACACATGTCCTGAGAGTCTTTTATCGTCTTGTATGAGTCAGATTCTTGATTGGAGAAGATTTTTGATATATGGCATTTACAGATTTAATTAATACGTTCTTTTAGAGTGGTAACTTTTCTTTCAGCTAAAGCTATGTTGTTTGGAGTACTTCGGCGATAGCCTAAAGCAGTTTCAAGAGCTGAAATCTGAATATTTTCTATTTTATTTATTAAATTGGTTTGGGTGGGAAAATAAATAAACGAGCCGTAATCAATGACTGATCTAATTAAGCTTTTATAAATAATGATCAAGGTAGATGGATCGGCTCCCCACCACGTACCGCAGAGGAATTTAATTATATTAAGAGATTTCGCGCATCTTTGTGAAATGTTGTCGATATGATCTGAAAATGATAAAAACTAGAAGCCCTTTCATATTAGCCGCTGCGATACAAAGTCATCGAGCTAATTCATAGAAAATGCACGTACTCAGCTGTAAACAAGTTCCATAGGATAATACGCAGCAGCTATTGATGCAGTGAGAAGATGCGTATATGCTATATCCGATGAGAGATATACGAATAAGCGTGTATAAAGAAAGAACAACAGGTGTAATGTGATCCGCGACGAAAAGATGACGTCAGAGATTATTCAACGCCTTGACTCGTCCTTGAGTGGACTCCTGGAACACGCTGCCCGGAGTTTACCGCCCGGAGTGTGCCCCTACCTCAGCAGCCTGTCAGAAGGTGTCCGCTAGTCTACAGTGACCTTCTTTATCGATTCTCACCTGCACAGGGTGATGACGTCGAAAGCTTCTATGGGGGAGGAGGGCCTCACCTGCACAGGTGATTACGTAAGAGCCGAGTGGTGGCGGGAGGGCCTCACCTGTAGTGCTCGCTATCTCGCCGCGAAAGATGCATGCTCGCCGACTGCTGACGTCAGCGCGCTGCCAAAATGCAGCGTGCTATCTATGCATATGATTTGTATATGAGAGAGAGAAAGAGAGACAAAGCTCGCTGCCAGGAGTAAGCTTCCGGTGAGTATACCGCCCGGAGTATGCCGCCACAAGCGATTCTCACCTCGTCAGTCTCGCCGCAGTCTTTCTCGAATATTCCTGCATGCTGTCTCCTGACCGTGAACGGACTCCTGGAGACAGCACGGTGTCAGGAGTATACCGCCCGGAGTATGTCCGCATAAGTGCCACCTCTGAACGACGTATGCTACCTGAACACTCCCCTTCCAGCAGTCGACTCCTGGTGCCCCTTCTACAGATGCACACCTGGTTGCTCTACCTTACCGACCCTTACAGGTGTGCTGATGACGTCATGACTCGAAGCTTCTAGAACATTCAATGGGGGCGAGGCCTATTCTCACCTGCACAGGTGTGCTGAGGGTGGAGTCGTGGGGGAAGCCCGTACCCTCGTTGTATAGCTACTTTCATTGTTTAATTTTGTCATTGTCATTAATTTTGTCCATTAATTTATATAGTTTACGCATTAATTGATTTTCATTATTTATTTATACATTCGTTTATTAAAGTATAATTATAGCACAAAATGTTAACTTCGTCGTCGCTCGTTTGTCGCATGAATTTCCAGTTTATCTTCTCGCTATTAAGCGAGATATAAAAAATATTTAAGTTTATTGGCTGCGGGAGAGCAGGTACGCGACGAGGGAAGCATCGCGCGGGGAGAGAGGGGAACCTTTCTCTCTCTCTCTCTCTCCACAGGTCGTTATTCACAAGGCTCTGCCAGTACTCGCTCCCATTCTTCGTCATATTTTTAACCTGTCATTGAGCGAGTCGTGCTTCCCCTCTGACTGGAAAAAGTCATTAGTGCACGCACTAAACAAAGTCAGCTCTCCTATACCTCTAACTGACTATCGTCCGATCTCCCTTCTATGCTTTCTGTCAAAGGCGCTGGAGTGGCTGGTGCATAAACAAATCACTGAGTACCTGGAGTCCAAGCTTTTTCTGGACGATTTGCAAACTGGTTTTCGCACTGGCCACAGCACTCAGTCCGGCCTACTCAAGCTAACGGATGAAGTCAGGCGTGGCATTAATAACAAGAAGGTAACTCTTCTTCTTCTCTTCGACTTCAGTAAGGCCTTTGACACTGTATGTCACGTCAAACTTCTTCGAAAGCTAACACACGTCTGCTTCTCTAAGCAAGTTATCCGCTGGGTTGCCTCATATCTTACAGGCAGAAAACAGGCAGTCGTTGGTGATGATGGCGAGCTTTCCACCTTTCACCCTCTTAACACGGGGGTACCGCAGGGATCTGTCCTGGGTCCTCTGCTATTCTCCCTGTATATCAATGACATCAGTTTCTGCCTGGACCCCGATGTATCTCATCTCATCTACGCGGATGACTTGCAAATCTACAGCCAATGCCACCTTAAGGAGCTCGACTCTTGTTCCGCGAAGATGTCAGCTAACGCCGAGAGGATTACAGGTTGGGCTGCACAAAATCATCTAAAGCTAAACGTTCTTAAAACACAGGCGATCGTCCTGGGCTCCCCCCACTACATTAACGCTTTACCAAATGTCGCTAACACATGTATCAATATAGGGGGAGCCCAGGTCGAATATAAATCGTCTGTGCGCAGTCTGGGATTGGTGCTCGATTCTAAATTGAACTGGAAAGAGCACGTCACACAACTATGTAAACGTGCTCACTCACTAATGTATAGGTTGTACTTCTTCAGAAAGAGCACGTCACACAACTATGTAAACGTACTCACTCACTAATGTATAGGCTGTACTTCTTCAGAAAGAGCACCAACCAAGAGCTGCGCAAACATCTCGTGCAAGCACTGCTGTTTCCCATCATAGACTACTGCTCTCTAGTATACTGTGACCTTACTTAAGAACTTGACACTAAACTACAGACACTGGTGAACACAGGAATACCTTACATCTTTGGTGTAAGGAGGGACGAGCACATCACCCCCTACAGACGTGAACTGCAATGGCTCACCACCGCCGGGCGTAGGAAGTACTTTGCGGCCTGTTTTCTCAGAAAACTATTCAACACTGCTACACCATCGTACATCTTGGCCTTCTTTGACTTCCACGTCGCACTCCGTCCTGTGAGGGGTGAGGTGACTGCCCTGGATATCCCCCCCTTCGGCACAGAGACGCTGAGGAACGCATTCCATATCAGCGCCTCATACCTCTGGAACTCCTTACCATCTCATCTTCGTGACAATAGATCTATCGCCCAGTTCAAAACGCAAGCTAAGCGCTACTTCCTCGCACAAGAGAGTACATAACATCTACAAACAGCATTCGCCACCCATCTCTCGCCTCCATTACTCTCACATTCATTCACCACCCTTTCATCAATGAACCGCTATTTAACTTATTACTTTAATTAATAATTTTGAACAACATAATGTACATGAATAAAAATTATCTAAATCTAAATCTAAATCCCTTTACTCGCTGGAGCTCCCAGAGCTCCTCGATCCCAAGCAGCTTCCCAGCTTTGCTTTCAAAGATTTGGCGCTGGCGCAAATCGCTGACCTCTAGCTATCGCCATATTGCTTTTCTGGCTTCGCTTGGGTTACGCTTTTCGAGCCGGAGTTTTCAGGCCTGTATATAAGATCGTGCCCTCTCTCGAGGCGCAGGAATAAGTATACATATAGCTATATACTTTTCGGACCCCCTCTCTCTCCGGGCACTACAATACCTATCTTATACCTATAGATATACTCTCTTATGCATACTGCCGCATTACCTGTCATTACTTTGCTTACGCTATTTACGATATTTTTTACAACAAAGACTACTGCGGGATCCCAATATTGGCACCTTGCATTGGTCTTAATACTTGATTAAAACTGAATAATAACAATGTGTGCGTCTCGGGACGCCCGGCAGAAGTGATAACTTAAATTAATAAAAATGGAGAGTATTCTGTTTCGAACTTGGTTAACGATGAAAAATCGAATATTATAAAGGTATAATTGTATTTTGAAAATGTCCATTTTCACCATATTCGCATTATTACGCACACATAGAGTATATTTTCGGCACTGTTGGCTTGATTTTTTTTTAATACTGAGGTCCTGCAAGTTGCATTTAACATATAAAGCAATGTGAACCTTTTATGCTTCATAATAAAATTAACAGAGCATCCATATAATAATGTGAATCTAAAATTTAAAAAACCTATGCTGTCGGTTATTAATAAAAATATTATGACGCTTGTATGTCTTTTTGACGATCAAACGTATGAGATCGTTTTCATCTTAAGATTGTTTCTCTAATAATTTTATATGTTTGTAATTGATCTTCAGGTTTAATTAAGCATTAGGACCACTATAGAGTATCACAGTCTTTAAAAAAGCATCCAGTAGGGGCGCTGGTTTCCTACAGTATAAAATATATAGTTACACTTACGCAGCATACACGACAAGCACGCACGTACACACGTACATAGTATAACGTAGTGGTGAGCGCATAAAAGAGTATAGCTATATACTTATTGCAGGGCGCATAGAGAGGGCCCGAGGAGAGTAAAGCTATATTTAGATTTGGGCGTGGAGTGGGGCGCTGCCGAACCGAGGCCTATAAGAGCCCTATACTAGTATACCTACAGATATCACTGTAACACATTCCATTTAACGCGTTTGAGTTAACGCATTCCATCTAACGCATTCCAGAAGTTACAAACATTGTAGGTTCACCGTCCCATAAGAAGTTATCACTTCAAAATTCGTAGGCAGGCGAAAACTTTCCAGTGCCAAAAAGATGTCCCTGCTGTGCAAGTATATTATGCAAGAGGGGGTGCAAGCGGACATTTTGAAAATAAAACCAATTACCTAATATACTGCAATATTCGATTTTTCGACTTGAACAAGTATAACACTGATAGTTTCTATTTACATCAATTTAAGTTATCACTTCTGCCGGGCGTCCCGAGATGCACACATTTTTTTCGTATATTCTTTTTCCTGCATTTGCGAGAATAAAGTGACTTTATTCCCGCGAATCAAAAAACCACTGCCAATTTATTGACACGTAGCTTTCTCCAACTTAATTTATAGATCCTATAAATAAAATATTGTTTTTATATTTATGCTTTTTTGACGTGCAATGACACCCCTATAAGAGAAAGAAACATTTTTTGAGAAAAATCAGTTTTTACATTATAGCTCTTTATTTGAGAACGGCTTGTTACGTCCTAAACTGATGAGAGTTGTCAACGGACAGTAACTCTACGGGTTAGTTACTACACGGAGAGAAAATTTTACGTAAATTTTGCAGGAACTTTGACGAAAAATTGCTATACTATGTAGTAATGAGAAGACAAACTTGAATGCTGGTAAATTTTAGTAACCAGTATAGTAAAATTTGTCAGTTTCAAATTTTACTATACTGTATAGCAAATTTTATTATACTGCATATCAAATTTTATTAACATCTTAAGTATTAAATTAAGATTATCAATTTTGTTTTTATTTTCAAAATATTTTTTTTCTATTGATGGTAGAAACTCCTTTATTCTTGAGGTTTCGCAGTTGGTTGATCTGGAAAGCTACAACAATTGAATGGTTTTGATTTAGATACACGCTTATTAGTGAGTTCGAGAACGCTGTTTCGCAGGTATAACTATGAATGAAGACCCCAAATATTTACATGAACGCACGCTTTACATGTTATCGCAACCTAACCTAATGAGATCGCGCACGAATCTCAGCACTTGTGAGCAGAGTTTGCATGTCGCCCTCTAGCGTCTAAAATTGATTTAATCAATCCCACTCGAAAGTAGATGTTCTCTTTCGAGTAGAATTGACTTACTTTTTAAATAAAGAGGGCATAGAAATAAGTAATCAATTCAATTGTTTTTTTAAATTATTTATTTTTATAGAAATCAAATCCATGTTTTTTTTTTATATAAAATAAACCATCGGACTGCATAGTCATGTAAGCAATTATACAGTTACATACGTCTTTTTCTTTTATAACATTATACTTAAAACTATCTATATCAAAAATTATAAATGCTTGTAAATGATAGCTAAGATAACAATCATCGTATTTTTTTAGTTACAAAAGCATATTGAGAATCTTTTCGAACGATTTCATGCACTTTATGAATTTCTGAACCTGATTCTGTAAAATTAATAAGAACAGTATTCTTTTTTATTTTCTTACCATTATAATCAAGAGACTTTACGCTTACAATACTGTCTGATGATGAAACATTCAACAAATGAAGATAACGATAGTAAAATTTTAATGTAGATACTGATACTATTGAACTTACTGCGTAAACATCGCTTGATGGTTTCGATTCCATAAATCTATAATTTAGATATAACTGATGTTTAATCGCAATAGTTCGATTAATATTAATCCGACTTGGTGTCGATTTCGAGATTTGTTTTCCCTCTTGATTTTTGCTCTCAAATCGCATGCAGGAAATTTTCCACAACGGACCGAATTCAAACATACACCTAGGGTAATGCACTAAAAAGTGATGTTTTGGTTTAAAGTGATTCGGAAACAACTGATTTAACTGATGCAAATATTCATAAATAATGGTTTCTAAAAGGTTATGCGTTGAAGATGTAATCGTTGTACTCGAAACTAATCGTTGTACTCCTAACTCTCTTAAAGTCAAGTAAAATTCCCAGTACTCATTGTCCATTGGGACCAATGGGCCTATGATTAAATTTAAGTTTTCTACTAAGCAAAACATTTCGGAAGATAACATGATTAGATAGTTTTTTTTTAAAGATTTTTAATTTAATTGCGGTGGCTTATTGATGTTTGAATTTAATCCGTAGTCAAATCCTTGCAGTCTTATATTGAGCTCTTCTAAAGTAAACAGTTTTTCGGTATAAATGAAATAATTTAAAACTAATGCAACGTCATAACGGCAGACGCCTTCTAAGAGATCATGCATCACATCGACAGCAATATTTTCCGCACAGTGAAAATTATTTATTCTATTTAAAATACATCTTTCCTTGATTCCTGTTATCTTAGGATTATTCATTTTGAGTAACGATTCATAATTTTCAGTCGTGCGTAACTCGCAATCTTTTTCTAAGAGAACGTTATGTTTTTGTTTTTGTTTAATCAAGCAATGCTGACAAAATACTTCAGCTAAAAAACTTTCATTCAAACCTATGACGGTGGGAACACCGAGATTATCTCCAACAAATAATACCAACTCGAAAAAGATTTTTTTCGACAGCCAGAAGACACTTCAATTTCAATGCCTACTTCATTTAAACGATTCAACTGATAAACTGCTTTTGAAAAAATGATTTCGTTCTTTAGAACTTGTCTGTCTATTGTATTGAACAGTATAAACAAAAATATGTGCATAATTTTTGATTGATGCTGCGGAGGAAGCACTGGGGTTTGAATGTAGACTGCGCCAGACTTAGCTATCCCTTTCTGAGTACCGAGTGGGTTATTATTTTCATAATCATCATAATACATTATCAGCGGGAAAACTATTTTATCATTATAAATTTTAGATTTTGTTTTCCAATAATTCGCTTGAATAAAATTAGTAATTATTTGTTTGTTTGATTCTAAGTTTTTAACGTAGGTCATTGTTTCTTCAAACATGTTTGGCAATTCAAAAAAAAGTTTTAGTACTTTACACAAAGAAATGAATTGTGCGTTAAGAGGAACATGAACTAATCGTAAAATACCATTTTTTTGTTTATAGTCAACCCTTTAAAGTTTCAAAGTCTTTAAAGTTTCGTATTTTTTGAAACGTTTTTGTTCTGAATCGAACCCCGACGAGCAGTCATATATATCCGAAAATATAACGCTAATATTTTCAAGCTCTTCCTCGCTAGGATTTTTAATACACGAACGAACTTCTTCTTTTGCGGTTTTTAAAATAGTCGATAACAGATCATTTGTTTCCTTAACAATAATATCGGTGAATATACGCGGAATGCTCTTTTTAGAGCTCAAAGATGAAGTAAACTTTAACCACGCGTCAGTTATAATATTTTTATAACGTTGAGGTTAGTCTTCTATCACAGCCATATCATTGACTTGTTCGAATACATTTGAGGAATAAATTATTGATTCATCATCCGAATCACTAGAGCTAAGATCTACAATATTATTCTCAATCACAATAGAATTCGTAACTGTTGAATTTTGATTTTCATTGCAGTTATCATTTTCTAATACCGGCGTACAGAGAGAACTAGAACGAAAAATTCCATGTTTTGTATTAAAATGTTTTTGAAATGAAGGAAATTGTGAATACACTCTGTTTCTATTTTCAGATCGATGCGATACTGCAATGTGATCGAACAGTAAAAAGCAATTTGTATATGAAGTTGAACAATAGAGAATCTGTGAACCGGAATAAACTGGACGCGAGTTGTGCAAGGTCACCGAGAGAGATATGCGTTGGACAACAAGTACATCCGTCGCGTTGTAGAGAAATTCTTTCTGATTTTTCGATGAAATCTTCTTTCGAATTTACGTTCAGTTAATAAAATACGAATGTCACTCGTTGTACATCTCGATGATAACGTTATATTTATTGATAAGACGTCGAGAGTTATTTACGTTTACTCGCTTCAGCTTCCTTCTAACAGAGTTTATGAATTGATAAGTTTTGTAAATTAGTGGCCTGCACTCTACCGTGACAAGTTCGACAAAGTAATAGCGAGAAAAGTAGCTTTTTAAAGTGTTTTATCCCTGATTGTCTAAAAAAATTCTAAATATCAGATTTATATTTTTAAAACGACAATAAAAACTTTTTGAGAGCGAGCAATGCCATGATGTGAGTCCAAATCGTCCCGCGTGGTACTACACTCAGCAGTAGACTATTCCTCTTGCGTCGTCGCGAAACAAGCCTATAAACACAGGTTCTCCGTATACATACACACCGAAAGTATACAAATACCTAGTTATTAATTTTTTTCTTTTTTCTTTGGGTGAGAATGATTCGAGAAGATCATTCTATTGTAAAAAAAAGTCACCGCACAATGTCGTAGAAGTGAAGTTTTCGATGGACCCGGGCTTTCTAAATAGATTACGGAGAAGGAGAAAGTCGACTATGCGGAGGAATAATAACTGAGCTATATAAATTGAATCATTTACCTTCACTCAAATCATTCGACTTAAGAGTGTCAAATAATGCGGCTTCATGCACAGACTTAAAATTTACTGTATCTAAATGGTTGACGAGCAGCGGTCGTATATGATTAACCCATGTACCAGCCTCGATAAACGTTTTATTAGAGTGTAGCTTTTTCAAGTCTAAAAGGAACTGTTAAAATAATTTTTAGTCAAGGATTTGATTTACAAAAACATGTATCAATTTTAGTATTTACCATTCGCTTTCCAGCTTGTGATTTTAGACAGGGAAATTTGTCCATATATTCGTGAATTTGTAGATCATTCATCAACATCCGCCTGCATTCAAACGATTCCTGCCATAACTTTTCGACTTGGTCCCATGGTTCTAAATTTGCGGATAGCCAGTTCAGTTTTTCAACATCTGAAAAGATATTTTTATTAGCTTCTTTCGCGGTTAAAATCTCTGAGAACTAGCATTATACACAAAAGAAAATAAAGATTTGAACCGGCCAGGCGTATTTTGATTCCTACGTAAAGTTGTACGGAGCCTCGCAGAGGTCAACCCTACAAAGCCACTCCGCCTTTCGGTACATGCATTTAGCCTAATAATATAAAAATCGAAAGTTAAAATTACCTCCTTCAGTAGCAATATGTCGAACTTCCTCTTTTTTACGCTTCGCCAACAAATCTGCTTTTCTCATGCACTCCTTAGCGTAATTGTAGTGGTTCCAAAGCTTCCCACTAGCTATATTTCAATATTTTCCTTCTTGAATAAACGGCACGTAATATGTCGATGTAGACTCTCCTTTAAATATCTGGGTTATTTCGTTTGCCAGAATCTCGAACCTTTCTCGATTGATCCTAAAAAAAAAATATTATTTATATAATTTATGAAATAACTCAAGATAAATAACAATTTAATTTTCAAATTACACAAATTTTTCAAGCTTCTGAGTCTCATTAATATTCTTCAAAAGCCAGACTCTCTCTCTCGCAATGATCAGGTGAACAAGCTTAGATCTGATTGTTCTTGATAAAATACCTTTGTTTTTGTTCTTCTTATATGAGTAGTATATATACTGGTATGGCGATACGTCAGTGACGTCATCGCCATACCAGTATATGTAGGGAGAGGGATAGGTAATTAAAAAGGGGGCATAGTAATAAAATTGTGTGTGTGTGTGTGTGTGTGTGTGTGTGATGTGGTGTGTGTGTGTGTGTGTGTGTGTGTGTGTGTGTGTGTGTGTGTGTGTGTGTGTGTGTGTGTGTGGTGCATGCGTGTGTGTATGTTTTTTTTCCTTTATAGAGAGAGAGGATAAAGGCAAATCCATTATGGACGATATGGTACCGACCGGTACCACCTGTGTGGGACTCTCACCCACTAAACCCTTCGCTACTGTTAGTCTTTAACTTCTAACAGCAACGAATCCTCCCCGTCCTCCTTACCGACCCTAAGTAAGTTGGACCAGGCTCTTTCTCCGATATGGCCTCCCCGCGGTAACACCGTTGAGTATTGCTTCGCGGAGGGCGCATGGCTACTGCCCACTTCTGATGATGTAGTCTTTTATCTCGTCTTTTCCTTTCTGCATCATCCAACCGTCTTCTTCCAGCAGCATCGTCCGGTCGTCTACTTCCTGCAGCATCGTCCGGTCATCCTCTGGACAGACTCAACCCCGACACCTACGTTCCTCTGCATCGGGTGAGGGAGTCTGGGCTCCAACTCAGTTACCTACGTTCCTCAGCATCGGTCTGAGGAGCACTTATAGGCACTCAACCCTAGCTCCTACGTTCCTCTGCATCGGGCAGGGGAGTGATAGCTCAACTCTGTGACCTACGTTCCTCTGCATCAGTCCGAGGAGCGTTTCGTATTTACGACTTAGTGGCCTTCGACTGGCAACCTTTTACTCGATTGTCTCGACTCGTCTTTCCCTTCTTTTCTCTTCGTCCTTTCTGACTTTTTGATGTGAAACATCTAATGGCGCGGCTCGGGGGTTCAACTGAATCGTTTTGTCGTGACGCTTCCCCTCTCGTGCCTCTACAGTGCGCTCCCATCTCCGCCTCTCTCTTGCCTCTACAGCGCGCTCACCTCTCCTCCTCTATAGCGCGCTCCTCTATACTGGAGAGAAAGCAGAGAGATGAGAGAGACGAAAGACTTGAGAGAGAGAGAGAGAGGAGACGAGAGAGAGAGAGAGAGAGGAGGAAGGAGGGAGAATGAGAGAGAGAAGAGACAGTCAAGAGAAATATACATGGCGTGCGCGCGTCGACCAGAGAGAGAGGGAGAGAGAGAGGAGAGGCAGAGTATGTATGCGTGATGCGTATCTGTGGCGTGTGCTATACACAGCGTTGGACAGGCGTGCGCGCGTCGACCAAAAGGAGAGAGAGAGAGAGAGAGAGAGAGGAAGCGTATGTATGCGGTGCGTATCTGTGAGTGCGCTTTAGACAGCGATGGGTCTAGAACTATAAGAGTGTGTTTATGCGTGACTGTGCCTATCGTGAGTGCTTGCAGTATACGGCGCGCGCTCTAGTCGCTTTATTGGTGTACACGGCATCGTCTCGTGCTGTACAATCGATGCAGTATTTATAAGATACCTTGATGATGTTATGTCTAACACTTTCGTCGCATATTTTAGTTATCATCGGCCAATCGTCACTGTAATACCATCACAAACATTGATTGCTAGTATTACAGAAATAACTGATGATACATCTGACAATAGCAAAAGTGTAAATATTTGTAATATATTTCTAAACAAAAATATTAATACTTGTTACTTTCATTTTACACTTCCTCCAATACAACATCCTTTCCATTACAGACCTTCATAAACCTCAGTTTTTATGTTACAAAACAAAAAATATTTTTATTATTTTTTTTTTTACCGCCGCGGCCTTTCAGGCCTAGCTGGCGGGGGCCTTCCACCACCTCTGTGTGGAAGTAGTGCCCAATCCTAATTTATCCACCACTTTTTTACCTCAAATGTATGTACACCTATTATTTTTCCACCCTGAGAGACTTCTCCGGTGAGGACCATATTTTCAGACGCACACCTTGCTGGTTAAGCCAGCACTCTCTGCCCCCGAGAGGGCATCGGGTCCGTCTCTCAGTGTAGCTTTCCCCGGAGAAAGTCCCGTGTATTAGACCAGCTCCACGTCGGTAAGGCCGGCGCTCCCTGCCTAGTGCATCGGGTTGGCTACCTTTTTAATTCCTGCCTTTTGCCTATGGTCCCTACCACTGTTTCGCATTCGCCCAGGCTTAACGCCTGTGAGGCAGGGAAAACCCGGAATTACACTGAAGGAAAATTCCGGGGAAAAACCTGCCTCGAAACAGCCGGTGTCTTGGGTACTTTTCCCGTTGAAAATAACTCAGAAAAAACTCCGAGTGACTTCACCGGGAATCGAACCCACGACCCCTAGAGCGGACGTGTTTCGGACGGTTAAGGCGTGCGCCTTAGCCAACTGAGCCACGGACGCTCCAAAACAAAAAATATTGATTTACTTTATTTTATATAAACTTCTTTCAATAACCATAAATTTCAATGTTTCACATCTGCCAGGCGTCCCGTGACGGCTCACTTTTTTTTGAGAATGGTCTTCACGTATGTCTTTACTGCGTACCATCCGGCCTCCGACGTCAGCATAGCTGTCATCATTGACTCCGGCGTCACTCTTGTCTGGAGGTAGCACTCGAGTTCTTCTCGCTCTTGTTGATAGCGTGAGCAGTCACAGAAGACATGCTCCGCATCTTCGTTCGTATCCAAACATACTGGGCAGTTTGGGCGGTCGTCTATTTTAAATCGGTGCAGGTACGCTCGAAGCATTNGCAGGTACGCTCGGAAGCATCCATGCCCGCTAAGAAACTGTGTGAGATAGAAGTCTACTTGCCCGTGTCTCCTTTCAATCCAGTCCCCTATTTTTGGTATAAGGCGATGTGTCCATCGCCCTTTCCTGCTAGCATCCCATCTTTGTTGCCACTCATCCATTGTCCGCTTCCGCGCGTTGTTCTAGTTTCCTGGCCGCGTGGCGTCATTTCCTCTTTGTTTTACCTCGAAGGCCTCCTTCCTTTCCACCACTAGGAGGTCGATGGGATGCATGCCTGCTATAATGCATGCCGCCTCGTCCGATACCGTACGGTAAGCAGACAAGACCCTTAGTGCACTTCTCCGGTACACTGCCGATATGCTCCGCGCGTAGCTTTTCACCTTCATGGCGTTTGCCCTTATTGGGGCTCCGTACAACATAATTGACGTAGTCACACTGGCTAGAAGCAACCTTCGTTTTTGAGTTGGCCCTCCTACATTTGGCATCAATCGCGATAAAGCAGCGCCAACATTTGCTGCCTTACCGCTCACTGCTTCCAAATGCTGCTTGAAGGTTAGTCTCGCATCGATTGTTATGCCTAGTATTTTGATCGTTGGTTGAGAGACAATCTCATTCCCATCTACTGTCAGTGTTATCGACTCTAGCTTTTTCCTAGAGGTGATAAGGATAGCTTCGGTCTTGTGGCTGGCTAGCTCTAGGCCTGTTTCTATTAGCCATTCGTGTATTATACGAATTGCCTCGTCCGCTATTACTTTCACATCTTCTATGTGTTTCGCTACAACTACTACTGCTATATCGTCCGCGAATCCTATGACCGTTGCCCCTTGGGGTAGTGGTAGGCGTAGTACTCCATCGTACATGATGTTCCAGAGCGGTGGACCAAGTACCGAACCTTGGGGGACGCCTCCTGTGACTTTAGAGGACTTGATGCCGTCCTCAGTATCATACAGCAAGATTCTGTCCTTCAGGTAGTCGGACATCATCCTTCTTATGTACAGAGGTACATCTTTCCTTCGGAGTGCCTCATGTATTTGGCTCCATTTAGCCGAGTTAAAAGCATTTTTTACGTCCAGTGTAGCAATAGCGCAGTACTCCTTTTTGCCTCCTTTCCATCTTGTTCCCATCACTGCTCTTCGGGCAGTGTGAATCGCTAGGCTAACTGCGTCCAGTGTAGAGCGTTGCCTCCGGAATCCGTACTGGTGTTCTGAGAGTCCTTCTGATGTTTCTATGGCTTGATCCATTCTGACGCAGATTATACGTTCTAGGATCTCGCCCGGGGTGTCCAGCATGCAGAGCGGTCTGTATGACGTAGCGTCTTCAGGTGCCTTCTTTCCCTTCGGCAGTAGCACTAGGCGCTGTTTCTTTCAGTTAGTGGGAAATATCCCTTCCTCGAGACATGTGTTGTACAAGTCTACGAAGGTCTCCAGGTGTGCGTGTATAGCATGCTTCAGTGCAATATTGGGTATGCCATCCAGCCCCGGAGCCTTGTTGTTTCCTACTCTTTTGCAGGCCATTTGCAGCTCCTCCGTCGTTATCTTGGGAATATCTTTTTGATTTGTCCCTGCTTCAGTAACACTTGTCTCATCCCATTGTCTGGGGGAACAGTGTAGTCACGACCCGGTTTAAGAATTCCGGGTACTTGAGAGGGGGTACACGACCTCCCTTGATTTTCTTCATAACAATTTTATATGGTCGTCCCCAGGGATCTTGGTCTAGCTCCTTCAGGCCCCGCAGCTTACTGTCGCGTATTGCCTTTTTTCAGCTTTCGTTTAGCCTCCTTTACTTCCTGATCGCAAGTGTCCACTACTTCCTGGCCTCTTCCAGTTCTGTAGAATTTTTTTCTAGATCGCTGTTCCCGTCTCCTAGTCCGGTGGCATTCACTACGGGTCATAGCAATATCATCGTTCCACCAGTATACTGGCGGCCGTCTATTATTTACCACTCTTCGAGGCATAGCGGCGTCGCAGGCTCGGGCAATGTTTTCCATCATCTGTTCTGCCTTGTTGTTCGCCGTTCCAACCAGTTGCAGTTCCTCTAGTGATAACAGGAACATTTCCTTATCATAATCCTTTGCTTTCCAACCGACTCTATTGGTCGTTGTACTCGCACTGGGTCCCTGCTTTGGCTTACCTACCTCCATTATTATGGCCTGGTGGTCACTATGTGTGTAGTGTTCACTCACCCTCCATGAGCCAACTGAACCGATAAGGCCGCTGCTAACAAACGTTAGATCTACAATAGACCCTGTGTCTCCTCTTCTAAAGGTGTGAGTGCATCCTTGGTTGACGAGGACCAAGTCCTAGCAGAGCGAATGCTTCTAGGAGCACTCGTCCTCTTTGGTTAGTCCTTAGGCTGCCCCACTCTACCGCCCAGGCATTAAAGTCGCCTGCGATCAGTACCGGTTTTTTCACTGCCGCATCTTGTACGAGCCGGTCTAGCAGTTGTTGAAACTGCTCGATTGGTGCGTTGGGAGGGGCGTAGCAGCTGTAGATATGTACGCCTGCCACCTTCACGCGCACAAATCCCTCTTTGCGGGTCATCGTCCTTTCCTGGAAAGCAGCGTTACCACACGCCCAGATCGCTGCCTTTCCAGTAGTGTCCATATCCCACGTTGGTTCGCTACGTCAACTTCTGTCTCGCGGACATACTGATTTAGTAGGTCTTGTGCTATCTCGCAGTGGTTTAAGTTTAACTGAACTAGTTTCATTTTCTTCGTTTTACAGTGGCTTCTACTGCAGCAAGGTAAGCTGGGCATGCGTAGCTACCAGCTGCGTGGTCATTCTTCCCGCCTATGCCTCCTTCTTTACAGAGTACGCAGTTGGGTTTATTCGTACACTCCTTTGCTTTTTGTCCATTCTTTCCACATTTATAGCAGAGCCTGCTTCTATCTTCAGCTGCTGTGCAGTATTTGCCGATATGGCCGAAATCCAGACACTTGTAGCATCTAAATGGGTTTGCGTTTTTCGCCGTTTCCCGTATTCTGCAGACAACCCAGCATATTTTGATTTTCCCCTGGGCTATTATCTCTCGTGCCATCCTTGATGGCATTTGAATGACGGCAGTCTGCGTGTCACCGTATGATTTCCGCAGTGATCTTACTACCGACCCATCAATCTTCGTTGAGTCATCACTAGTTGACTCCCTGCGTAGTGCTGTCACTACGTCCTCCTTGCACGTTAATACGTCAAGGTCGTTGATCTCGAAGACCACTAAGTCTTGCAGGGTCCTTACTTTAGTATTCTCCCCTAGCGCTTGTTGTACAGCTTGCTGAAGTTGCTGTGTCTTACCTCCCATTGAGCGTTGGAGTTCCAGCAGCAGGTCTCCCGCTGCGATTCTGCGTATTCTGTTCACGCTGTTCCCGAGCATCTCCAGTTTGGGCTCTGCTTTCATCTTCCTTAAGATGTCGGCATGCGACTTACCTTCCTCGGCCTTTATAACAAGGGCCTCTGGACGGGTTGGTCTCGCCCGTGGTGGTTTCCCTCTTTTGCTTGCCTTTCCACCTTTGCCTTCTTCTTTTTTTCTTTTTTCCCTTCGTACGCCTTGTTTCGACCTTTTGCCAGCCTGTCTGTGCTGTCTGTGTGGTCGGCTCGGGCACTGGCAGCTGTGGCTCACTAGACTTTGCCGCCTTCCTGTCCTGTCGAGGCGGCAGTCTTTGTTCCTCGTCCTTCTTCTTTAAGGAAGTCTCTTGTTCGGGTGAGCGCTCTTTCCTTTTCCTCTCTGCGCTAGGCCGTCCAGTCACAGAAACCGAAGCTCCGAAGCTCCAGCTTCAGCCTGGAGCTAGGCTTGTTTTGCACCATCAGCGCAAAGCTCTCCATTATTTTCATGCGTGTGTACATGCGCGTGTGTGTGTGTGTGTGCGTGTGTGTGTGAAAACAGGGGGAGAGTGAGAGAGAGGAAGAGAGCGAGAGAGGGGGAGAAAGAGAGAAAGAGAGAGAGAGAGAGAGAGAGAGAGAGAGAGAGAGAGAGAGAGAGAGAGAGAGAGAGAGATACTTACCGGCGATCTGCACATGCCTACGTCCTTTCTGGTGTTCTGCGCCTCAGTATATTAAAAATCCCTACTACACGGTGCCGCGGAGCCTGCTCTAAATTTTGGTTCCGGGGATATTAAACCCATCTTGAGCTCCGATCCGTCTACATTGACGTCACGTAGAGAAATGATTCGAATCATAGTGCTTTACGAATATATAATAGAATCGGAAGTAACGCCAAAGGTAATAAGAGTGGTGGAGGGGGTACATAAAAAACATACAAGAGTTCAGTATATCAATTTTATAAAATTTATTTATAAAAACATTAAGCAAAGTAGATTTTTAAAAAATTCTTAAATAACTAATAGCATAATTGTACGGGCACCATACGTGTCACTTATTAACTTAACTAGAAAAAAATACATGTAAGCAATAATAGAAATAATGATAATGAAAAAATTATAAAAAGTTTCAAGCTAATTCCATTATAGATAATAAATGTAGTGACATTTGAGGCAAACAATAAGCAAATAATTCCATTAATACAATATCTAATGAATAAAAATTAAAAGTTGTTGATTCCATGTCGGTTTTAATTTTATTTTCAATTTCTGATTTTCGTGGAGCACAATAATATACAAACGTTGTAATATCTTTAAGCATATTTTTAATTTCAGCTTTATTTTCTTCTTTATCGAGTTCGTCTTTTAAATAACCCAAAAGCAATTCGACTACTTTGTTAACCATAGACGCACATTCTTGTATCATTTTAATTCTTTCGTTGATACACTCACGCACTTGTAATAATCCCTCGAATGTCGATGACTGCATAACGATCGTTGTGTTCAATTCCATTTTCTTTTTTTTAGTAGCTGAAGTAGATGATGATCCTTCTCCTCCCTCAGAAGTGCTGGTGACCTCCACCGCATCCATAGATTGCGAGTCGTGCGGTAATCCGATGTTATTAAGTTGCACAGCTGGTCTCTCCTCGATGGATATCGCCCTCCACCCGTAGGACACAGTGAAAATTATGTCGTGATTAGGTAGTAGTATTTTTGTCGTTTTTCCGTAGAACTGGCAAAACGTATACGAGTTTTTCAAGTACGCGTTTATTGTCGCCGACTGGTCGTCAAAAAGCTGCCAGCTATTTATATCGAATGTTACACATCTTGACCCCGAACCACAAAGTTTTACTACGGGTTTGTATTCAACACTATTGCTACCACTGTTTTCTAAGCCAATGACTAATCTTTTTGAGCTTGATTCATTAAGCGCGTATGTAGTTGGTAGCAATAGATTTGGAAGTAACTTTGATACTCCCTTTGTAACGCGAGATGAGCTTGCTTGGCTCTCCATTTTAGCGGTTTTAAAAATCGTAGATACGAATAGTGCGGTGACTGACTGGCAACTGTATTGCTATAGAACTATAGAATGCCTTATAAACCTTTCTTCCCACCATCTTCCACTGTGATTCATACACTATCTCGTTGTTTTAACTGGCAAATAACTAATCACATATGCCCCCCTCTGCCTGCAAAGATTCGTAGGGTACAAGTAAACCGAGGGTTCCAATTTCTTTCTAAGAAGTAATAAAAAAGGACCGGTATCGCTCGTCTATTAATTGCGTGAAAGAATCGAGGTCACTTTTCACATTTCAGCATTACGTAAAAAGATCAAAAGACACCGCCAAATAAAGAATGCTCATTGTTTTATCCGACAAATACCCGCTGTGTCTCCGAAGGGTACAAACGAACTGAAGACTCAAATTTCTTTCTAGGAAAGTAATAAAAATCAATGCTATTAATTATGCGAAAGATCGCGGTCACTTTTTATGTCCCGTATTAAGTACGCGCTGCGAAAGATCAATAATGAAGAACAAAGAGAAGCCGAAATTCCGATATTATCCCTCATCTGTGATATTATAATCCGGAAGTAATAAAAATCAATGCTATCGTTCACCCGTGACTTACGTAGAGAGAAAATGACGCAAAAGGACTGATGTAACTATAAGAAAAAGGGTAGATGGGGAAATGATCTAAGAAATAACTGACTCGTTTATGTATGATTAAAAATTATTACAAAAGTTTATTACAAAATCGTGTCGAGAGCCTTCAGCCGAAGCCTCGTGGCTGATTACGTCCCCCCGCCGCTGTCGAACATTTGTGCATCTGAACCTTTAGTGGAAGTGGTGCTGTGTTTCCCGGGTGCTGGTGTGACCAGCTTCTCTTTCTTTCACCGGGAGGCGGTGGTGAGCTGGTGCTCATCATTTTTTGTGTGCAGCTGTGTGGAGAGGTTGGACGCGGCTAGGAGTCCGCCATTTTGTTGTCACGCGAGCTCTTCTCTCTCGCTCGCTGTGGGTGCTTGGTGCGGCAGAGGCACTTCAGTCTTGCCTGTTGCAGTTTGCTGTGCGGTTTCGAGGCGCGAGGAGGCTGTGTCGAGGAGTTTTCCGACGGGACCACTGTCACCAGGTCCCTCTCTCGCCCTGAGTTGGCTGCAGTTTCGCTCCAGGCCCCGCGCGTTATCTGGGTTGTAGCAGTGCCCAGCGCACATCGGGCCGCTACCTGTCTGCGTTAACTGGGCTACGGCGGTGTCCAGTGCACACCTGGCCATTAATAGTCTACGTTATCTGGACTGCAGCGGTGTCCAGTGCACATCGGGCCGCTGTTTTTCCTGGTTTGGCCTACGCGTTAGTGGGGCTGTAGCCGCGCCCAGTGCACACCTGACTTCGAGCCATCGCCATCGGATCCAGCCTGCGTGTTGTTGTGTGTAGCGGTGAAGATGGATGCTGATATCTGCCCCTACTGCAATGTCCCTGTCCTTGATGGTCTGCAGTGCTCGAGCTGCACGGCTGTTTATCACGCATCGTGTTCCGGGAGATGTCGTACCAGCATGGAGGGGGTCTTCTCGTGCTGCGCGGCCCCTATAGTGCCCATGGCTAGCGGAAACGAGCGTGNAGGGGTACGTGAGGATACTGCTGGGGGAAGTGGCGTCATTGCTGATGGAGTCTCAGAGGGCGGTTTGGACGCCAACTGCAACGATCGTGCCAAGCCTAACCGTAACGGCCTGTTGGGCCTTAAGCGTCGTAGCTGGAAAGAGTCGGGTGCAGTGACCGTAGAGGACAATCTGGTCTCTCTCATTGGCTCTAGCACGGGTGATCTCCGAGATTCGATCTCCTCCTTGAAGCAGCAACTGTGTGGCTTCAACACCCAGCTTGTCAGTCACAGCTCCGAACTTGCCATTCTGAAGGGCAAAGTCAACTCCTGGGAGGCCAGGATTAAGATTGTGGAGGAAAAACTAGCTGGTTCTGGCGTGGCTGTTGGAGCTGTGGCACCCGGATCAAGCAACCCCGTGATCTCGTGCAGCGACGAATTCAATGCTGAAATTCGAGACCAGATGTACAGATCCTTCAACCTCTTGCTATACAACGTACCTGCCAGTGACTCTGACCTCGTAGAGGTTAAGAGAATCCTGTCTGGAATCCCCAACCTGGACTTGGGAAGAATCCAGGTTCGCAGATTTTCAAAGCCCACGGCACGCAGTGTAATTCCACCAATCATCGTCAGGTTCAGCACCAGTGCGGAGGTGATTAGAGCTGTGACCTTCAGGAGCGAGTTGCCTGTGGGGATCAATGCAGCTGCTGATCTCACACCGGCCTAGCGGGCTCGCCGCGCTCGGCTGCTGGAGACAGCAAACCAGCACAATCGGGTGCTCCCAGACCAGCCCAAAACCGTCAATTTGTGAGGGGTAGTCTGGCTCTCGTCGATGCCAGGAAGCGACAGCGGCCATTTCGTGGTGGCAGTCAGCAGCAAGACCAATAACACTGCACTGAAGGAGGCCAGGCTCTGCATTTACTACCAGAACAAGCTGTCTTATTTACGGACTAATCTTCTTCAATTAACTTGTTTACCAGACATTATCATCTTCACAGAGACCTGGCTGCAGCCCTCAGTGTTATCCAGCGAGTTGGGCCTGGCGGGATTCCGCGTCTACAGGCGGGACCGTGACTTGGAGGCTTCAGGTGTTTCTAGAGGCGGAGGTGTCCTGGTGGCGGTAAAAGACCATCTCTATGGTCCATCTACCATCGTGAATACCCCTATAGCACCTGATATTTTGGCAATATTGACTCCACATTTCATTGCAAGACTAGCTAGATTCGGCAATATTGCCAGAGCTTAGAACAACATTGCTGCAACCATAAGGCAATGTTGCCACGCACCAAAATGTCCGCTTTTTCATTGCAAAGTTGGTTATCTCCCACATAGGTCCCAATATTTTGGGAACATTGCCTAAAGATTCCATTACCAGATTTTGCAATATTGCACGGAACCTTATTAATGTTGCTTCAACTATTCAAGGAACATTGCTACTAGATTGCACAATATTTAATTAATATTGCGATAACCTTAAATTATTTTCGCATCATTATAAAAATTGTTATACTAATACGGAAATAATTTAAAGTTATCGCAATGCACTGTTGAGGCAATGTTGCCAAAATAGCGGGTGCTATAGGGGTATCGACACTTCATTGGAGCTTATTCTCATCAGAGTCTCTCTTCCAGGAATCAAGTTGCTGCTGTGTTCCGTCTACCTTCGTCCCAGCTCGGATCCTGGGCGCTATCAGGAACTTGTTGATGTCTTCGAGGCGGCTGCTGAAGCCTGTGGAGATTGTCAGCTCGTCATGGCGGGAGATTTCAACCTCCCGTCTATTATTTGGAACTCCGATCCACTCCGGTTCACTCAGACCGGTTACGTGGACCCTGGTCACAGGCTGAGTGCTGAAATTATCAGAGACGGATTCTCCATGCACGGCCTTATTCAGCACACACCGCCTCTCCCCGCCAAGGGTTACTGGTTGGACCTTATCTTCGGGCCTTCTGGACTGGTGTCGCCGATGGATCTGCGCGAGGAGCTGGTGGCGTCTGATGAGCATCATGTGTCTTGTTTTTACGAACTAAGTTTATCTAGTATATCCAATTTTGCTACGTTTTCTAAGAGAAACTTCTATTCCGCAGACTACGATCTTATTGTAAGCCATCTCCGGGATGTGGACTGGTGCTCGATCTTGTCAGATGATTGCTTGGATAGCAACCTGCGCAATTTTTACAAGGTAATTAATGGCTGCATTGAAAGTCACGTGCCTCTAGCAAGGTCTAGACCCACTTCATATCCCGGTTGGTATGATCGTGAGTTAATCACTACTATTAGAGACAAAAAGCGTGCGCACGTCACTTGGAAGGAGACGCGTGATTCCTGTGATGAGATAGAATTTAAAAGACTGAGGGCCACTTGCATTCGCTTGTCGCGCCGTAAATATAAGGAGTACGTTAGTTCGGTAGAGTTAGGACTTAAGCGGAATATGGGCCGCTTTTGGTCCTTCGTGCATAGTCTAAATAAGGAGTCGGGTATTCCATCGGAAACTTTTCTGGGGGATCGCAGGGCATTGGGTGAGTCGGAGACTGCTAACTTGTTCTCGGGTTATTTTGGTTCAGTATTTGACGGTCAGTCGGCCGAGCCGCTCGATCGTCTCTCGAGTCTAGAGGAGCTTATCTCCAGCACGACTGTCGCGTTGGATGACCTACGGTCTATAGTTAGTAATATGAAAGATTCCGTGAACCCTGGAGCCGACGCGCGACTGGGTTCCGGACCTGTTTGTTAAGCAGTCTTGGGCTGCCCTTGAGGAGCCCGTGTTGTGTCTATTTAACAGGATGCTCAGTGCGGGGTATTTTCCGAGAGCATGGAAACTCTCGAATATTTTCCCTGTCTTCAAGGGTGGTAATAGGCACGATGTAAGTAATTATCGGCCTATCCCCCTCATCAGCAGCATTCCGAAGATCTTCGACGCGTTCTTGACTAATGTTTTATCGGATAGATTAATTTTCATGATCTCGGACTGTCAACACGGCTTCCTACCTGGTCGATCGACGCTCTCCAATTTACTTATCTTTAATGACTTCGTCTCTGAATCTCTGGAGAGTTCTACCCAAGTTGATTAGATTTATATAGATTTTTCTAAGGCCTTTGACCGGGTTGACCACGGCAGGTTGCTGTCGAAACTTTGGAATGCTGGTGTTAGGGGTAATGTTTTCGGATTGTTTTCGTCGTACTTGACCGAGCATTTTCAGAAGGTCAGGATAAAGAATTGTATTTCTCCAGCGATCTTGGTGTCGTCGGGAGTGCCGCAGGGCTCGCACCTTGGGCCTTTATTGTTTTGCATATACATCAATGACTTAGACAGTTGAATCCGGTTTGCGAACATCCTGCTGTACGCCAACGACGTTAAGCTGTACGCGCGTATTCGTTCTGCGCAGGACTCTGTGCTCCTCGGTGCGAATATTGATGCTCTGAGCGATTGGGCGAGGGCGAACGGCCTTGGTGTTAACAAGGCCAAGTGCCATTTTATTTCTTTTTACAAGGGCAAAACTGCTATAAGGACGTCATACTCGCTTGGTGGCTCGGACATTGACCGCGTTGAGGTGATTAGGGATTTGGGGGTCTTCTTCGACTCCCACATGACCTTCTCGTATCACGTCGATACCGTGATCTCCAGGTGCCGTGGGCTGATCGGATTTGTTAAGCGTACTATGACGGATTTCTCTGATCTGTCGGCGATTATCTACTTGTATAGAACCCTAGTCATGCCTCACTTTACGTATTGTGCGCAAATATGGTCGCCGTCCACTCAGGTTGCTTCGAACTCTCTGGAAAAGGTCCAGCATAAATTTATCCGTTATTTGGCTTTCAAGTCCGGTCGGCCCATGGCGCCGGTGGACCATGACTATTGAGAATATAGTACATTTGACTGTATGTACAGTATAGTTCGTGCTAGAATGAGTGAGCGCGTTAACGAGTGTGTGAGGGAACGCACACATGCAAGTATCCCCTCTCGCGTATGAGTGTGAGTCACATGACTACTTGCGGTGTCGAGACTAAACGAGTCTCGCACATCGCTCTCTTGGAATCATTCACGCTTTGATGTACACTATGATAATGAATTTCAATATGGCTTAGAATTTTCGTAAATTACCGTTATAAAACATCATCTCTTTTTCGCAAGGTATACAAGCAATTATCAGCATTGCTTCTTTTAAATTTTAATTTCGCTAAGTATTCATCAAAGCATTCGTACCATTTTCTTGGACACTTTCTCGTAGTCCAATACAGCGCTTTAAACAATTTACAAACTTTGTTTGTTCCATCATTGTAACCTTTTGGTTGATTGACGTATACGTCTGAGCTTACTTTACCATTTAAGAATGCTGTTACAAACGTCCATCTGTTCTATAAATTAATCGCGAATTGACAACAATACGAAAGCAACCATTTTTAATGTTTGGCGTTTTTGCTACTGGAGCGTATATGTCATCAATACCATTCGTTTGTTGAAAACCTCTTACTACTAACCTAGCTTTAAAATATATCATCAGCCCTTTTTTGTGTAAAACCCATTTTACGTCTAGTACTTCTTTTTCTTTTTGTTTTCATGAACTAATTTCCATGTTCATTTCATACAAGCTATTCATTTCTTTATCCATAGCATTTTTTCCAACTATCGCATTCATCGCTATTCATCGCCTCCCTCAAATGTACAAGGTGTATCTACTCTACAATAATATACGGATACTCTATTAGTACTATTTTCCGGATATCTTATCGGACTCTTTTTCACACGTGTTGATCGACGTGGAGTATTGGTTTCAAACTATTTTTATCGATATTCTTTCACATTTGTTTGATCTTTTTCGCTTACATTTTCATTTTCATGCTGCGCGTATCAAATACATCATCATCGATTTCGCTTCGATACTCTTGTTCGCTTCTCTACTCGACTCGAGAGTCGGAGTACGGGAAGAATATTTGCGTCGTCATAATCAAGACAATACATTTTTGATATGATTCTACAACATCAACAGTCTATGAACTGTTACTCTACGTTCAACAAAATTCTATAACCTTTACTCCGTAACCTAGTAAAAATTCCCATTTCAGCTTTTTTATCCGCATTTGATGATCTTTTTTGCTCTGGTTTTTCTAACAAAAGACTTTACTACCGTATAACTTTAGATTTTCAACATTTGGTCTTTTTTCTGAAAATATCTCAATATGGAGTTTTCTTTTCAATCGTGTTGGCTAAAGTACGATTTTGCAAATATGTTGGCAGGCACTAATTATTTCTGGCCAATATTTTTTATCTACTTTGTGCCTCATCTAATAAACAACGTGCCATATCCATTATTGTTCTATTAAATCTTTCAGCAGTACCATTTAAACTCATGTACGTACGCTGGACAATTGTTTAAATAATACCCTTTTCTTTCGCAAATTTATAAAATCGATTATTTAGGTATTCTGTACCATTATCGCATCGTATTGTTTTTACTCTTTTTCCTGTTAAGTTTTCTACTTCATTTACATACTTTATCATACAATCATATACTTCATCCTTGTTTTAATGCAGTAAATTTTGGCTATTTTGCTGTAATCGTCGATAAATGAAACAAAATATTTTTCAACCGTTTGACCGGGGTCTTGAAGTTACCACAAACGTCAGTGTGTATAACCTCTAAGATATTTTCGCTCTTGTTCTGTTATTTTTAACGGTAAATTATGGCATTTTATTCTCTATGCAAATTTGCATTTTAATATTTCGCGATTCAAACTCAGTTGGAATAACCCGTCACCAATTGGTTTTCTACTTAAAAAATTTAAATAGCCAAAATTCACATGCCCTACATATCTATGCCACTTTCTTTTTTACTCATTTTACCATTAATATACTGAGCATTGTTTACAATTTTTTTTCAATTTCCAATCTACTCGTAATTTTATATGTACGATTTTCTTTATACGCTACTGCTATTAATCTCTCTTTTTCATCAATTATTTTAGATATATTTCCTTTAGAAATAATCGTATTCGTATCTGTCAATTTCGCGTAGCTAATTAAATTGTGTTCATTTCTTTTACGTATAAAACATTTTCATTACTACTTTATTTTCTTTCTCAAGGCTCTAAAGTAACTTACTACATTATACCGATTTTAGTTGCTTCTAACTCACTACTATCTCTAAAATAAATTTTAATCGGTTTCTTTAACTCAGTACAATTTTCAAAAATAACTATCATTATTTATAATGTGGTCTGAACATCCACTATCTAGCAACCAATTTATTTCATTACTATAGTCTTTTATTTCGCGCCGCATGCGCTGTTGCTATCCAGGCGCTGACGTCGG